>JAGWCC010000504.1:0-600000 GCA_022651775.1 Drusus annulatus | reverse complement strand
TTAATTGCGTTAATTCATTCGCTTATTTCTTGCCTCAAAGCCGCGACCTCCTAGGTTCCGTATTCTCCTCGCAACGGCGTCCTGCCCCGACCCGTGAAATCGATCGAACTTGGAAATTATTAATAATGAAATTAATGAAATGCGATCAGGAGTACAGAAGTGTTGGTCGGCCGTGAGTCCGCCAAGCACGATTCCCTTGCCACGTGACTGCATGTCCGATCTTATAATTTACGTTCAACTTGAACACTTTGATTCATAAATTTCTTCGCCGACATGCAGCGCGGGTTAATAGATTTATTTCACGATTAATCCTGCTACAGCGGGAAGCTGCGCTCGATAAGAAGGCTTTTTTGTTATTCTGAATCTGGACATGAAGTCGCCATTGATACAAACCTAACCTGACCCGCAATAGATACAATAAATAATATAAATTGAAGGGAACACCGTCGCACGCCGGGCATCCAACTGTAGAGTTTATATGACTAGGCAATTTAACTCGCCTTGGATCTTATGGACGCATAAATAAATCGCATAAACGACCCGTTCTTCAACCACGGCAAATTTTCATATCAACCCTGTGGGAACAAAAGTTGTCCACGTGATTGGCGTGTCTGCTGGCTGTACCAACGGGACCAACGGCAATGAGTTAATATTATAAAATTATTAAAATAAAATAAAATAAAACTAACTAACTAACCATCACGCCGTATCCCCGCAGGGGCAGTCGGGAGGACAGACCGCCATATAACTCTGTCTTGGCACACACTCCTTGCATCATTCACATTCATACATTGTCTCATACATACTCTTCTGTTATTCTGACTCTTCACATGATCCGATTCAAGTGTTTGATTTACTCGATCGTGCCATGTCTTTCTCGGGCGTCCTCGACTTCTTCCATTTACTTTCGCTTCATATATTCTTTTCACACTCCTTTCTTCGATCATTCGCTCTACATGCCCAAACTATCTAAGCGTCTCTTTTTTGTTCCTATTTATTACGCTCACATCAGTAAAATAATAATAATAATAAATTTCAAGTAAGTATGAAATTGAGAAAATACCGGTTTCTAAAAAGGTTTCGGTAGCCCAATTGGCAGAGACGTTACTCCCGAATAGAGTAGAGGTTTCGAATTCGCGTCTCGGTCACAACCTAATTATTTTTATTTCCGTGCCTTTTTCTGTTTCATATGATTTCGAAAATTATTGATATTATTTCAATAAATAATATCAAACGCGTCGGATTCCCATTCGGGCGTCGTGAATCCAATTCCTCTGCTATCTAAGTTGTCCATCATTGCACAAGCAACATGTTCCGCTTATTATGATGGCAGTAAATAAATTTTATTTGATTAATATGTGTCAAAACACATTTAATAAATATAAAATTATATATTGTATATTTACGGCACGTTCCAGAGTGGAAGATACTCATGGTATCGCCCTGGTGGAATGACCACCATTCAGAATTGAAACGTTGCTTGAAATGGGTTTAGCCGCGTTTTTGACCAGATCTGAATAGCCAGGTACTTTCCAACCTTCCTCTTTCCATCTCCTTCTCCTCCCCACTACCTTCAACATCACAACATACCCCTAATTGGGGATATCATAGTCTCACTGGCTCTAGACGGTTGGGAGCAGTTGGGACTCTTGTGCGGTATTCACTATAAAATAAACTAAAGTAAGATTTTTTTTTAATTATTGCCAGTTTATTCGTAGCCCGGGAATGTTTGTCCTTCTTTAAAAAAAAATAATGATTAAACTTAATTCTAAAAAAACATCATTATAGCGTCTTGGGGAGGGCTCTGAAATGTATGCCCAGCTTCTGAGAGACAAACTTATATTTCAGATAATTTATTTATAAATCAACGGACTAAAGTCCAATTACAACAAAAAAAACACATAAAACACGAAATAGAAAAAAGAACAACAGAGAAGAACAGCACATACATATTAATAAATGAAGCGATGACAAAAATAGGACAAAATAAACATAAGAGATTACATTCAAGCCATGGTCTAGTCAAATTTTTGGTAGAGTCGTAAAGAATGTCAAAAATCATTTACACTCCTACCAAAAATTTGAAGACCATGGCTTGAGTTAACAAGTCTTGATATTCTGAACATTGCAGAATTATACCCATAATTAGTATAGTGATGATTGAGGAACAGCAATTCATTGTTTCTGAGTCTTGAATAATGGAATTATTGCAGAGTGAAGTTGATACTACGTCTAATAACCCTGATCGCAATAGAACGAGAGATACTTTTAAGTATCGCAGTTATGATTAAAAAACCTATTTCTAATGGGAGCGTATTACACGAGTGCCAGCGCGTATCGTGTTTTTGTTTGACCGACACATTCATTAGTCATTACTCTCCGCTCATAACCCATACGCCAGTAGGTACGCTTGGACACGACTTGAAAAATTCACGATTTGCTTGCTATTATCGCCTCCCAATTGTAACGAGAAAATTGGTATTATTACAATAAATTGGAAGGTGTTGTTTTGAGCCATTTCATGCTCGCATTTCTGGAACATTACACCGCGGCTTTTGAACACTGAATAGCCAGTTGAACCAGAGTGGCTCTGCTCTTGGCCAGCTGCCGGCACGCTTTGCTCATCTGTAAGTATGATTTATCCGGGGCTCGTGCAGACATTATGAGGAGGCAGCTTATTCCGTCCTAGGTGTGCTTAACTTATCTGCAGTGCAAGCGGAGTGGAAGGTTACTTTTCATTGGGTTCTGTGGCTTGTTTTTGCAGCTTGTTAAAACAATATATCTGCGTGTTTCTTAGCAGAACCAACTTTAGATGTACTATCGTTGTTGTGTCGTGCATGGGCATGTAGAGCGAATTAACGAAGAAAGGAGTGTGAAGAGAATATATCGTCTCTGAAAAGGCAAAGGGGCTTAAGCGGCACCTTGGTCAAAAATGAGTTAAATGTGCAGTTTTGATCAGTTTTTATTTCTCCATCAAATGTTCTGACTCTCGTTTGATTCTAAGGACTTTTGTGGCTCTTCAGCCATCTAAAATATTTTTACCATTCGGGAGAAGGATTGACTCAAGCGACAAAAGTTTTGGATTTTTTTTACAGCTTTACCCTAACCAGATACTGAAGACTTTGAATTTTATTGTAAAAATAAAGAAAACTTTAAAGAACTCTAGTGTAAGATTCCCAAAATGGCGCTTGAGCCCTTTTGCCTTTCTGGCGACGATATGACGTGAAAGTGAATGGAAGAAAAAGACGGGGACGTCCGAGGAAGACATGGCACGATCAAATTAATCAAATACTTGAGTGGTGTCATGTCAACAGTCAGAATAATGTATGAGACGATGTATGAATGTGAATGAAGCAAGGAGTGTGTGCCAAGACAGAGCTGTATGGCAGTCCGTCTTATCTACTTACCCCTGCGGGGAAACGGCCCAAAGGTTAGTAAGTTAACAAATTAGTGTCGCGCAATATTCTACGTTGTATTTTTAATTAAAAGTCCGTATATACTTGTTTGGATAACTTATATCTTATTTATCATGTTTGATGACCAGAACTAAATATCTAAGAACTTCCCAACTTGTTTTTTTTATTCTTCCCTTCTTTACTTTCATAATCTTGAGTCGTTCCCTAAATGAGAATGTCATTGTTCCACTGGCTTCGGATAGTTAAAAAAATGAAACTGCTCCCAACCGTCTGGAGTATGTAGTGAGGCTGAAGGTAGTGCGGAGCAGAAGGAGATGAGGAAGTGGTAGATACTCTAAGTATCACCATGATGAAAGACCACCATTCGGAATCGAAACTTTTCTTGAAATGGGTTTAGCCGTGTTTGGTGACCAGATTTGAATAGCCAGGTACATCCCAAACTTCCTCTTCCCTATCTCCTTCCCCTCTCCACTATCTTCAGACTCACAACAAACCTAGGTTGGGAGCAGTTAGGACTCTTGTGCGGTATTCACTATTAAAAAAATACTTCCCTCCAAGTATTACCAAAAATTCCCTCAAGGATTGTGTCATGAAAACGCTTTAATAAGCAAGATCATATGGGGCAACTACGTCACCCCTTCGGATCGTACGTTTGGTTTTTACTTGAAGTTACGGAAAGATTGATGAAAAACAGTATATCTATAAAAGGAGAGATCATTACAATCATAATAAAAGAGACACTTATTGGTGTAGAGATAATTTTTTTATTGAATCCGTGCTTTTTTAACAAGTGCCCAGCTTCCGCGTTCTGTAACACAATCACCTTCAACATGATTTCTGCCGCCTGCGCCGGACAATTGCAAGCAAAATGTATGTAATACTGATTGTACGTGTCTAACTACTAGATGAGAGTTGTGGTTAGGAAATAAACGCTGGTGGCTTGTTTTCTTACCAGGAGTGAGGCTGGGCACTGATCTGGCCACCGAGAAGACGTGACTCGGTTCCGCTCGGAGGGTTAATCCAATTGTTTCAACGATTCGATATCTGTTGGATCAAGAAATACGCTAGAAATATTGTGCTTTACCTTTTTTAGAATTACGCCGTACAATTGGCTCGCACCTCTTCTAAAACTCAATATCTGGATTTATCTTGCTTCTGTGGTTATGCGGGTAATTTTACAAAATGAACAATTACGCTACCGTACGGAGTGGCGTTTTCGAGAGATCGATATGAAGAACCGGCTCCTAGATGGATTAGATTAGAGCTTAAAGCTTATTGTTAGTAGGCTGCCCACGCAATATGATTATATTTCTCCATATCTGTTCCCATCCGAAGATTTAATTTACTTTACCGACCCAATTATGTGTAATCATAACATGAATAATTAATGAGAAATCTTGCCTCACTTTTACGGAAGCGACCGACGCATTTTGGCCTCTTAGAAAAAATATACGTTAGATAAAATACGATGTTTTCGATTTGGGGCACACCTACATACCAATCATTCATTCCGCCCGATATTGTAGCGGAGAATGATTCCTGTTCGGAGGAGTCTGTCTATGATCCGGTATATATTATATGGACGCGAGTGGACGCGATGTTTCTTATAATAATAGTACTCCGTTGTAGGTAAGATTGTTCAAGACATATGTTTAATAATTGCCCATGATTACACACCTCTGGCTCGCCTGGACCGAAGAGGCTGCCGTACGTCGGGTGGCCGCCGCGCCGCGGACGAGGGCTACCATTTCTCGGGGGGCGTTATTATTGCGTCGTTATACACTCATAAAATCTGACTTCTCGTGTTTTGATCGTGGAATTGGACCCAACGTGTCAATGACGGTTGTTGCAATTAGTGCCATAACCGGCAATCCGGGAGTCGTTTATTCTATTCAATTTATACCAAACCCCACTTTTAATTGTACCATAAAACATGTGAACGCGTATTGAATTAATAAGTATCGATAATTCATCGCCAGAAAAATTTGCATTTAATGCTATGTTGTGCGCTGTCCAACGCCGTATAAAGTAACTAAAACTGTCAATTTAGCCTTATTTTATACGCAGAATTAATTTACACTAACCCTTCCTGGATTCTCGTAAACACTAACGTTCTTACAATTCACAGCATAGCATAACTGCCTCCATAGTCGAGAGATAAGACGCTCGACTACGAATCCAATATCGAGGGTTCAAACCCGGCGTGCGCCAATGACTTAATTTTAAATTTTAATTAATATGCGTCATAACACATTTAATTCATATTCAATAATAAAAATATATATTTACGGCACGTTCCAGAGTGGTAGATACTTCTGTATCGCCCTGATGAAAGACTACCATTCAGAATCGAAACGTTGCTTGAAATGGCTTTAGCCGTATTTGGTGACCAGATCTGAATAACCAGGTACTTCCTAACCTCCTTCTTCTCCATATCTTTCCCCTCTTCACTACCTTTAGCCTCATAACATACCCCAATTAGGGATGCCATAGTCTCACTGACTCTAGACAGTTGGGAGCAGTTAGCACTCTTGTGCGGTACTCACAACATAAAAAAAATAATAAATTATTATAAAAACTATGAATGCATCAATATTTATATCAAACAGCTTACAAAACAACAGGCACTATCAATTTAAACACATCTAGTCTCTGTATTTAATTTTCCACTACCTTTTAAATGAGACAACATAATTCAACACCATAAAATATTAAAAAGCGTTTTCAGATAATCGTTTCACTTACATAATTTTCCATTGAATTTGGTGCAAAGATAAGTATCGTATTTTAACAAGTGGCAGAATGATCAATGTAACACTACAGAATATTAATTTTATCACCGGAGGGAAGTGTGTGGGACGCCAACCTTCAATTTTAGACGTGCCATATGAGTACTGCTCAAACAAATATAACTACAATTCAATGCATAAAATTAATTCAACGCGTAGGCAAAATTAAATGTTCAAACCTACATATTATATAATATAAATTTAAGCTGACATTATTAAAAACTCATAAACAAAAATTTGACGTCAATTTAAATAAGTATCTTGACATCGATAATCTATAACATTATCAAACCAAAAGTGTTGAGAATTTTGAAGCGTGGTAATCGAAGCAACGCATTTTTTCTATTCATTAGAACGATTCGTTTAGCGCAATCAATCAAATAGAATTTAAATACACGCATACGATTCGATAGTGGCTAAAATTGATTAGACTCGAATTAATGAATATGTATGCACGTATGTGCGATTCGCAACCCACTAGGAAATTTCAGTAATTATAAACGGCTAATTTTTATGCCAGCGAAAAAGGCCACATTGAAATTTACGAGTTCCTTTCGAGAATATGCAGCGTGTTTTTTTTTCAGCGAATCGTTAAATAAATCATTGCCACTATTAAGTGTGATTTTTGAAGTAGTGGAGTGTCAGATATCCAATTAATTTCTACTGCTTCCAAAACACTCTTCCCATGGGCGAAATAAACGGTGAAAATATTAATACGTCATCCATAGGTAGAACAGGATGTGATGAGTATACCTCCCCAATAGCTATTTGCGTAGAAATTATCGTCCATTGAAAATGTATTAAAATAAAATATTACTGTTACTCACTGGGTGTTGGAGCTTTTGAGCATAAAACGGCTAACAAAACTATAGTAACTCATAGGAACATCAATCTTAACAATGTGAATTTGTATATGAATTTTTTTAAAAATTTTAATACTAAGCAAGATTTTCTCGCTTTTACTGTATTTGACGGCCTGCATGGTCGAGTGTTAAGATGCTCGACTACGAATACAGAGGTCGCGAGTTCAAACCCGGCGTGCGCAAATAAATTTTATTTATTTAATCAATATGTATCAAAGCACATTTGATTGATATTAAATAATGTATAGCATATTTGCGGCACGTTCCAGAGTGGTAGATACCCTAAGTATCGCCCTGGTGAAAGACCGTTATTCAGAATTGAAACGTTGCTTGAAATAGCTTTAGCCGTGTTTGGTGAAAAGAACTGAACAGCCAGGTACTTCCCAACACTCCCCTTCCTCATCTCCTTCCCTCCCCACTACCTTCAGTCTCCCAACATACCCGAATTGGGGATGCCATAGTCCCACTGGCTCTAGACGGTTGGGAGCAGTTGAGACTCTTGTGCGGTATTCACTGTAAGAAAAATAAAATGCATGTATCTTTGGTTTCTTGTTTTTGCCATGTAAATTTATTTATATTTTTCTAATGTTTTCTATATTTTTTTCATTTCTTTTTTTATATCTTTATATTTTTATATGATACTCGTATATGTTCTATGAGATGTGTAGGATAACACTAACCTCACCACATTCCGGAATAAATAAATTATTACTATTTAGTAACTAAGTAACATTTATTAGGGGGTGTTTTGTGAAGCAAAAGGGGGAAGAGAAAGGTTTGGAAGTATTTGGTTGGTCACATATAAAAACTGAACATAGCTTTAGCCAGATCAAGCATATTATATAATATTTCTAGTGGTCTTTCAAAATGTCTTATTGTCTCTCTCTTCATCTTATCATCGCTTAACAGGAATGTCATGGTCAGTATTTATTTTTATTCATGTTTTTATTGAGGAGAAAACACAGTTAAATAAACAACGTTAAACATAAAGTATAGAGATTAAGCACTTGTGCGCAGCAATACACCAATCAAGGAAGATGGCGTAATACCTACATACAAATAAAAGTGATGGTAAACGTTGTTTCGATACAATAAGCAGTATATCTCATCTCACTATCGTGTCCTTAACATAATTAAAGCCTTCATATTTCTAGTTGAAATGAGGGATGAATCAAAGGGGAAAGCTGAGTACAGTACCCCAAAAAAATACATATAAGGAAAATCTGTAAAAAAAATATTTTTTTAATTTAAAAAATTGTCATTTACAGGAATTTTTCAATTTTTTACTAAATGTAATTAATGAATCAAAGAAAATGACAGAATTCTTGAAAGTTTAATCAATAAATTCGCACAGTGTTATTGCACGTTTGGTGTAATCATTTATACATTGTCCTGCATCTGTGTCCAAAGGTGCAGTTTAAGGAGCAGGGCCCCTCCTCCCAACTCGCAGCTATGCGAAGGACACGCGTGAGAAACTTTCTCAATAATCATTCTGGTAGCTCTTGTGAAAAACAGAATTCCGCCACGTATATACCATAAAGTAAGTCCGAGTCCGAGCACTTATGGTTTTATGATGGTGTTAGCATCTTTACGGTGGAAAAGAAGGATAATGATGAGCCGCAAATTGGAATAAGAATCGAGATAAAAATCACAACTGAAAATATTTTACTCTCCACTACTTTCAGCCTCACAACATTCCCCAATTGAGGATGCCACAGTCTCACTGGCCCTAGACCAGGGGTCTCCAAACTACGGCCCGAGGGCCACATCC
Source organism: Drusus annulatus (assembly GCA_022651775.1). Taxonomy (NCBI): domain Eukaryota; kingdom Metazoa; phylum Arthropoda; class Insecta; order Trichoptera; family Limnephilidae; genus Drusus; species Drusus annulatus. The sequence continues at coordinate 591,161 of JAGWCC010000504.1, read as the reverse complement.
GGCCCGCGGACAGATTTTGTCCGGCCCGCGGAGAGCTAGCATACTTGAAAACTCATTTTAGAGAACATATTTTTTATGGCAAATTAAATTTAGTTTACTGAAGTGTTCTAATTTTATGTTGAATAATTATTAATATGACATCTACGTTGATATGGTCATGGGCTAACTACTCATAACATTGTTGTAGGCTTATTGTTATTGTTTTTGTGATAATTAATAATATGGTTTTGGCCCTCGGAACTTACTGGAGTAATCAGTATGGCCCTAAGGCTGAAAAGTTTGGAGACCCCTGCCCTAGACAGTTGGGAGCAGTTGGGATATCTAATATTAACAGTGAATTTATAAAGCACAGTTTTGTGATAGTTTACCTCAAGTGCGCTTTTTTAATAATAATAATAATTTTTATTTAATTTCTTATACATGACATTACACTTAACCTAACCTAATATAAAAAAGAGAAATTAACACATTATAGAAATGAAATAAATAAATACATAACGAAAATAACCTAACCTAATATAAAAACGAGAAATTAATACATTATAGAAATGAATGCAAATCAAAACTATTTAAAATCATGATCGCTATCATAAATCGTGAAAAAATGTTCAGATATGGGTATGACACTGTAGTTGTACATCAACAGATAAAAAAAAAAAACAATTTACCAGAAGCTGGGGGTGTAAAAAAATAAAATGAAAAGTACATATAAATTTGAAAAAAAATTGTTATAGCAAAGGAAATGTTGAAAATATTACTGTCAATTGACGTGTTGGTTCTTAAAGATATCTTTATCAAAGTATTATAAGGTAAAGATTCTAAAAATACAAGCAATTAAATTAATCAACCCTGTTTTTAAAATAACTTTTATTTGTTCACCTTACAACATGATCATTTTAAAATAATAGTTGTGGTAAAATTCTGCCTCGTTAAGTGAAAGATACTTTGAGAATCGACTTTAGGAAAGGCCACCATTCAGAATCGAAACAGTGGTTGCTTGAAATGGCTTTAACTATGTTAAACGCAACCGAAAACTAGATATTCATCACACTTTAATCTACTTTTCCTTTATTTACTTCCACCTGAAAATTTTCCCCGATCTCGGGTGCCATTATCCCATCGGCTACGGCCAATGGGTCTCTAGTGTAATATCATAATATAAAAGTCAAGATGAACCATTCAAATCTCCTGGTCTTTTTCAAACTCTAAAAATCTACGGTTCTTTCATCGTTGTATGCTTTCGAGTGCAGTTCCTATATACACCTGTTACTTTGGTCTATACTGGACGGAGAATATGGGAGGCTGTGCAGAGTACGTAGTGGATATCGCGGTCCGAGAGCGGCCACCGTGCTACAGCGAGAGATGCTGCGCCGAGATCTACTCAGTAATTAATACCTCAGGCCAAACAACAACGGATACGAACCGATTAACTGCGAGGGGGAAGAATACTAATCTCTTGAAGTGAAAAACTGTTTTTAGTGTTTTATACTAAGGGTTAGCACGTTCAATTTTTTTAACTTTACTTCACTACATCTTACGTACCTAAATATCTATCAGTTTTTCTTTTTATATATTTTTTTATAGTGAATACCGCACAAGAGTCCCAACTTCTCCCGACCGTCTAGAGCCGGTGAGACTGTGGCATTCCAAATTGGGATATTTTGTAAGGCCGAAGGTAGTGGGGAGGGGAAGGAGATGAGAAAGAGGAAGGTTAGTAAGTACCTGGCTATTCAAACCTGATCACCAAACACGACCAAAGCCATTTCAAGCAACGCTTCGATTCTGAGTGGTGGTCTTTTACCAGGGCGATACTTGAAGTATCTACCACTCACTCTGGTATATAAGCTTTAGATAGAAGCAGAGGATGATTTTTATCAATTCACTTCCCATTTTAAGAAAGTGGTAGATATTCTTAGAATCGCCCTGGTGAAAGACCACCATTCAGAATCGAAATGATGCTTGAAATGGCTTTAGTCGTGTTCAGTGATCAGATACTATTCCAACCTTTCTCTTCCCCATCTACATCCTCATAACATGCAATTGGGGATACCATAGTACCATTAACGCTGGACAGTTGGATATTCGATTTTTGTTTTTAATTTACAGTTCACTCCGATGTAACGTTGAAGTTACCTTTTCAAATTTCCCTGCTAAAGTTGTCTTTAGCACAAAGACAAACTTTTTTATTAATGTTAATTATAAATTAATTACGTTCCTCAAATATTTGCCAAAGCTTTTATAAAATATACAAGTGCAAACCCACCCAAAGACGTTTCCAGATGTAAAAGCTTGCATTTTAACTCGTATTTAAAAAAAAAATAAGCACGTCACCAAAGTGTAAAGTAACAGTTTCGTTATTAAAATTGCCGCAAACAGGAAGTGCTAAATACGAAGCCTGCGTTTTCTTTATATTAAAAAAAACTACAAACGTGTTACTTAAGCTATGTATATTTCGAGTAAACATATTATTTAACACTCTAAGGCTTTTATTAAGGCTTCAGAGTAAGGTAAAATGTTATCCTTCCGCCAGTGCTACCTGTATTTTATCCATTGTAATTATTAAGGGCTCAAAAGATGACGCAGTAAATATACGTAGCGCATTCTTCATCTTATAATAAAAGCACTTTCATATTATAATAAATAATGTACCATCAGTAGCTTTGCCACGGATAAAAATGCAGTAGGGATAAACACTACTATACAACAGTTTAATAATCATTGTAATTATCGAAAAAAAATCATTTTTAATATGTGACATATTGTCATACTCACTTTATAAGAATATTCAAATAAATGATAATTAAATAAATAATTAATGCTTATATGTATTTATAAGTGTGTATTTTGTATAATATTGCCACAGAATAAGTTAACCTAAAGAAATTGGCAGAAAAAAAATTATTTTATCCTGGTTTTAGTCATTTTTAAGAAATATTCAGTCAAGTCATTATTATTTGTTTTTTATAGCGACCGCACAAAATATGGCATCCACAATTGAGGTATGTTGTGAGGCTGAAGTTAGTGGGGGAGGGGAAGGATATGGATGGTTGGAAAGTACCTGGTTATTCAGATCTTGGATAAAGCCATTTCAAGTAACGTTTCGATTTTGAATGGCAATATCAACCACATATAAACTAAACTAACATATAAACTAAAAGCGTTGTTACCACATTAATGGTAACAACGCTTTTAGTGTGATTTTTTACCAAAATGGCGCTATACAAATTATCCAAATATTATTATTATCATTTAACCAGGGTGATACTTAGTGTCTTACACTCTGGAACGTGCCGCAAATATACTGTAAATTAAATGTGTTATGACACATATTACTTGAATAAAATGTATTCGCGTAACAACATCGTACCCGTATCGCGAAGTCAACACGCTCTTCAGAAAAAATCCCTAAAAATAAAGCACACTGTGTTTCGACGTGTAAGAGTTATCTTCAACTGCATTATATTTACAAATTAAATTCGGTAATCGAACTCAACATAAAAAATAATCGCAACAAAATAACTAAAAAGCATCGGCCACATTATCGGGTTATGAAAAATTCTTTCACGAGCCTCCGACTAATCAGTGGCGGCGATCGGCAATTTGTTTGGCCGCGGGGGGGGGAGAAGGGCGCGGGAAGGTTGGGCGGAGGGGGAGGCTGTTGAGCCTCCCCTATCTCATGGACATCTCGTGTGGAGCGCGCTGCATTCTACGCGTCAGAGCTCGCAAGGGCGGCGCGTGGACTGCCTATTCCCGTGGGCGATTTTATCTCTGCACGTATTCGTTTGTATCATTAACAATTTATCTATTTCTCGTTTTAATTAGTCCACATTTTGCTTGACCAATAAGGAAGAATTTCAACTATACTCGAAGTCGTAAATATGTTGTTTGCAGCAAACCGATATATCGTCGCCGGAAACGCAAAAGGGCTGAAGCGCCATATCGGGAAGTTTACACCAGAGCACTTTAAAGTTTTTTTTTAACTCGGGTAATTCAATACTCTCACTGAGTTACCTGAAGTGATCGAAAGCTTTAAAAAGTCCCAAACTTGTGTCACTTGAGTCAAACCTTCTCCCAAATGGTGAATATATTTCAGATGGCTGAAGGCCCACAAAAGCCTTGAGAATCAAACGAGAGTCAGAGCATTGTATGTAGAAAAAAACCTGACCGAAACTGCACATTTAACCTATTTTTTAACAAAGTGTCGCTTAAGCGCTTTTACCCTTCCAGCGAAGATATGAAACCAAGAATAATTTCAGAATAGTCATTTCCATAGGCATCAAATATATTGTCTAATAAATATTCTATAATGAGAATCTTCGCAATGACTCTACGGCTTTTAATCCCTTGGAAATATGTTTTTGAGAGTAATATTCTTTGCTACCGTAAAACAAAATAGAGTCAGATAAAATCACGATCTGCTGTATGAAGAGCTGTCTAAAACCAGATTTATAAGACTGGGACAGCAAATAAGGAAGACGGTTGACCACCGAAGATGTTTAAAAAGTATTAGAAGGAGTGTTTCAAGAACTAGACTCGACTGATCAGACGATGTGAAGACAGCAGCAGACCGAGAAGAGTCACTCCAAGTCTTCTGACATTGATGACGGAGATAAAAAAAACATGCAAAACGGTTGATGGCACGACTCCATTCTAGTTGAGTTACTCAGCAGTCTGACAACGTCAGAAACGTTTGTTTCGATATAAGACTGTTGAAATAATAAGTCGTCTCGCTGTGGGGTCTCGTCACCCGCCGGCACTGCCTCCGTCCTCCATAACTGAAGCAATAATGAATGCCTAATGATATACCGTTCCCTTGAAACTGCTACTGCGCAGCTTAAATTACCTGTATCCGAGTTACTACAGCCCGGGTGCACTCCTCCCTGCCAGCTGACCTGCCTGCACTCCTGTACTCCTGCACTTATTGTACTCTCACTGACAAGCGCGCTTTGCTCAGTGCCCACACGCTAAATACCCCAAGAAGCCTTAATAAATACATTCAAATCGAATTTACGGATTTACTGAAACCGGCTTTCTAATTATTTGAATTGGTGACAAAATAAGATTATTTAACTAACTAACCATCACGCCGTTTCACCGCAGGTGTTGGCAGAGAGGATGGACCGCCATACAACTCGGTCTTGGCACACACTTCTTGCCTCATTAACATTCATGCATCGTCTTTTACATACTCTCGGACTCTTCACATGGCCCGGCTCAAGTATTTGATTCACTTTATCGTGCCATGTCTTTCCAGGCGTCCCCGACTCCTTTTTCTATTCACTTTTGCTTCATATATTCTTTTCACACTCCTTTCTTCGTCCATTCGCTCTGCATGCCCAAGCCATCAAAGTATCCCTTTCTTGATTCTATTCACTACGCTTTCATCAGCCTTGCATTCTTTCTGTATATCCACATGTTTAACATGGTCATACACAATTTTTCTGTACATACGTCTCAGAGATCTTATTTCTACGGCATTTAGTCTACTTTCATCCTTCCTCTGTCAGTTCCATGCCTCACAACAATTAGAACTTTAGAAAAATACAGTATTTATACATGCTCTGATTTCAAATTATTTTTAATTTCTAAGAGCCGAGTAGCAATTAGCATAAAATTAATCTATATTTTCGGAATCTATAATTAAAATATGAATTTAATTTTTCAAAATATACAAAACTACATTTGTTAGTTATGGGAGAACTGTCGCCTCCCATTCTTTTTCATTTCAAGCAAGCCAACTAGTGATTAAAGAACAAATTAAACAATTTTAATATGTGTAAATACCACAAACTATATAAGCTAGGTACAACACATTAAAAACGTGAAATGTTTCACCCCTCTGTCGGTACTTACCCTGTCCCTCCGACAGCCGCTTTAAGCCCACTGTCCGAAGCAAATCTCGCCGAGGCTTTTGGGCGAAAATAAATTGAAAATCGCAATCATTCGGTACAGCCGGATTAATTACACGCTGCCAGTTTAATTTTGGGCTTAAAGAATTTTAATTTAGATTGCCATCGATCTGCGTTCAAACTTCAAGCGCCACAAGTTCTTTTATCTCCCGGTGTAAATTTTGAACACGTTGAAAAGCTACTGATCTGGTTTTTAGAAAATTATAAACTATTTATCCCACCTTGTTATCAGTAATTAGTTACACCTACCTTCTGCCGCTTGTTAACCGGATATTTTGTATTGCAATTGGTGCCGGGGACCTTTGGTAACGCGGTTATGGCGTTTTGTTTGATGATAATGAATCGCTTTTCATTTATCTCTGCCATAACCTATCAATATACGAAAATAATGTTAATCACTCTGACCGATGTGAGAAAAAATACTTGTCTTGGACATTAACGGTCTGGAAACGGTGTTTATGCTTATGAATAGAGCCCAGCCGAATACCTATTCAATAAAGTAATATTAATCAAATGCCTACGTGTGATTTACTCTAATAGCCCAAACTAAATAATAAATCGACTCGAAGAATCTATTCAATTGGATTTTTCTTTTCGAAAAATACTCGCCCAGTGTTTTTTTTACAAAACGAAAGCAACATAATTAATCTTGTATTATCAAGTATTTCTGCACTCGAAATAGAAATCTGTTTGTCTGAAGCAGAAAAAACTCTCATATGGTGAAATCTGACGTCATGAAATTCGCAGATTTCTCTCGAAAAATTCAATTTCAATTCAACTGGTTTCAGCGTAATTTCCATCATGAGCTACAGAGGTTTGTAATATTCATTGATCAAAAAAAGAAAAAAAAAATCAATGATTTACAATATCAAAATATAGGTATACAAAGGTATGATTATCCTAAGAAAAGTTAATTTAGAGGTTTGATCAGGGTCGATAGACAAGTAAGAACTTTAATAGAAATGTAATAGACTATTTTGTCGATAAGCATACTTAGAACCTTGGAGTATAAATATATATGGAGAGAGAGGGTTAAATATTTTTACCCAACCTACAAATCTACGATCAATCATTTTCTTCGGGTTTTTAAGTCGTATACCATGAGAGAGAAAGAGACAAGAAAAGTCTTCACAGAATATTGCAGCACTTCTAATTATGTAAGATTATTTTCCGTCCGCACATGATCGAGTCGCATAACTTACGTCAACGGATTTTGAGGTTATTTCCTATATTTGTGTTGATTAAAAAACTTGCAGAGGTTATACAAATAAATCAAACATGATGGTGATATGTGCTATGCGTGAATTTTCAAATAAGACCAAACGAAGATTATAAAACATCACTTTTCAGAGGTATTTCGACAGTTTTAAACATTTTTGTCCGAATTTGAGAATTTTCACATTTTTAATGTTATAAAGACATAAAATCAACAAAAAGCTTCCTTCATTTTTTAGTCAAACCTTCTGTTATTAGTGTTTGTGTGATATTTTGACTTTATAAATCATTTAAATGGTGTATTGATGTTGTTTTTTTTTAATGTGTTCAAATATGTTTATTGAAACTCCACGTAGTCGGTAACTAATAGGCTATCCAACATCCTTTAATATATCTCAGTATATTTCTATCGAGTCTGTATAAAGTCAACCGCCTGACTGGACTATTTCCCAAAGGTACCTCTCCATATATTCTTACTCCAAGCTTAGAATATCGTCTAGGTACCCCAAATCCATTCATTAAAATTGAGATTTGAAAAAACCATAGAAAATCACATGAATTATGGTCTCACTGATACAGATCACACTTCAGAAAACAGAGCGGGCTATTTAACAACCGGAAAAAACGCGGAAAGATGAACTCATACGCAAGCAGCGATAATAATTATAAAGCTCTTAAGACCGGCACAGGTTGGCTCACAGTATGATTCGATTTCATCTCGGGGCGTGTATTGAGCAATGAAATAAAACGACCGGTGGCAGGAATAAAAAGTTGGATTCCGTCAAATCACGCCGCGCTATGCGAGTGGGGCACAGACGGCGAAATGCTCAGAGAATGATGCCCGAACCACTGTTGCAACAATGTATTAATATATACGGTCCTTCCACTGAGAGATCCGATCCTTGAAAGAACCCGTGGTCGAGCGCTTAAGATTCACGCCTACGAATCGAGAGTTCGCGGGCTCGAATTCCGGTGTGCGCAAATTGTTATTTGACAAATAATTCAATTATTATCAGTTATAGATCAGGTCAGCATCGAAAGTTCAGACTTTCGTTTGATTCTGAAGACTTTTGTGGCCCTTCAGCCCTCTCAAATTCATTTACCGTTTGAAAGAAGATTTGACTCAAGCGACACAAGTTTGGGACTTTTTTAGCTTTTTGTCACTTCAGGTAACTCAGTGAGAGAGCATTAAGTAACCTCAATTAATTTTTTCTCGAAATTCAACCAGGTACTAAGTAAAAAGTGCTTTGATGTGAGCTTCCCAAAACGGCGTTTCAGCCCTTTAGCTTTTCCGGCGACGATGTAGAATTTTTGCGGCACGTTCCAGAGTTGTAGTTACTCTAAGTGTCGTTCTGGTGAAAGACCACCACTCAAAATCGAAATGTTGCTTGAAATAGCTTTAGCCGTGTTTAGAGACCAGTTCTGAATAGCCAAATACTTACCAATCTTCCTTTTTTCCATTTCCTTTCTCTCCCCACTACCTTCAGCCACACTGTATGTAACAGATAAAGTAACAAAAATTGTGAGCAAAAAAAAATTAAAAACTGCACAAGAGTTTTTAACTGCTCCCAACCGTCTGGAGCCAGGGAGACTACGGCATCCCCAATTTATGAGGGAAGGAGATGGGGAAGACGAAGGTTGAAAAAAAGGTACCCGACAAAATAAAAGTTATTTGCGCGTGCCAGGATTCGAACCCGCGACCTCTGGATTCGTAGTCGAGGAACTCAACCGCTCGACCGCGGAGGTCTTCAAATGACGGAAAGAAGTTTGATAAAAAAAAACTATTAGGATTTGCTACCTATAAATATATAGATTTTCAGCTCACTGACAAAAAAGCTTCAAAAAAGTATTGCCATGCCATCATTATTTGTCCAGGAATGTTTGAGTGAAATTACAAGTTGGAGCGCGGTAATTTGTGACCTGGTGCCGTATTGAGACCAGCGCGTCCCCTCGGGAGGTTGGGGCAAAACGGTGCAACTACAAAACCACTTCAAGTTAAACCATGCAATCCTTAAAATGGGAAAGTCTTACGATTTTTTTCCAATGTTTCTGGCTTTCACCCTTCGGTACACGATTCTTACTACTTGTTTCACAAAGCGCCCTTGGGGTGATATTTCTGTCACATAATAGATAGTCACATAAGTCTGCGCTATATAAACCAGCCAATTTTATTATTTCAGTAAATAATTTGAAAACATCTACACTTCAGATTGTGTGGTTTTTTTTTAAATTGTATAATCTTGTTTGCGAAACACTTTGAAAGCTTTTCGGCGTGTTTTTTGTTGTTTTTTTCTATTATATCAGGCCTTAACGCTTCCAGTGATGGTGCAGAATCACAAAATTACTCAATCTTTGGAATGTTATTTGTTAGGATTCTACAAAAACATATTTTTCATCAATTTCTTATGTTTTTTTACTAAGATTTTTCATTTTTTTTTCATTAAAGCGAGGGTTACGAAAAACCTGACAATATTTGAAAAACTCCAACTACCATCATAATAAGCGGAAGATGTTGCTTGTGTAATGATGGAGGACTTAACCAGCAGAGAAATTGAACCCATGACGACCGGATGAGAATCCGACGCGCCTGTCTACTCACCTAATAACCGGTTATTTAAATATTTTTTTAATCTAATATATTTATTTATATATATTTTATAATGAATACCGCACAAGAGTCCCAATTGCTCCCAATCGTCTGAACTACGGCATCCCCAATTGGGGTATGTTGTATGGCTGAAAGTAGTAGGGAAGGGGAAGGAGATAGGGAAGAGGACGGTTTGAGAATACTTGGCTATTCAGATTTGGTCACCATAACCGCCCAAAGCCATTTCAAGCAACGTTTCGATTCTGAACAGCTAACAAGCGTAACAACATGATCGCTATGCTTTTCAGCTGATCACAATGTGTTTAAAAGCTGAGACGGACCGATGATCGGCGATTGACGGCGACAGTTCAACTGTAAAAAAAAACAAGATGGCGCTAATCATTGAAATGTGACGATGTCAAATGTGACGCACCGACCTAAGAATATTTTAATGCGCAATGTTTTCTTTAAAGTAGCCGCGCGTGTGTCCAGGTGATCGCCGAGTTAGCCCACGGTGACGCTGCTCAACTCCGCTTCAATGTGGTGCCCCACCGTGCCCGCGTATAATGCGATAGTATTGCCCTAGAGATGATAGTTATTAGCGAGCTCGGACGGCGCAGCGATTCGGGGCTAATTACAGCCGCGACCGCCGCGGCCGGTAGCGGTCCGGCCATTTTATTATACGGCTACGTGATGTGGGTATTCCTTCCCCTCGTGGCAGTGCCGCGGCATCTCGCGGGAGGCTGTGCCATATACGCCAACTCCAGAAGATGTCAATGCAAAAAGCCCACAATTTTATTGCTCTTAAAAATAACAAACACTGGCATTTTTTTTTTCTATTATATTTTATGTACTACATTGTGTGGTAGTTCTCTTTTGAATATTTTAGATGGCAGCACTTTCGTTTGTGGCTGGCCAGTGAATGCTTTCATTTCAAAAGTGTACGACAGACGTTCTACGGTATTAATATTATCAGATTTATTCTAAAACGTGCGCAGGGGTAGTGCAATACAATACTCTCCATCATTATGTTTTTAAAAAGTTAATTCGATGTGTTTCAAACATTTGTCACATTTAACATCGTTACGATTCAATGATTGACGCCATTTTGTTTTTTGATATTCAACCGGTCTCCGTTGAATGACAATTATCGGTCCGTTTCAGCTCGATATGTCATTTCCATCATGAGCTATGGAGCTGCGAAGTATTGATTAGAATGTGACAAAAGCAGACATAATGCCATAAATTATTTGTTATGTTTTCAATTAGAACAACAATTTGTAAAATTTGTCTTAAAATTTAATAAAACGAAATCCACTAACAAGTACCTACCTACATATATATATATCTATAATTTGTACTGAATTCTCTATATTTTAACATGCAACGATATATCGCCGTTGCGCCAGAAATACCAATTTTGTGACACTTTTTGGAACCAAAACTTATTAAAAATATATATTGCAACAATAACAAAAATTTTCAAAGAAATATAATACAGAAAAAGATGCAAGAGATAAAAAAATATTATTTTCAAAGAAATATGGGACTAACAAAAATGACAGTATATAAAATGTATCGGTAGCTAAATGGGCAGAGACGTTGCTCCTGGATAGATTAGAGGTTCTGAGATTAAGTTTCGTTGAAAATTACGATATTAATAATAATATTTGGATAATTTATATAGTGCCGTTTTTTTGTGAAAACTCACCTCAAGGGCGCTGTACAAACTTTAAATTCTAGTTAATATTAATTTTTAATTTATATAAATATACAGCAATATACTTACCTGACAGATCACTTCTGGCATGATACAATCACTTTATTTAGCTGATTTATGTATGTATTTATAAAAATAAAAAATAAAATTATACTATGTCAAAAATTGATAATATTTTGTCAATAATGGTTAGCTGATGATAAAATTGTAATAATTTATTCAACAGAATATAGTGACACCAAAAAACATCATTTTTTTGTACATATTTTCAATATGTCAATTAATTTCTATTCTTTTGTTATTCTACCTTAAAGAAGACACGACTGTATTTGAAACTAGTAAGCAAAGTGGTAAAAGTACAAAATTTCTTAGCAATGTCAAAGCGCCATTTTCATGAAGTATCATGTCAAGGGCGCTTTCCAAAGCTAGAAAAATAAATTAAAACCATAGTAAAGCACTCACTTAAAATACCATAAAACGTCCGAAAACAAGTATTTACATGTTTGCAAATGCTAGGAAAAGGGTTAGATTCAACAAAAAGTATTTATGTCGATATTATTATTTGTATCAATGCGATGGCGTGAATTAAACGACATGTTTTGCGCTTAAAACGATGTTTTTAAAATAGGCTCCCTCAATAAATTTACCTGTGCAAAGACGATATATCAGTTATATGGTAGTTTGCGCAAAAACTTTCTAATGAGTAAATATTATTCTATTTTTTATTTAAAGGAATTATCCTAAGATTCGGTCCTACGTAAGGCAGCATTAACCGCTATTAGGATTTTCCCAAACAGAGACAGATCAGCGGCCAAATCTATTCATGATCTACGCAATAAAACAATTTTAATATTTCGGGCTTACGAACTGCATACGTATAATCGAAATTATTAATTTAATAACCCCAATAGTTTTTATGCGAGTCAATCCGCCTATTAATTTTCTAATCAATTGGTATAACGGCATGCGATATAAAATTGATTAATTGCTCGCCATCAAGTGATTGCATTAGCGATTATGCCCTACCTTTCTTTGAATAATTATCAGATAAAATTGTTCGCTAAAAATATGAACGATTGGTTAGGTTGTCGAGCGATCAAAAGCGTCGGGTTCCCATCCTCTGGCTAGTTTTAGTCATCCATTACTCGAGCTTATTCTCCGCTTACTATGATGGTAATGGGAAGAACTATTCAAATATTGTCAGGATATTCGTAACATGAAGGCTTCTCTGGTCGAGTGGTAAGACGCTCGACTACGAATCCAAAGGTCGCGGGTTCAAACCCGGCGTGCGCCAATAACTTTTATATAATTAATATTTATTTATTTATTTAACGAGATCTTATAAAAACAGTTGTTCACCAAATACATAGAGAGATGAATGATATATAAATATTGTAGATACATGTATAGTGTAAAAAAAGAAGTTAAACATTTATGTACATCTGACATATAGACAAAGTATTATATATCCAAAAGAGTCATATAACTACAAACTGAAGTAGTGTGAGACACTATATATGATATAATAACAAACACATTCAAATCATACACAATAATAAAAAATATATATTTTCGGCACGTTCCAGAGTGGTAGATACTCTAAATATCGCCCTGGTGAAACTCCACCATTCAGAAACGTTGTAATGGCTTTCGCTGTGTTTAGTGACCAGACCTGAATAGCCAGGTACTTCCTAACCTTCCTCTTCCCAATCTCCTTTCCCTCCCCAATACCTTCAGCCTCATAACATACCTTAATTATGGATGCCATAGTCTCGCTGGCTCTAGACGGTTGGGAGCAGTTGGGACTCTTGTGCGGTATTCACTATAAAAAAATTATATTAAATGCTTGCTTCTTATTTTTGGCTGAGGATATTTAATCAAAACTGTTATTGGGATCAAGCCTTACCTTTCTTTGAGCATTTATCAGTTGAAATCGGTCGCTGAAAAGCTGAGAAGATTTAACCTAAATTGTTCGTTTGAATACAAAGCACTTGCGTAAGAACAGTGATCCTAAGTGGATGCCCTTTCTCTCTGGGAGACGCCGCAGAATTCGAGTAATTCTGCTTCTCATTAGCAATCTCGATGCAAATTCTACCGTTTTGCAAGAAGTTAAGAGCAGCAATTGTATTTCTTGGGCTTTATCAATAGAGTCCCCTCAGGAATGGGGTGAGGTAAAGGCGCCGATGGCGGAGTACAAAGCTGCATTAAGGACCCAATACAGTAAATATCCAATACTCGTCTTTGGTATTTCCATCCAATTAAGATTATTCACAATTCGTCGGCCGCTATGTGCGGAGAGCTCGTGATTGTTTTGTAAACTGAATTATATTACATTGAGCGTTTATTTTATCTGCAAACATGATCTGTGATCGCTCTTTGTTGAAGCTTATCTGAGCCTTGTTAACGATGACACGAAATCATGGGCCATCCGTTAAAATATATTCTAGGTGTTCAAACCAAAAAAAAGGTAAAAATCGCCTTCATTTATAAATACTAAAATCATTGACACACGAAAATAGATATTTGAAAGTTGCTAGCTATTTAATTTGACTAAGTATTAAAATAAAATGTTCGTTTATATTCAACAAGTTGCAATTTGTTTTTTTTTTTTTTTTTTTATATTTTTGAAAACCAAAAGCCATGCAAGTGATATAGTATTATTTTAAGAAGCTACTCTTTGTTTCGAGTACTTGATTTTAATTATATTTTGCGTATTTTCTTTATTTTTTACAAATCTTTTTTTTCATTATTTTAAGCTTCAGTATGTACATGTTTATATTTATTTTTCTTTTTAAAGAATGACAAATATTCACCGGGTTACGAATAACCTGACAATATTTGAAAAACTCCTACTGCCATCATTATAAGTGGAAAATGTTGCTTGTGCAATTACGGAGGACTTAACTAGCAGAAGAATTGAAACCACGACACCTTGGTTGGAATCTGACGCATTTACCCATTCAGCTGCTAACCGATCAAACTTCATTTCTCTACCTTACGATTTTACCAGACCGTTTTTAAGACTATGTAATAATCTCTAAATAGATAATTAGGTTTTTGTTGATAATTACATTTTGAAGCTTTACAATATCCATTTCCTCAATAACTTTAAAACAAAAGAAATTGATCGAATCGATTTGTTCAACATTACAAAAACAACCATTATTATATGGAATTTACTACTGTGTACTACCGACTTGTGCGATGATTAACCGCCTACTACCAACTTGAAACACTTTCAACGAATGCTGATGGAGCGGCGGTGTTCTACGACTTGAGTTTAGTTATTTCGAGAGCCGGGCATTCGTTGCATCGCGATTACATCTGTAATTACCAGCGGGAGCCGGAGGCGGGCCTGACGTCACGATGAAAAGTTTCCTTCGACTTGTGCAAATATATGATACATAGGTTACAATAATTACAACATACATCAAGCCGACAGGTGAAATAAACATCGTACGTGTCTCAGATAATCGAAGTTAGTTTTTACTTATCTAATTTGTTTTAGTTCCTACAAACTTACGCTACATATTGCACTAGTCAATCACTGGAATCGTACATATCTTATTGTACCAATTCGCCAACACTAATCTCTGACAATTTATTTTGGATATCTGCTATGCTTTAACTAATCTCCGAGATTCGTTGGTTTGTCTTATTTTTAAGGTACTACACAGGCGATTAGCAGAACCTGTCCGATATATCGTCGCTGGAAAGGCAAGGAGGCTTAAGCGAAACTTTGGTCAAAAATGAGTAAAATATGCAGTTTCGTTCAGTTTTTTTTCTGCACTGAATGTTTGGACTCTCGTTTGATTCTGAAGACTTTTGTGGCCCTTCAGCCTTGTAAAATATATACACAATTTGGGAGAAAGAGAAAGCGACACAAGTTGGGGACTTTTTTAGCTTTTTGTCGCTTCAAATAACTCTGTGAGAGCATTGAGTTACCTGAGTTAACTTTTTTTTCAAAATCCAACCAGGTACTGAAGATTTATGAATTTTATTCCAAGTTCCTAATCGTAAAAGCAGACAGCCACGTACTTTTTAGCTCAAATAACACCAACTCTAAACAAAACTCTTTCATTTACAGGTAAATTAACTATCGCCACATCGATTCCTTTAACTCAACTATACATAATATAAAACAAAATTCTTTGACTCGACTGCACCCAAACTAGATTATTAAAACTAACCTCCCATCTGCTGCCGTCCTTCTTTCTTTATTCCATTCCCATGTTCTCTTCCACCTTCCTCTCCCACCACCAAAGTTACTAAATTATAACTGTACATAAATTGTCACACTTTATTTATAATATTTGTCATCATCTGACATAAACATCATTGCCATGATTTATTATTTTTACTATTATATATGTACTAATGAATGTTGATTTGCTGCTAAATTTAAAGTGCTCTGGTGTAGACTTTCCAAAATGGCGCTTCAGCCTTTTTGCCTTTCCGGCGACGATATGTCGAAAAGCGAGAGCAAACAAACTTACATACATTCACAACGTAGATACAGAAAAATAAATAAAAAAATTGCCAAATATTAGCAAAGTTTTCGTGCCAAGTATAATAGTTTGGCAGCCTCTCAACAAATCTTCACCATAAAGCCAATGGGTACTTCTGTACCTCATGTCCCCGTTACCACATTAAAGCAGAGTGGAATTTGCTTAACGGGTTCATTAATGTTCACTATCTCATCTCTTTTATAGCCCATGAACATAGAATTCCGCCTCCATTACACTGTATCATTTATTCCTCGTTCGGTTTCATAATTAAACTTTCATCAATTAAATCAACCACAATGTTTCCTTGTTAAACCTTTTAGTGTGCTAGAGTGTTAAGATTTAAAAAAACATCATGATTGATGTTGTTGCAGCCAAAAACCTTTATTTATTTATTTTTATTTCTATTTTTTGTATGCTTTTTTTTAGCAAGCCGTAGTGCACCACCAAAACTAAAAAATAGTGAAAAGCTTCGGAATTTTTCATTTTTTCAAATAAATAAAAATAATTTTCGCCTACAGTAACATTATTAATGTCGATATTTTTCAATTTCAGCACTCAAGAAAATTCCACTACTTATTAACTACCATTTTATTAAAATGCTAGTGAAAGTCACATTAAGAAATAGGAAAAAGAAATGTTTGCCTAGTCTTGAAGCTATGATTCATATTTCATTATTGCATCCGAAGTAAAAAAATAAAAACTAAGCCACACAAAGTTTTTTAGTTTCTGCATAAAGTATTAACTAGTCGGCCTCACCCTACTTTCAACAAACATTTTTTTATCATTAAATAATTGAAAACTATATAAAACACAATTTTTTTTTCTCTCTCTTATTTTTAGAAATGTTCAAAAGCTCCATAGCTCGTGATGGAAAATAAGTGGCCCACAAAAAAATCTGAAAAAATATGTACCACATTTTATAGCACTTTGTCTTATTTTTCGATATGTTCAAAAGCTCGATAGCTCTTGATGGAAAAAAGAAGTGGCCCATAAAAAAATAAACTGCAAAAATATGCAACACACAGTTTTATGGCTCTATGTCTTATTTTTCAAAATTTTGAAAGCTCCATAGCTCATGATGAAAATTAAGTTGCCCACTAAAAAAAAAGCTGTGTCGACCTAGAAACTCTTGACAGAAAAGCTGTGCAAATTTCGTTACGTCAGAAATCACCGTTTTTTCTTCTGTATTGTACCTATAGTCGATTGTCTCATTCTAATTAATCGGAAATGATTTTTCCAAATAAGGCTTCAAAGGATTAGAGCTCTCCAGAACCGTTTTGTTGATTTTAAGCATTTCTCGGCGGCACATTTTACAGTAGGCTGGCCGTTCCGCGTGTTTGCGTCAGTTTTTTCGCGCTGTAAAAGGGGGCACAGGTCCCCCTGCCCCCTCCCCCTTCGGCTGCCCGCGACGTTATTAGACGACACGTCCGCGTACGTCGGTGGACGTCCTCGCCGCGCGGAGCACAATGCAGCAGCCGGACCAAATCTGTCCGCGGAGCAGACTAAACGCATTCGTCTCGGGGAACATGTGGACGGTGATCGAAAGATCCCCTAACCCTCTGGCTGCCAAGGTGGTTACTACCCAAAGCTCCATCCTACTGACTTTCTCTTGGGTATGCTCGGAACCTTAGAGTACATAGAGCGGTACCTATCAAAGGCAGTATAGTCAGTTTTTGACGATATTTTCCGGACTTGATAGATCTGGGCGTAGCTAGGACTAGGGCTTGAGTATTTATACATCCATTCATGGCAAATGTCGACATTTTGTTTTTGTTATGTTTTGTTATTCGTAAAACCACTTTTTCACAGTATTGCTATCAACAAAAATATAGCATATAACCTAAAAAACCGTTTAGTTGTGTCGAGTTTAGTCGCATATGAAAAGATGTGGGCGGAGTCGCCGGAGACGCGGGAGACCAAGATCATCCTTATGGTACATAAAAGCGGTGTGTTATTTTTGTTGTCACTTTCTCTCTCATGGTGTACGACGTAAAAACCCGAAGAAAGTGATTTATCACAAGTTTGTATAGGTTGGGTAAAAATAATTAGCTCTCCCTCCATACATTGTTACTCCAAGCTCGGAACATACCATATAGGGGTCAGAAAGGATGTTTAATAAAAAAATTAGTGAATATCGCATAAGAATTTCAACTGTTCCTAACCGTCTAAAGCCAGTGAGACTATGACATCCCCAATCGGGGTATGTTGTAAGGCTGAAGTTACCTTACTAGTTGGTTTCACCCTACTTTAAACTTTTCTTTTCATTAAATAATATAAAACCATGTATAACACAATTTTATGGCTCTTTGTCATATTTTTCGATTTTTTTAAAACGTCATGATGGAAAATAAGTTGCCCATTAAAAAAATCTTCGTTGACCTAGAAACCCTAGACGGAAAAGCTGTGCAAATTTCATAACTCCAAAAAACACCGTTTTTTCTTCTACATTTTACCTATAACTAGTTGATATAATTGTGAAAGATTCCAATTAAATAAGGCTTTAAATGAGTAAAACTCTGAGGAGCATAGGAAGGTTGGGATGTACCTGGCTATTTAGATCTGGTCACCAAACACGGCTAAAGACATTTCAAGCAACGTTTTGATTCTGAATAACTGAATTAATGATACTGAGAGTATCAACCAGTCTGGAACGTGCCGCAAACATACTATTTATTATTTTACAACAACTTAATATGAAATAAAACAACATACTTGAAAAAAAAAACTTGCGAAATGAACCCGCGACCTTTGGATTCGCAGTCGAGTATCTTAACCGCTCGACCACGTAGGTCGGAGTCAACAACTTTGTTTATTCATACAAAAAGTTTGGAACTCTCTCGACACGTTAATTAATCAAGTATTTACTTATTTAAATCATATTTGATTCATGGGACAACGAAGTTGCTAAACTTGATACATTGTCAACCTCCAGCTAATAAACAAGACTCCGCACTAAAAACGACATTAAAAATTTGCCAAAATATTCAACTAAGAGTGGACCTTGCGTTTAAATCTTGATTGTGAAGCTTTTGTGAAGATGTATTTGATACTCAAGGAAATAACTATATTACCAGCTTTAAACACCTGTATTATACAATACATTTCCCCTTGTTTGTGTTCTCATATATCGACATTAGTTAAACATTCATAATGAGAACGACGATTATTATAACAATTTTATTTGTTGGATAGTGGGTTAACGATTGCTATTTACTGAAAGTGTGAAATATTACATGGACAATTATGAATATATTATAGTAACATAGACAATATGGAGTAATCAACGCATACAAACAGTAACATTCAAGCTTCACAATGTGATGGTTATACCTCACAATGCATTATAATAATTGCATCGCCCGCCACATTAAACACGGCGTAAAATAATATATAAGAAATAACTAGCAGTCAATGCGAACACGCGGCTTTTTTGCAGATCTTACGAGAACCCGGAATAATCAATTAAAAATAATTTTCTGTTCATCAATCGAAGAACAATGGTTGCGATTTAGCATTGATAATATAAGGAGATCAATATCCATCGCTATGAGGATGCTGGGAGATTTTTCGCAATGATGACTGGTATTTTAAACACTCTTCGTGTTGCGACGGATGAATTATTTATGGAAACCTTTGAACAAACGCATTCTTCCAACGTACATTGGAGTGATGCAGAATGCATGTCTGTGTATTAATCTATTGCAGAGTATCGTCTAAGAAAAACGCGCTATTTAAAAGTGTATGCAATGATGAATACCCATTTAAAATGCGTTATGTTATCGTGTTATCCCGAAACGAACGTTCATCCTTTCAAGTTTCTTCCGTAGCGCAAAAATATAATTATCTTGGCACAAAAAATACAACACTAACTTATCAAACGCCAACATTAAGCCAGCCAATTAATTCTGACATACCGTCAGCTAATTGCCGGCTAAGTTCGGAATTTACTCATTATAATAAATCGAGTTTACGCAATACAATTACCCAGTGTCCAGCAATATTGGCAATTGCACTTAAAACACACACCAAAAGAGTTAAAAGACCTTTATGCGTATCTTTTATGTTTGTTTTTACCCCTTTCACGCGCAATTGAAATTGCCACTGTGGCGGTTTCCCTGGCTCATTACAACGAAAATGTATCTCCCCCTATTTATATGTTATTTATTACATGATGTAAATTATTTCAAATTAATAATAAATTGACTTAGTTCCTCTCTGATCTTGGTCGGTTCCCTGGACAGTCTTTGCATATAGATACCGTATGTAGATACAGTTTCTAAATTCCCAATTCTTTTGTGCGTCGCCGCTACTCGGCTCCACTGTTATCCGGGCGGGTCCTCGCGTCTCCCCAATCTCCTGTGCTCCTGGTTTTGGCATATCCCTTTGAATAATGAATTTCAATTCCTGCTGGATCCCGTAACGGTATTTAGCCGAAAGCTTTGTAGATTTGGAGGTTAAATAAATAAACATGGACAGCAAACCCATTCAACCATCCAAATTTAAAGTCATCTGATTTTATATAAAAGTGCATGTAAACTGAAGCTTTTCAAAGAATATTGATCTCTAATAAGCATGAATCTCTATTGTAGTTGATGAACAAAGAACCTTTATATATTTGTGTAAAGAAAAGAAGAGAATCATTCAAAATAAGCTCCATCAAAATTAATACACCTAACCGTTTGTCTTTGTCATATTTTTCAATTACTTTCTTTTGGTATATTACAGTATTCATACCTATTGTTTTCCATCTTATTCCCTCCCTAACCTTGATGAGTAGGCTCAAGAATAAAGATACTCTTGTATTGTGTCTGTGAATATTTACGTTGTAAATAAAAATATTGCTGTATGCACACAAAACACAGTCTAAAAAATTTCAATTTAAGTACAAAATATACACAAAAGCACTACATTAGCAAAGGGCAGCCCGCTTACCGCTCACCGGGTGGAAAAGATTATCTCCTCATAAATTCACCTCTAACCATAGTTAACACTGTTCAAATGTGCCACAATACGATATACGAGTGTGTATAACTATAGTTTTGGCTTTTAGCCAAATCTTTTACCCATCTCTTATTAACTGCGAGCTTCATGTTACCTACTGATGAGTTTGATTTCTTTACTCAACGTTTTATCTCTAGTTATTAACTCCACTCCACTCCCTTTTGCCTGTGCATAAAGATTTAATGTCATAACATAACAAATAATACACCTATGCTTTCATACGTTTTAAGAAAATGAAGGTAATTTGTAATATCTCTTCCTCGCATTGTCCGCTGGCGGCCTTAGAAAACTGTTCTTGGCCGGTATGTGCATTGCATGAAAAGGTCCGCGGCTGCCACACGAGGGCTTCATTGTTTTAAACACGGCGTGACGTAACAAAGTAAAAATATCGGCAAACAGAAGTAATATTATGGGCGGAATAAACATAATCGCACAGGCAAAATAAACATACATAATCGGGTGTCGAGAAGCAGACCACTGCGGTGGCTGCGAGCAAGTCGCGGTCAAGTTACCCGCACCGCTTCTGCTGCCCGGGTATAATAGATTTATGAAATTTATATGGCAGCCTTCCGAGATCACGATTCGCGGATTCTTTTGATACAGCTGTATCGATTGTGTCCGCTAATCCCTTCGATTCACCTATCGTGCTATCTGCTAGCTGCTAGCTGCTAGCTGATATCCACCTGGTTATAACAACTCCGCGTATTCCGCATTCTGCCTCGCAGTGTTTTGTTATGGAAATAAAAGGGTAATAAACCGATCGCGGCCGCATTGACCGCGATAAATAACTACTTTTATTCCAATATTTACTAGCAAAATCCTCACTGCAGAAAATGTGGCTTTTGTAAACCAAAGTGCATTTCGTATTCACGAGAAATATTGAAAAATTCAATTAAATATATTTCCTACAAAATCTTATTTTCTTTGTTTCAGGCGATAAACCACATGCCTGCGAGCTCTGCAACAAGAAATTTGCCCTGGCCTGTAACTTAAGAGCGCACATGAAAACACATGAAGGTATGTTATATTTTTTAATCATTTAAATAATATTGTTTCTAATTTTGAAACTGTTAATTCGTGGTGGAACTCCATTTTAATAATTTCACCAGTCTGATACCCGTCATAAGGTAAAACCGGTCAGGTCTTAAATAAAAAAAAATAATAGAGTAAGTTACAAGAATTGGTATTATTAAAATCGTCCAAACTATTGAAAGTGAAACAATTGAATGCCAAGTAAATATATTAAGAACCACTTTATCGTGCGTTAAAACTGACAAAAGGGTAATATGAATTACTTTCTCACCGAGCATAGGTACTCAAAGAATATCCATTTAAAATATGTACACTGCATTCCATGTTAACGACATCAATATTAAAGTTGAATTAAGAATATTCTATTACGGAATAAAATAGGAAAGATATGACGAGACTGATTATACGTTGATAATCTTTCTGGGTAAACCAGATGATTTGATTTCTAAAAAGGGTCCTGAAATTGATCCCTGCGGGACGCTGCGCTAATGATGATCGTGACCAGTTAATGGGACAATAGACGCAATTCGTCTCAAACAGATCTGAAGTGGTTTCGAAGAAAGCCATTTCATTCCTCCGAAGGCCATTTGTAAAATAATATCACCTTTGAAACTCTAAACCCGTTCTAACTTAAAAAATGTATTAATTTTTAATTAAAGTTTTAAATATTCCACCTTGTTCATTAGAATTCAATTGCATTTCAAATAAGAGCGGTGAGCGGAATCAAAGAAATGAAATATATATCTCGTGAAAGATTTATTATTTTAGCAAAATAAAATAATATTACGAGTTTTATTAGACCGGAAAATTTTCAGAGTTAAGACAATCCAAATGGATCGTTTAATTTTAATCTGTTTTGCCACTTTATTACAGGATACGAGTGAAATTATTATTGAGAATAAGGTTCCGTTAATGTCGATAAAGAGGTCTAGCTGAGTAGGTTATATTATTATCCGAAGTTTACTGCCATTAAAATTAATAGTCTTCGAATTGTGTCGAATAGTTCGGCGATGTAGCATATTATTCCAAGACATGTAAAACATTGTATGGCTTCTTTGTGGGAATATTTGGATACATCAGTCACCCCAGGCCGTCTGATTCTGTTGAGGAAATGTTATCAACAATGGCCTACCGACCCAGCAGGCGTTGCCTAGATAACTATAATGGTTTCAACACATTATTTACAGTGATCACCAACTCCAGCATTTGTTAAAAAAACATATTGAAAATATAAATTTCCACAAATCAACACAATCTACTCTCAGAAAGAGAATATTAGTATTGTTGGAGCGTTTTCATGCCTAGTCGAAATTATCCAGAGAGATTCTTTTTTTTAAAGCTTTATTTTACGATTTTCTAGCTTTGTATTACCTAGTTTCGTTCGAGTTTTATGGTGGTTTGCCGTATTTTTTCCAGCAATATGGATGCTTCATATCCAGAGAGATCATGAAGAAAATGACGTTGCAAGTTGTCCGACACAGAAATTTCGTAGTGAGACAAACATGGAGCAATCCCATAAACTTAGTATTTACCAAGATGAATAATAAAAAAATAATTAAAAAATAATTAAAAAATTAAAAGTAATATCAGATTTCAAGACACCAGTGCTCACAATTGAGTATTTTTGCTGCTTCAGCCAATGGCGTTACATATATAGACACGTTATAGCCTTAGAATATTAACACAAAATGTGGCAAGCAAAACACACACGTTACCAGTAAATTCATCACTCAAATATCGGTCACGTATGACAAAGATAGACATCCATAGAATATATGTGTATGAACGAAACAGATCCGAAGTTCAGACCGCGTTCCATACTTGCTTGAAACGACCTCAAGTGACGCGTGACCGTTTAGTACTAAATCGGTTTAAACACCGATCACACCAATTAGCGTGATTATTGCTTGCCACTTTGAGAGCGCTACAACGTGTCTATATATATATGTAACGTCATTGGCTTCAGCAAATCGATTATTTTATCTTCTTTTCACAAGCTTTTTATCGAAATTATAATATTTTAAGTTTAGTTTATTTTTTGTCCTAACGCAAGCAGAGTTTTTATCGGAAACCAGTCAACATGTGAAATAAATGTAGCGAACTAATTCAATCTGAAAGACATTGAATTTAAATTAAGGATTTGACCGATCGGTAGCTGAATGGACAAACGCGTCGGATTCCCACCCGGTAGTCGTAGATTCAATTCCTCTGCTGGCTAAGTAGTTCGTCATTGCACTAGCAAAAATTTTCACTTATTATGGTGGCAGTAGGAGTTCTTCAAATATTGACAGATTATTCGTAACCCGGGAATGTTTGTTTTTCGGGTTACCTGTATCATTTAGCAGAAACAGATTCCCAACAACTGTTGAGTTGTTTGACCGTAACTTTTTTCAAAGATGATGTATTAAAAAAATCAAGGTAGGTGAATAAAGGTTATTTTCTCCTGTCGCCCGTCGCATCGGTGAATCGCTCTAGATGTCTGGGAGCTATATCGGAGTCTGTGTTCCTGTGTGGAGAAAAGATACTTTGTATGGGTATAATGATGAAGGACTCGGGTCGGCGACATTAAATAACCACAAAAACGCATTTTTTATATCTGAATCGTTATGAAATTAAGATCGCGGCTTATTGTAAAAGAGCGCGTCTTGGAAATAATCTTACCAATATTTTCAAAAAAGGAACAAGCTATGTTCGCGATGTTATTACAAAATAGAAAATTTAATTATAGAATCAAAACAAGGAAGAAGCAAATTTATATTGTGCAATTTTTTCATTACATCTTAGAGGAGATTCACTTTACTCAGATAGCAAACTCTAAGCTATATTGAATAAACGAAATAAAGTGCTGATTGTGAAAATATGTAAGCTCGTGGAATAAATTGAATATAATTAGGTTGTATATTTGAATACTGGAATTAATTAAGGCTCTAAGTGCCAAAAAATTAACAACTTCTTTTTTTACAGAATCGTATTTTATGTTGTAAATAAAATACGATTCTTAAAAAAAAAAACAGTTTTTATTTTTTTGGTACTTAGAGCCTTAATTAATTCCAGTATTCATTTGATTGACTATTTGAAATCTTGTTTGATTAATAAAAACCTATTTACGGACAGGTGACATATAATAATTATTTTTCCGGGACAATAATTAATTTGATTCAGACTTTAAAAAAAAAAATGTCTAGTGTCCTTACCGTGATCAAATAATTACTCAATGTCGCTACAAAAAAGTCTAATAATTATTATTGCTATATTACGTATAGACCGATGTCTAAATGATGGCCTTCGTGGTCGAGTGGTTAAGACGCTTAACTTGGAATCCAGAGGTAGCAGGCTCAAATCCCGACGTGGGCAAAGAAAATAATTAAATAAAATGTAGTATCACACCTTTAATTCATATAAAAAATATATACAGTATATTTGCGCCACGTTCCAGAGTCATACATTCTCAAAGTATCACCCTGACGAAAAACCGCCATTCAGAATCTAAACGTTGCTTAAAATGGCTATAGTCGTGTTTGCTGACCAGATCTGAATAGCCAGGCACTTTCCAACCTTTCTCTTCTACATCTTTTTTCCCTTTTCACTACCTCAAGCCTCACAACATACCCCAATCAAAGATTCCATAGACTGGCTCCAAACGGTTGAAAACAGCGGGAAATCTTGTCCAGTATTCACTTTTTTAAATAATTTAAAAATCACGCAAGATAAATCAGTAAAATGACGACCCAACTTTGTAATAAGATCACCATTTTCCCTGATCATCCACTTATAATAAATGAAGCATCTACATTAAAACATTGTATAAAATTTACGCTGTGTTAAACGACAAAATAATCGTCCATAATATCTCCGAAGCGATTTAGCTACAATTACGACATAAAAATGCAAAGCGCTTATTAGACAAAATCAATCTAGTCCTCGAATTCTCGCTGAGACCCTGAATAGATTATTATTCAGTGTCCTGTCTCCTCGTAGGCCCGAGGCTGCCGCAAGGATCCGAGGAAAGGCCGACCAATTTAACTTGCATTAAGGACGACCATATTACGGACCCCTAAATGAGTCCCCCACCCTCTAGATCTCTAGACTGCGTACAAAAAAACCTTAAATACGCGATGACAAAGTGAACCCTGTTGATGTGTGTATAAAAAAGGTGGTTTGTTTAACGTACCTAATCGATTTTATTCGCATGTTGTGTTAAACACGGGGACTGTTTTGGAAAGGTAAAATACCTAGCTAATTTAATTAGCACATTAAGGAGTGAGGTTCTGGAAAAGGGAACCTCGTTATGTTTTTTTACAAACCGTCAACCTTATGTCGTATTGTTGGCAAATCATTTTAAATTTCATCAAAAAGTCGAGGACCGTTTTTTTTTACTGGTTATACTAAAAGTTGCGCGTTTTACCAATTAGATTGCTGAATTAATTTTGGCTTTAATACCCGGTTTCGCCCAATATCCAACAGTTTTTCAAAATACCTCTTTTCTTGCTTAGCAATTGACAACTATGAAGCAAAAAACGGAGTCATATCGTGTTTCGTGAGAGTTAAATGAAAATATCTAACCGCTCCATAGCTCATGATGGAAATGACACGAGATAAAAATAGTTGCCATTGAATAATTTGTGTTAATTTCATGACGCCAGAGCTCATCGTTCAAGTTTTTTTTTCTCCTTTAAACAATCAGATTTTTATCGTGTATTCAAAATTATGACATGTTTTAAGTATTTGTATCGCCCTGGTGAAAGATCACAATCCAGAATCGAAACGTCACTTGAAATGGCTTTAGCCGTGTTTTAGCGATCAGATCTGAAAAGCCGGGCATTTTCCGAACTTCCTCTTCCCCATTTCCTTCCCCTCCCCACTACCTTCAGCCTCACAACACACCCCAGTTGGGGATGCCATAGTCTCGCTGGCTCTAGACGGTTTTGTAAATTTTCGGACCGTTTTCTACAGATCGTCGATCTATGAACTTGATTTTTGTTCTTGTCGTGTGCAGTAAACGCTGCAGACTTATGTATGTTATTACCTATTGATTATTAATAAACCTTTTATTTTTGTTTCAGGCGACCCCCAAGAGGAATGTGTCCGATGCGGAAAGGTATTCCTCGCCTCCAACCCTGATCACAGTCCTGGCCTCTGCACCTCCTGCGTACTCAAACCCCCCAAAGGCCCCTTCAGCGAATCAGGAACCGAGGAGGATTCAAGGGGTGCTACGGAGTGACCAAAAAAAAAAACAAAAAATTCAAATTCTTTGAACTGGGTGGATCAATAAATTATTCAGATGTATACGTACTGTGTGATACGAGAACTCTGCGCATTGGACGCAGATCTCTAGGCTAAACTATTTATAATCATAATTCTGCTTAAAAAGTACTTGTAGAGACGTTTTTCATCCGACTAATATGTATCAACCTTGGAATAAGAATATACCCAAAGAAAAAGCTTAATATGTTTACCCAATTATTAAAAATTTGCGATAACTCACTTTCTCCGGGTTCTTACGTCATATACCGTGAGAGAGAAAGAGACAAAAAAAGTCTTCACATAATACTTCAGCACTTTTAAGTATGTAAGAATGTTCTACGTCCGCGCTAACTTCACATCATCGAGTCGCAAAACTTGGGTCAACGGATTTTGAGGTTATTTCCTATATTTGTGTTGATTATAAAACGTGCAGTGGTTATACAAGTAATTCAAACATGATGGTAATATGTGCTATGCGTGAATATTCAAATAAGACCAAACAAAGATTTTAAAACAACACTTTTCAGAAGTATTTCAACAGTTTTAAATATTTTTGAATGAACTTTAGAATTTTCACATATTTAATTATATAAAGACATAAAACAACAAAAAGCTTCCATCATTATTTGGGAAAACCTTCTGTTATTAGTGTTTGTGTGATATTTTGACTTTATAAATAATTTTAATGGTGTATTGATATTGTTTTGTTTAATGTGTTCAAACATGTTTATTAAAAATGTCCGAATGCCATGTGGGCGATAACTAATAGGCTATTCAACATTTTTTAATACATCTTTGTCTCTTTCTATCGAGTCAGTATAAAGTCAACAATACTGACTACACTGTTTCGCAAAGGTACCTCTCCATGTATATTCTTACTCCAAGCTATTGACAGTACTTGAACATTACAGGTGTAAATATGACATGTAAAATGCTGCATTGTGGGTGTGATTTTTGTGATATAAATTGCATTGATAACGCGTACTTGTTTGGTAATAAATTTATAAAGTTTGTGATCCGATGTAGGGAGTTTGTAAATTGTTACCAATAAATAAAGTATATCGAAATAATTCAAATTCAATGGATAAAAAAAAAAAACAAACAAACAAACAAACAAATTGACGAAACGTGATGAGAAGTGCCAAGTCTATCTTTTGTGTTATATTTCTGTTTGTACATACAAAATATATTTAGTTTACTGTTATTATATAAGAGATGTTTTATATTTTTAATTGATATTTTTTAAGTTTAATACCTTATCTCTCCGTCCAAAATGAAAATCACCATAATAAAGCGGAGGTTTAGGATTACAGGGGCCTATCTCTATCTAC
Organism: Drusus annulatus; assembly: GCA_022651775.1. NCBI lineage: Eukaryota > Metazoa > Arthropoda > Insecta > Trichoptera > Limnephilidae > Drusus > Drusus annulatus. The sequence goes on along the minus strand of JAGWCC010000504.1, from coordinate 562,614 downwards.
GCTTATTGCAAATATGATAGATCCCTGTGACCTTAAACCCCTGAATGAAAAGGCTAGATGAGATAAGCCGTGTACATACAATACAACTATTTATCAAGTTAATTTTAAAATACGTGTCTAAAGTTATTTCTTAAATTATATTTATATTATATCAATTGCCTTTACTATATAATTGTGTCAAAATATACTTTAAAATAAAATCTAAACCAAAATAAAACATGTTTCATTGATTTACGAAAATTCTTACATTATTAACTAAAATAATAATAATAACAGTGAACTTATATAGCGTAGTTTTGTGATATTTCACCTCAAGTGCACTTCATACTAAACTAATTATGCTAATAAGACTAACTAACAAGGAGAAAATAATATATATAAAAATTAAAACTATCTAAAATTATGATCGTTATTATAAATCATGAGAGAAAAAGGTTCAGATATAGGTATAACAGTGCATGTGTACATCAACAGATTAAAAAAAAAAAACAATTTACTAGAAACTAAGGGTATAAAAATTCAGATGAAACGTATGAATTCATATTAACATATTTGTCAAATCAAAGAAAAGGAAATTAGATGGAGGACAGTTAATATGTTGGTACTTAAAACATTAATATTCAAATTTTATAAGTAAACGATTCTAAAAATGCACACAGTGTAAATATAACAAGTAACAAAAGAAAAATAAATATTTTGTGACAATGAGTACATGGTTTTCAGTAGATAGTGAGGACATTGAGTTATAATGACAGAAGTAAGGAGAAAACCGAAACAAAGCAAGCCTTATGGTGTCCTTATGGGTCTCGATCAAATTTCTCCAGATTTTACGATTGACGTATGCTCTCACCCACTCTTAGCCCATCTTAACTATGAGCAAACTGTGTTTCTGTAATAGCATCTGAGAAAAGTATTAACGCTAGCAGTGCAGAATACAAGGTCAGTCTTGACACTATCAATGACAAGATTGATATAAAAACACTGAATAGATAAAAAAAGATATGAGTTTTATCTATACCAATTTGAGTGAAACCTGATACCGCCAATAAACATAAAACCTTTTGACTCTTCGGCCCCACGGCAGTCAATTCGATTAATTATTTGTTAGAGAAAGAATTTCTATATTTAAAGCCTTTTGTCAATTTAGCCCGAAGGAAGAAATAATTGACCACACTTCGGGCACACAGACACGCCCAGAGCACACCTCTATCGGTTTTTTCTTCAGTGTCTAAGAATAAATATGTTCAGACAAGGTAAACGTACAAACTTAAACGATCGAAAAAGCTGAATAATTTAAGAAACCTGATCCCACCGAAAAAAAGAAGTCATTTTTTAATTATTCGTCGTCGCAAAGGCGAAAGGGTTGAAGCGCCATTTTGGGAAGTTAACATCAAATCACTTTAAAGTTTTTTTTTGTTTTACAATAAAATTCATAATTCTTCGGTACCTGGTAAGATTTCGACAAAAAAAGTTAAATCAGGTGACTCAATGATCTAACTGTTAACTGAAGCAACAAAAATCTAAAAAAGTACCCAACTCGTGTCGCTTGACTCAAGCCTTCTCCCAAAAAGGAAATACATTTAAGATGACTAAAACGCCACAAAAGTCTTCAGAATCAAACGAGAGTCAGATCAGAAAAGAAAACTGATCAAAGCTGAATATTAACTTATTTTTTACCAAAGTGTCGCTTAAGCCCCTTTGCCTTTCCAGCGACGATATGTAAATCTCGTCTCAAAATATATCTTTTATCAGGGGGGCAGTTTGTTAATTGAGTTGTCATGATGGAACAGCAATTAAAATTAAAAATACATAGGCTGTAAATAAATAAAGCACTTAAGATCCAATTCTGATGTGTTTTAATGGTGATTTCAATTAAGTTTACGAATCGATAAAGGCGATCAACATCGTCAGAGTAAGAAAAATTATACAAGACGGGCTGGTATCGCATCTCGCAGCATCCCGGGTCCAAACTGGTCTCGGTGACATATCTGAGAATGGATCTCCGTCTTCCATATCCCAGGGACGACATATTTCCAGTTCAATTCACAACTCCTGATAAGATATTGAAAGACGGCGGGATCTAGATTTACAAGCACGTGACACGTGAGATGATATGCATTTAACATTTTGATGAGTTGATGAAATATTTTCAATAGGGTATTATACTCAGACCAATAATATACCAGAAGGGAGCGCTAGTGCAGTCGGGGCGTGGCTAGGGTTAGGGTATTTAAACATCCATTCATAGCACATGTCGACATAATGTTTTTGTTTAACCGCTCTTTCACACTATTGTTATAAACGAAAATGTAGGATATAACCTAAGAAACCCTTGAGTTCTGTCCTGTTATGTCGCAAAACAAAACGTAGTGGGCGGAGTCGCCGGAGACGCGGGTGTCGTAGAACATGCCTACATACCTAAAAGCGGAGCTATATTGTGTGATAACTTGTATTATTCCTTTCCCTCTCACGGTTTACGAAGTGAAAGCCCGGAGAAAGTGATTTATCGTAAATTTGTATAGGTTGGGTAAAAATGTTGAGCTTTCTCTCCAAATATATTCTTGCTCTGAAGCATTATGCCTGTAAGCTTTGTTACAACTCAACAAATTTAAGAATGCGGATTACCTTTCGTTTAGAATAGACAATCCGTACATTGGATACAATGCGTTTTGGCGCATCAGCCGTCAGCCGCATTGTTTCGTTTGTCAGACTTGAGAATAACAATTTGATTTTATACTTTCCAAATACGTTATCAATTGCGAAAATCCACAAAAGGTGAACAAGTTTGTTAAATACGAGGGCACGGCAAACTTTTACTTTCAAAAAAGATGTACGGTCGCGGGTTCAAGCCCGGCGTGCGCAAATACATTTTGTATAATTAATATGTGTCATAACACATTTAATTTACATATAATAAAACTGGCATATTTACGACACGTCCCAGAATGGTAGACACTCGCCCTGGTGAAAGACCACCATTCAGAATCGAAATGTTGCTTGGAATGGCTTTAACGGTGTTTGGTGACCAGATCTAAATAGCCACGTACTTCCCAACCTTCCTCTTCCCCATATCCTTCCCCTCTCCACTACCTCCAGCCTCATAACATACCCCAATTGGGGATGCCATAGTCTCACTGACTCTAGACGGTTGGGAGCAGATGGGACTCTTGTGCGGTATTCACTATATATTTTTATTTTTTTAACTAAATAAGAATATTATAACAATGAAATTTCTCAATGATAAAGTTCAATAGGTACCTAAGTATTATTAACGGATTCATCATGCAGTGGAAACAAAATTAATAACACATCGGAAGGCATCAATAATACCTTCGTATCGTTAAATGGAATTACTAGGAATCTAATTTTAAAATTACTCCAAGATTTGATCAAAATAATACATACACATTGTTAATCGTGTATTTTCCGTCGGTCTGTTTCTGAAACAACATTTTAAACGCCAAAGTAAAACGACTATACAAAATCCATAAGTCTCCCGCTGCCTGCGCATCCGAGAACAGGCAATATTAATTGTAACACCCTGTAATATAAAAAAACTCCTCTCGGTGAGAAAACGGACAATCCGCCTGATAGATTCTCCTGTATTAACGAATGGAATGCGATCGTCAGAGAACAGATGACAGGTGGCAATCCCGTGTTTGTTCTATCGTTATTTTTGTGGAAGGTGCTCCTAATTAATAGCGTCATTGGTTTATCCTCGACCAGTACACATTGTATAAGTAAGGTAGTTTAAGAACTCCATAATATATAAAATGTGACTACAATAAAATGATTGCAATTAGTAGGAATGTTGTAAAAAAACGTCAATGCTTAAGAAATCAATTTCTCCAGCCGCAACGATGACTCCAGTTTCTGGATACCACACAAGGCAGCATAGCTATTTCTTTACATGGCGAGTGAGATTGCTGAAAAACTTAATTTTAATATATTACTCAAAGTTATTTTATTTTTTTAATTATTTTAATTTAATCAAAATCGCAATTTTATTATAAATTTCTGATAGATTTTAATTTAAGTGTGATAGCCGTAATCATTAAATAAAAAATAAACAGGTGTTGCAGTTAATTACCTCACAAAATAAGAAATTCGACATGGTTTTTAACGAAATTAGAAATTAAACAGTACAAAAATATAACCAATATCGTTTTCATATAGCCTAACCACAGTTTGATAATGACCAAGAACGCCGAAATAGCTGTCACATTAAATCAACAAAATATAAACACTAGGAAAACTCAATTATAAAATTATTAAGTTTAAATATTTTTAAAAAATTGTTGAGTTCTACAAATTAACCCCACTTTTGCCATTTTTTTCAATTAAGCCACTGCTGTCAAAATTCTCCTATTCGGGGAGGCTTTAATCCCACTGACTCAAGCATTTAGGACACTTGGGGGAAATCACATTAAATTAAAATATTTTGAATGTTAGGTGTCTTCGTTAAAATGTCATAGACCCTGTTTTATTATTTTTTTTATTTACATATTATGTACAGTGAATATTGGTTTACTCTTGATTTATCTGAGGAACTACGGACTAAAAATAATACCTATGTAACATATCAGGATAAGGCACCCAAAGGCGATTATCTTATAAAAATGTCATTGATTGGTGACACTATCAAATGAACATATCTTGATGGCCAATTAAATATATTGAATGATGATTAAATTAATGACTCTGAAAATTCATTACGAAATGAGAAAGGTAAAGTTAGGGCTTGAATTGTTATTTTTTATTCGTATATTTAAGTATCCTAAACTAACACAAAGGTACAATTTTCCTGCCTACATATTATCGGGAGCAAATATTTACCTTTTTTAAATTGATATGAACGTTTCTTTTACAATATATCACTTGCTGAAGTTTGCTGGACCACTTTTATGACGTAATATATTTCGATATATTAATTAACCTTTATGTGACTGAAGAAAATAACACTTTTTTAAATTGAAATGAAGGTTTGTTTTACAGTACATCATTTGCTGGACCACTTTTATGACGTAATATATTTCTACTCAGCTCAATACTTTGGGGAAGTGGATAGAAATTTCACCCAGTACCATCTTTCTCAGAGTTTTTTAATTAAATAGGTGATTAAATATAGCATTAAGGATAGAGGTGATGTACTTTGAACACAACAGTACATCAAAGTTATCATTTAAATAAGATAAAATGCTAATAAATACGGACAAGCTTCAAATTCCATATAAAGCATATGAAGGTACCTGTGTACATTTTCAGTGATCAGAAGGTGTAAATTATACTTATGCGTTTTCCGTTAACATCCCATCCTTCACATATCCAACTGTTATGTTCAATTGTTCATTTTTACTATTGTGGAGAGTCAGGAAGTTTCAGGCAGTTAGACTTACTGGAACATTTAAAAAATCCATGTTGAAAACCGAAAAGGGCACCCGGGTACCCTTTCAGTCACATAAAGGTTAAACAAAATCACTATTTATGTGGTCAAATTTAAAGGTTGACAAATAATTTCTAACTCATTTAAAAAATGCCAAAATTATAATTATTTGTTTCCCATTGTATTTAGGTATATCATAATAAAGTACAAGTTAATATCATTGTTTACATACGTACACAGAATTTAAAATGGCGTCACAAAAATTTTAGAAAAAAAAGTTAAGAAAAAAAATCATGTAATAAACGAGAAGACAAGAATATTTGGCTCCATATTTTTAAACAAAAAACAAGGATCTATAAACTCGGGCAAAGCCGGTATCAACCTATGAAAGTCATGTTATTTAGTGTTTTTGATTCCCCATTACAACCGTGACAAAAATAATGTCATTTTTTGTAAGCTTTCATTGCCTTGAAAATGATATCGACAGCATGTTCACTGCAAGTGTGAACAGGTGACCAGCGAAAATCACAAAGTAGTTTTTTTAGACTTAAGAAAGAGATGGAAGAGTACAGATAGGTTAAAGTAGATAAGTTATTTATCTTTACGAAGATGTAAAATTTAAAGTTGTAGATTTTTTTTTGTAATTAAACAAAAAGTTTTTACCACTCACCGCACAAGTGTCTCAACTGCTCCCACCCGTCTAGAGTCAGTGAGACTATGGCATCTCCAATCGGGGTATGTTGTGAGGCTGAAGGTAGTGGAGAGGGGAAGGAGGTGAAGAAGAGGAAGGTTGGGAAGTACTTGGCTATTCGGATCTGGTTACCAAACACGGCTAGGCCCTTTCAAGCAACATTTCTATTATGAATGGTGGTCTTTCACCAGGCCAATACTTGGAGTTTCTACCACTCTGGAACGTGCCGCAAATATACCTACTAACTAACTAACCATCACCTCATTTCCCCTCAGGGGTAGGCAGAGAGGACGGACCGCCATACAACTCTGTATTGGCACACACTCCTTCCTTCGTTCTCATTAATACATTGTATCATGCTTTTCTATTATTCTGACTCTTCACATGACCCGATTCAAGTATTTGATTTACTCGATCGTGCCATGTGTTCCTCGGGCGTCCCCGACTTCTTCCATTCACTTTCGAATCATATTTACTATTCACACTCCTGTCTTCGTTCATTCGCTTTACGTGCCCAAACCATCTAAGGGTCCCTTTCTCGATCCTATTAATCTCTACCTAATAATATTCCTACTATATATTATATTATTTTATGTGAATTAAATGTGTTATGACACATATTAATTAACTGAAAGTTATTGGCGCACGCCGGGTTTGAGTCCGCGACCTCTGGATTCGTAGTCGGACGTCTTACCACTCGACATTACGCCGTACACCATCGATAAAACATCGATGTGAACTGCGAAACGTCCAATGTGCCATCATCGACTGGTTAGGGTGGAGTTGTTAATAGTGGTTAATTTGAATAATACAATTGTGTGCGGAATCCAATCTCGGCTTTGCGCACAACGGCTGCCCACGGTCCTTACCGCACACTCATATATCATCGCGCTTCTGCGTTTAGTCCTTCCTTGTATAATACACTGACTCTGGTACACGGGACGTGGGGCAAGTTCTTATAACAGGAACATTTAAAAGTGGGCTCATCGCGATATCGATTTTGAGGAGGTGCTCTACTTTAAAACTTGTGATTTTTAAATGTTTTTTTTTTTATCATAATGTACATAATGCCCGTTTTAAATACGAAAATCAAACTGGAATCTGTCAAATAAATAAAATACTAAATCTTGTAAATTCATTACCTACGTACAGAATATCACTATTATCCTTAGGTAGAGTGGTACCTATCCAAGGCAGTGTAGTCAGTTTTTGATTATTTTTGCCGGACTCGGCAGACCTGGGTGTAGCTAGGACTAGGGTATTTATGGATCCATTCATAGCATATATCGATATAATGTTTTTGTTTATTCGTATAGCCACTTTTCACAGTATTGTTATCAACAAAAATATAGCGTATAACCTAAAAAACCGTATGGTTGTGTCCAGTTTAGTCGCATAATAAAACATGTGGGCGGAGTCCCTGGAGACGCGGGAGACCGAGATCATCCTTACAGTACATGAAAGCGGTCTATCATTTTTTTGTCTTTTTCTCTCTCATGGTTTACGACCTAAAAACCCAGAGAAAGTGATTTATCGCAAGTTTGTATAGTTTGGGTAAAAAGAATTAGCTCTCTCTCCATACATTGTTACTCCAAGCTATTATCTCTGCAGGCGACCAAGAGAGGAACTAACGAGCGAACTATTTAAAAATCAATAGATTTTTTTCGTATCCACAATACTCACAGCACTGACTACTAGAGATGGTCGATATTTCTGTTCCGGTTAAAAGGAACCGGTTCCAAACCGGTCACTAAAACCGTCGATGTTATTTTCTGAGGAACTGGTTCCTTTTTTTGGCAAATAAAAATCGATATTATTTGTTTGAGGAACCGGTTCCACAGCTCCATTTTTTGTTGATTTGCTAGTACTTTTTTAGGAGTGATTTTTATCGATTTGCTTCTACTTTTCGATTTAAAATCTCTACCGACTAGTGCTTTTTTTTGGAGACGATCTTTTGTTGATTTGCTAGTACTTTTCGATTCGAAATCTCTACCGATTTGTACTTTTTTTGGGAGGAACTTTTGTCGATTTGCTAGTACTTTTCGATTTGAATATAAAAATCTCCTTCGTTGAACTTTTCTGGCACCAGGAACCGGTTCCAAAAAAATGGATAAATAACCGGTTCCTCGCCAGTCACCGGTAACTGGAACCACAGGTACACACAATTCTGATATCGACCATCTCTACTGACTACTGCACATTTAAGATTATCGATCTGTAAAAAAACATGCTTCGTGTTTTTTTTATATCTAATTTTGAAACTGTCAATTTGTGGTGGAACTCCATTTTAATGACATAAAACTACCCGAATGTTTTTTAATGTTATTGTAAAGCCGCCTTTGTCAGTAATAAAACAAAACCCATAGTCACAGATGTTCACTATGAGACTCAATAAGCGTCCATTCCGGACACTAATAGTATATATGCCATATATTTACTTTAAATTGTATCAGTCTGAAGATGCCCGTCATAAGGTGAAACTGGTCAGGTCTTAAATAATTAAAAAATAGTGGAATAAAGCAACAAATTTGGAATTATTAAAATGCTTTGTGTAATTTAAATCGTTCAAAATTTGATAAATTTATGTAAATATTGAGTTTGGAAAAGTAAAAACGCGTAGTTTGACAAAGGTAACATAAAAAAACTTTTGTTTTCTTCTTTTATTTCATCTGAATGACCCAACTACTCTATTTAATTTACCGATGGCAAGTTTTGAGTTAAGTATGCAGAACTGTTCCTTAGACATTTTCATATCTAGCAAGGAAAAACGATAAGTGTTAGAAAATAAAAAATGTGTTGTTATTTTTTGAAAAAGGACACAATAATAATAATAATTGGCTTATTTATATAGCGCCGTTTTTGTGACAGAAATATCACCTCAAGGGCGCTTTACAGCATAATTAACATAATATTAAAACTAAGACTTAATATTAACTTATGCCTAATACTTATAACTAGTGACTTGCAATTAACATATTTAAATTAAAAAACATGTGACATATGACATGATTACATACAAAAAATATAAACATGTGACAAATAAACATGTGATATATGACGTGATTACATGCATTAAAAAAAAAAAAATTAGAAAAATTAGAAAAAAAAACAAAATTATAATTTTAAGTTAATAAGTGGGTCTAGCTGATAAGGCCTTCCAGGTAAGTATGTTCATGTATATTTTCTTATTTAAACTATGAATTAAGACGTAATGATAGAAAATAAGATCTGTACAGCGCCCTTGAGGTGATTTTTCACAAAAACGGCGTTATACAAAACATCCAAATATTGTTATTAATAAACAAAATTCCTAAATTTTGTTTTGGCTCTTTTGAACATCTCCGTGTATTGACTCATTCTGTTATTCCTTACCCACATGTATTTAATTCAACTTCAACCTTTATGTGACTGAAAGAGTACCCGGGTACCCTTTTCGGTTTTCAACATAACTTTTTTTTAATGTTCAAGTAAGTCTAACCGGCTAAAGCTTCCTGACTTCTCCACAAGAGTGAAAACGAACAATTGAACACAACCGTTGGATATGTGGAAGGGGGTATGTTAGCGGAAAACGTATAAGTATAATTTACAACTTCTGACGACTGAATGAGTACCCAGGTACCCTTATGTGTTTTATATGGAATTTGAAGCTTCTCCGTATTTATTAATCATTTTATCTAATTTTAAATGATAAAAATATTCATTTTATTTTATTTTACAAATATTATAAATATTTTATTTTATTTTACAAATATATATAATATTATTATAAATAATAATATTATATATAAATATGTGGTAGTGTTGTGCCTGTCTCGCTAGGAATTCCTGTGTTGAGAGCAGCTGTGTTGAGAGTAATATGATGTACTGTTGTGTTCAAAGAACATCACCTGTATCCTTAATACTACTTTTAATCACCTATTTAATTAAAAACCCCAATAAAGATGGTACCGGGTTAAATTCCTATCCACTCCCTCAAGTATTGAACTGAGTCGAAATATATGACGTCATAAAAGTGGTCCGGCAAACTTCAGCAAATGATATACTGTAAAAGAAACCTTCATTTCAATTTTAAAAAGGTGTACTTTTATTCAGTCACATGAGGGTTAAACCAATTCTCTATATTTTTATTCGAGTGCATTTCAATAATGGAAATCCCTCAAGGATTGTTAAAAAAAAAGGTGAATTTCGATTTTTTTCGAAAAGTGTTTATTTATTCATCAATATCCATTTTCTCCCCTTCAAAGTAATCCCCCTCAGATATAATGCACTTATGCCAGCGCTTCTTCCAATCCTCGAAGCACTTCTGGAATGCGCTTTTCGGTATGGCCATTAGCTCGTTCTTCGATTCTGACTTTATCTCATCAATTGTGGCAAAACGCTTTGCTTTCATTAATCTCTTAATTATTAATCGTTTCGGGAATAGAAAAAAGTTGCAGGGAGCCAAATCTGGTGAATACGGTAGTTGAGGCATGATTACGGTCATTCAACAACTCCTGAGCGATACTAATGCGACGTTGCTTTTGCTCAAAATTTAGCAATTTCGGAACAAACTTCGCTGCTACACGTTTCATGCCCAAAACATCCGAGAAAATTGCATGGCATGAGCCGATTAATATGCCAACGTCCTCTGCAACTTCCGTAATAGTGATTCGACGATTTTCCAAAACCATTTTCTTCACTGTTTCGATGTTTTCTTCGTTTGTTGACGTGGTTGCAACTCCAGGACGTTCATCGTCATTAACATCTTTTCGGCCTTCTGTAAAGCGCTTGTACCACTTATAAACACTTTTTTGAGACAAAGTAGACTTGCCGAATGCCTCAGTCAACATTTTAAGTGCGTTGGAGCACTTTATTCCATTTTTAATGCTAAATTTAATACATATTCCATGATCCATTTTTTTCAATAGTAAAAATCGAAGAACACACAAAAACGTGACTAACCTATCCAGTTATCAAAAAAAAAACACTAATCGAAAATGGCTGATAATGCTAACATATGATAAACATTTGTGTACCAACATAACAACAAAAAAAATAGATAATCGAATGTACACAGCCCGCGAAAATTCTAAATTCACCTTTTCTTTTGAACAAACCTCGTATAAGAGGTTTTTTTTTTACTTTCGCCCAGAGGCCAAGATGTCGCAGGCTCGAGAAAGATTGTAAATAATTGCACTTAATTGATGTTTGCACCTAATAAAGTAATAAAAGCTTGTACATGTACACTTAAAGCTTTCCTCTTCCTTGCACCATAACCCATTAGGGGCTGTCATATTCTCACTAATTCTGGTGGGAATTTTTCTATAATTTTCAGCTTTCATTCTGCCAAACCTCTCCCAGTAACAGGTAATAAGGTAGTTTTATTGTGGAGATTTGTATAAAACGAGGCCTACCAATATTCACATGACTTTATGTTAATTAAGGTAAACAGCGAGGAAGATAATAAATTGCTCTTAGCTAGTAAATAACGCTATCTGTGTGGTGAGGCTATAAAACTAGTAAAAATACGATAAAGAGAAGAATTATTACGAGTAAATTGAAGATAAAAAACGCTTAATTAGTAATGAAATTAAATAACCAAAACATTCGTTTGGAATTGAATAAACAAGCCTATTGCCAAAAAAACTAATTAAGCTGGAGCACTTTAAGATATTGGTTATTGATAAAACATCACATTTGCATTTAGATTAGTTTCGGTGATAGATGCTATCATCGCCACGGATTTCCAATTATTATTGATTTTTATTCCCATGTGTTTACATGAGATAATGGGCCTCGCAATTTTTTTTCACGGTAACTTGGTGCACCAGACAGACTGATTATTCGATCTTCGAGGAAGGTACGTTTATCAACCGTTATTTTGTCTATGATATATGGCGCTGAACGGGCTGACATTAGCGTTGTAACCGCTATGTGAGAACTACTACAAAGAACTACTTCATTTTGGGGCAGTTCACACTTCACACATTTTTGAGTGTGCAAATACTTCAATTTTTTTTATTTTAACTATTTGTTCAATGAGAATTGAATGAAGTTGGAACTGCCGCAAAAGGAAGAAGTTCTTTGAAGTTTGCAGGAAACCAATATTTTGGTGATGACCTGCCTAAATGGAATCCACTCTCGTAGACCCCCATTTACATTTCAGGCACCCCCAATTTTTTTTTCATTGACTTGGATCCCTTGCAGGTCGGAATCAACCCCTGGGGGTCGATATAGACCACTTTGGGAATGACTGATTTAAATAATACTTTTCGGTAAATTTTCGGACTCCCCTCTCTCCAAGTCAATTAACCATTCGGTTATTATTGGACCCATGTATGACAATTTGCAGGTTTTAATGTTTATTTCTGTGGGGATTTTACTGAATATTTTTGGTCCAAGGTATGTATATGTCTTTTGAAACGTGTTGCCCATTGGAATGAGGAGATCTTTTCTCATGTAAAATATTTGTGATTGATTTCTTTTTCTCGGTTTTTGTGTACTTGGATAACAACGTTTTTTATATTGTTTTGACAAACATCAAGGATATTGAATTCTTTGAAAAGCTCGTCACTAGAGAGCCTATAGTGTTTACGCATAATGACTTTAATTATTGCTTTCTGCTTTATCATCACCATTGGGGTAAAGTGTTTGATTTTTAGTTTCTTAACAATACAATCTTTGGAGCACAGACGTCAGGTAGGAATGCTCTCCTTGTTTTACTGGTATTTTAATTGAAGATGCTTTGAGGAACTTGCATCATTGATCCCTTCGGCACCGGTGCATGTTCGATAAACTCCCCAAAGTGTGCCCAACATTTGTACACGGTTGATATTCGATACATGAGAACGAGTCGCTTCTACGACTCGATCTTGTGTTCAAAAGCTCGGCTGTGGAACGATTTACCGACCTCTTCTACAAGATGGGCCTCCCTAAGACCCAGGTTCACTCCTTTCTTTCCTCAAAAAGACCCTCCACACAGCATTCCCAAAGATAACATAGGTCCTGAGAGAAATAATTTCCCACGGCCTCCTGTGTGGAGTTAATGTTAAAAAAAAGTGTGGCTGAAAAGAGGAAGAGGGGAGGAGATGGTAAGAGGAAGGTTGAAAGTAGCTGGTCACCAAACACGGCAAATTTCGTTTTAAACAACGTTTTAACTCTGAATGTAAGATAAGCGCCCTTGAGGTAATTTTTTCACGAAAACGTCGCTATAAAAGTTATCCATTTATTATTATGGTATTAATGTTCCTTATCGAAGGCGAGTTCTCGCAATGAACAATCTCCCTGTACGTAGTTATGAACCAGCGGCTACTGCAGCGTCATCGGGCAATAAAAATAATTCATTCGGAATAAATAATTTAAATCATTTCGACTGCGGAGGCTCTGCTATAGGTCCTGTACGAAGGCCGCAGTGTAGAATGTGGAAGGCCGAGAGAGTAGCGGCAATTAACTTGTACGCCAGGCCAGACCACTTCATTTCCAGCTGACAGGACGAATGTTCCCAATATTCAAATCGCACTCCCTTCCTCTCCTCGCTCTGCCGGCTCCGGACAGGGGATGCTGCGAGATGCGAGGAGATTAGTAAGAAGGACGCTAGAAACTAAATCACAGAAATTAGTTTAATTACTGTCATTAGATAACGTGTTCATAGAAGACAATTACTACCTACTGTCGAGTGGCAAGACCCTCGACCACGAATCCAGAGTTCGCGGGTTCAAGCCCGGCGTGCACCGACAACTTGTATTTAATTAATAAGTGTCATAACACATTTGACTTCATACAAAATAATATTAAGTATATTTGCGGGACGTTCCAGAGTGGTAGATACTCTAAGTATCGCCTTGGTGAAAGACCACAATAAAGAATCGAAACGTTGCGTTGCTTGAAATGGCTTTCGCCGTATTTGATGACCAGATCTGAATAGCCAGGTACAACCTTCTCAACCTTCCTCTTCCCCATCGGTACTTTCCAACCTTATGTTTCCTCATCTCCTTCCCTTCTCACTATCTTTAGTCTCACAAAATACCCCAATCGGGGATATCTTTGGAGTAACGATATAAAGAGGTATAGCTAAATATTTTTACCCAACCTTTATAAACTTGCATAAATCACTTTCTCCGGGTTTTTTCGTCGTAAACCGTGAGAGAGAAAGAGACAAGACAATTTCTCAAATAATATAGCACTACCATTCGGTATGTAAGCATGTTCTCCGTCTCCTGCGTCTCCGGTGACTCCGCCCACTACGTTTTGATATGCGACATAGCTGGACAGAGCTCAACGGTTTGTTAGGTTATATGCTATATTTTTGTTTAAAACAATACCGTGAAAAAGTGGTTATACAAATAAACAAAAACATTGTGTCGACATGTGCTATGAATGGATGTATAAATACCCTAGCGCTAGTCATGCCCAGGTCTAGCCGAGTCAGGCAAAAATACACGTCCGCGTCAGAAGAGAGTGTGTGCTGGCCCTGCTTCGGCTTGTTTCTGTGCAGCGGAGACCAAATCGAATTTTTGCGCTTGAAAGGCGACTTGAGTATTTGTTTCGAAATGGAGTATTTGTCCCGAATTGGAGTATTTGTCCCGCCAGTCTGGTGGTCGCTGCCGGTCCTTCCGCTGTGAAGGCTGGAGTTGTTGTGGTAGAGGAGAAGGCCAAGGTGAAGAAATGATAACTCCAGGTTTCAAGACAGCAGGCAGGCGAGGCAGCGAGGCAGCGAAGACGAAGAGGCGGGCAAGTCCAGAGGGAGGAGAAGTCTCAAGTTGAAGCTAATTTAGTAGGGGCCGGAAATTTTGGCTTTAACTCCTCAGCGGTACCATGCCGCCGACGGCAGAGGGTTGCCTTTGTTTGGCTCGCGGTGTATTCCGCGGCCCGCTGAGGGTTCAAATAATTTTGTATTATAAAATACAAAAAATTAGGTTCTTGCCCACCTCTTTCTCCTTCGTTCAAACTACCTCGCAGCTCGCCTGATTTTTTATTTTATACAGGAGAAAATGTCAATGGGTACAAGGTTGCTGCAAAGACCTACATTCTGGCCTTTGCAGCTTCATATCTTTTTTACATGTTAAGGTATATACATAATTTTTAACACATTGGATTCCGTGAATACAGGCGAGTAGGCTTGCATAATTTGTTTATTGGAGCCTCTCCCTGCATTCACGGTAATCGACATACAAGATACAGAGTTTGAGTATTACAAAGAAATTCTGCCTCACTTCGGCGGGCTTTGGTCTCAGCCAATCAGAGCATGGCTGAGCTCAGCGACCGGCGTGAGGCAGGGGTGAGTGAGCGGGGCCCGGGACGGGCGGCCGCGACGGGCGGCCGCGACGCAGGAACCCGTGCGAACGAGATGGCGTCTTTCGGTGGCGTAAAAGGAGAGGTCTGTTCGCGCAGGCCGTCATTCTCCTTCTACGCCCCTAGGGATCATGTCGTCCGCACAGGCAAACATACAGGCAAACATACATGAAAAATACACAAAATAACGAGAAATCACAAGAAATATTTACAAACATGATATGATTCTTCACGTCCGATACACTCCCCCCGGTGCAGTCACGGCTGCGCCCATCTTGTCGGGAGGACGTGTGGTCCGGCGGCGACCTTGGCGGCCGGATCCTCCGGGCCGTCGTGTGGGGGGGTGCGTCGTCGATGTCTCGGCAATGGTCTCTGCTGGCTGGGCCGGCAGGAGTACAGCAATTTTCACCGCGGGTCGGGTGTAGACACCCGCGGCTGTCTGGATGCGGGCGGTCCTTACTTGGCCATCAGCTGCGGGAGTGGCCTCAAGGATGCGACCGCGCGGCCAAGTGTTTCGGGGCAGCGTGGGGTCCATGATGACCACCAAATCATCCTTCTTGATGGGGTCAGTAGGGTGACGCCACTTCTGCCTGGCGCCCATGGTGGGGAGGTATTCCCGAAGCCACCGCCTCCAGAACGTGTCCGCTAGTTGCTGGCTGATGCGCCACTGGCGGCGGAGGCATACCTCTTCCTCCTTTGCGTCGTAAAGGGACAGGTGAGGGCGTTTTCCAGCTGATCCCATCAAAAATGGTTAGGGGTCAAGGGGTCCTCATCTCGCGGGTCGACAGAGACGTGAGTCAGTGGTCGGTTGTTGACCACAAACTCAGCCTCTGCCAGCGCTGTCCTTAGGGTTTCCTCTCGGGGGGCCCTTTCCTTTAGGGTCGCATTCAGCGCCTTCTTGATAGACCGGACTAGCCTTTCCCAGGCTCCCCCCATATGGGGACTCAAGGGCGGAGTGAAACGCCACTCTATCCCCTGAGTGGTCATGGTGTCCTGGAGTCTGTCGTCTTGCTGGAGTGCTTCCAAGGCTGCCTTCATCTCATTGTCCGCCCCGTGGAAATTGGTCCCGTTATCGGAGTATATTACTGCGGGCTGCCCACGACGTGCTGTCATCCGTTGCAGGGCCATGATAGCCGAGTCGGCGGTGAGGGAGGCGGCTAACTCCAGATGCACTGCTCGAGTAGAGACAAGTGAACAGTGCTCCGTAGCGCTTCTCTCGGTGCCTTCCGACTGTGACTTCCATGGGCCCAAAGTAGTCCAACCCGCAGTGAGTGAAGGGGCGGACGTGGTGCAACAGGCGGGACGGTGGAAGTGCTCCCATGAGCGGTGGAGAGGGCTTGCTCTTTCGCATGCGGCAGGTAGGGCAGTCATGCGCAATTTTCCTGCATGTTGTTCTAAGGCGCAGCACGAAAAAAACTGCTCCGTATCTCGGCCATAGTTTTCTCTGTGCTGGGGTGATCTGCCCGCTGGTGAAAATGGGAGATCAAGAGCCTGGTGTATGGCTCATCTCCATCCAGTATTATTGGTGTCGTCGCCACCTCTTTTGCTCTGGTGAGCGCCTTTAGTCGGGACCCCATCCGGAGAATCCCGTCCGGTCCGATGAAGGGGTCAGGTGGGCCAGGCGACTGGCAGCTGGCAGCGACTCTCCCTGCTGGATGGTGAGCAGGTCAGCGGAGAAGGCGTGGAGTTGGGAGTCTTTCACCCATCTTGACTCTGCCTCCGTGATTTCTTCTTCGACCCGCAGTGGGCCCTCAATAGGTTTGGTGGGTCCGGCCCGACAACGCCTGATAAAGCGCAACATCCACGCGGTAGCCCGGACCAGCCGGTTCCATGAGGAAAATCGCTCGATGGAAGGGAGGGCTCTCCCCGCAATGGATGTTAGGCCGACGTACTGCGGCCTGAGTTCCAGCGCCAGGTTGTCGGGTCTCACCAGGGTGCGTTCCTGCGGCCAGTCTTCCTCGGGGCCAGTCAAGAAGCTGGGGCCGCAGAACCATCTTCCGCTCGGAGACAGATCCGGTACCTCCAGGTCCCGGGTCCCAATGTCCGCAGGATTCAATTTGGTAGGTACCCACTTCCAGTTGGCTATGCTGGTGAGTTCGTCGATCTCCCCAACCGGTTCGCCACGAATGCTGAATAGGTACGGGGGTCGGTCCGCAACCAGCATAGCACGGTGGTTGAGTCTGTCCAGAAGATGGTCCTGGCAATGTGCGCCTGGCTTTCCTTCTTGATCGTAGCGGCAAGTCTCGCCGCCATGAGCGCCGCCTGCAGCTCAAGGCGGGGAATGGACAGTGGTTTAAGAGGCGCCACTTTGCTCTTGCTGGCCAAGAAGGTGACTTTTATGGTACCGTCCACCTCTTCGGCGTAGTAGGCCACCGCACAGCAAGCCTGTTCAGAGGCGTCGCAGAAGAGGTGCAGGGTGACACCGTTCTGCTTTTGTCGCAGCGAGCGCCTCGGGATTGTCACGCTGCTCTCGCGCAGCAGACTGAGCCAATCTCTCCATCTCTCGGCATGATCGGCGGTGATGGGTTCATCCCACCCGACGCTGGACCGCCATACAGCTTGCAGCAGGATCTTCGACCGTACTGTGAGGCAGGAGATGAAACCCACAGGGTCGAAGATCCTCATGACTATGGACAAAAGCTGTCTCTTGGTGGGCCGGGTGGATTCCTCGGTGCTGACCGCGTTCTTGAAGGAGTAGATGAAGTGGTCAGTGGACGGGTCCCACACCAACCCTAGAACCCTCTCGGTTTCGACGTCCCCGCTGTTGATCTGCACCATTGATGTAGTCCGGTCTTCCGGAGGGATGCTCGCCACAGCTTCTGGGCAATTTGACGCCCAGTTTGTGATATGAAACCCTCCCTTTGCAAGGAGGGTACTCACGCCATGGACTAGCGCGGCAGCCTCGCCAGTGGTATCGACTGCGTCCAAGTAATCGTCCATATAGAACTTGGACTTAATGGCTGCCGCGGCGGCCGGGTTCTCGTTGGCGAACTCGTCGGCCACCCTGTCCCGCACGTACTGGGCGCTGCTGGGCGAGCATGTTGCCCCAAACATCATTGAAGTCAATTGGAAGGTGTCCGGCTCCTTGTGCGCATCAGTCCTCCATAAGTATAACTGAGACGGCTGGTCCTCTTTCCTGATCTTTATTCGCAGGAACATCTCCTGGATGTCAACCCGTACCTTCCCGGGTTTGTTGGGGTTGGTAACCGCGAAGTGGGGCAGGTACCACTTCCGGGGCATGGGTTGACTTGCCTCCTGGTCCGACAGCTTCCTGGCATAGCCCTTGGCTACCAGCTGCGTCATTTTGTTGGTATAGGTGGCCGCCAGACCAGGGTTCGTGGCCAGCTTCCGCTCAAGGGACTGGTAGCGTCTCAGAGCGCACTGCCGATTGTCGGGCAGCTCTACGGAGGGATCCTTCCACAGAAGTCCGGTCTCCCATTGCCCTGTAGGGAGGGGACGAGTGGTCTCCGTCATGAGATCCAGGGCCTTCCTGACCTGCTGGTTGACTCTCGCCGCTGATGTGATGCCGAGAGAGTCGACTGAAAAGTTGGCTTTCACCAACTCTCTCAGACGTGCGTCAGCGGCGGTCTCCAGTTGCAGCGCGAGCGTTGTGGCGGGCCTGTCACCGTCGGAGCCGTCTCCCCGTGGGCAATCCACCCGAGGGCGGTCCGCGACACTATTCGCGTAGTGTCGAGGTTCTCCCGTATCTCTCTAGAGACTATGAGATGGGCATTGTCCTGCCCAATGAGGAGTTTGGGCTTCACAGTTTGGCCAGGCTCGCGCTGCTCAGGGAGGTCCAGGTTGGTGATGGTGCTCGCCGTGATGTGGTAGGTGCAGTCATTCCCTGCACCTCGGATTGAGAGTCTCACTCGACGGGAGTGTGCGTCCGAGGTGCACATACCCTTTGCTCCATGAAGCCGCAAGCCGCGTACTGGGCCCTCGGTGCCGATCTGTGTGGCAGTGTCAGCGTCCACAAGTGTCACAGTTGATCCTTCGTCAAGAAGCGCGAACACTGACACTGTTTGCCCTTGGGGGCCACGTAACACTACCGGCACGACCTTTAGTAGTACGCCGCGGTCCACAGGTCGGCGTCACAAGTTCACATGTTCACTCGCGGCCGGCTCTCTGGGGTCGGGCCCATGGAGCAAACGGTGATGGGGACGGCGGCACTCCCCCACACCACACCACACTTTCACTTTGCAGTCTCGGAAGCTGTGACGCTCCAGACACTTCTGGCACAGGTTAGCCGCTCTCACCGTCTCCCAGCGTAATGAGACATTCTTGGAGGCAAAGGCGGGACACTCGCGCGTTCGGTGGCCCTCCCCGCACTGGGCACAACGCAGGCCGTCATTCTCCTTCTACGCCCCTAGGGATCATGTCGTCCGCACAGGCAAACATACAGGCAAACATACATGAAAAATACACAAAATAACGAGAAATCACAAGAAATATTTACAAACATGATATGATTCTTCACGTCCGATACACATAGTCTCACTGGCTCTAGGCAGTTGGGAGTAGTCGGGACTCTTATGCAGTACTTATTTAAAAAAAATAAAACTACCCGACTTGACAATATAAATTAATACAACTACATACAAATCTGAATCGCCTTAATAAGAGGTCGCCATTATAAATCGAGACAATCTTTTACAATATATCACATAATATTATAATTTTAATTATAAAGCTAAACATTGTTTTGTAAAACAGCTAATACTCTCAAACGGTGAACTCTGAAGTCATCAAATTTGTACGACTTTTCTTGTCTAAAGTTTCAAGATTAACACAACTGCTTTCAGCTGGCAAAGATTTTTTCATCATAAGACAATAATATGGTGCTTTCAAACATTGTTTTTACAATAAGATATAAGATAATTGTTACAAATTTTTACACAGTGTATTACAAAATAAACATATAAACTGTTCCACACCATAAAGAACAAGGTTCTTGTGTTTGGTGAGGGAATTTTGCTCAAATAATAACATAGTGTTAAGTTTTTACCATACAGCAGAGAAAAATACAAAGTATTTGTGTAAAATTAGTTGTAGTAATAAATGTTAGTAACTAACTAACTAACTAACTAACTGACCATCACGCCGTTTCCCCGAAGGGGTAGGCAGAGAGGACGGACCGCCAGACAACTCTGTCTTGGCACACACTTCTTGCTTCATTTACATTCATACATCGTCTCATACATACTCTTCTGTTATTCTGACTCTTCACACGACCCGATTCAAGTATTTGATTTACTTGATCGTGCCATGTCTTTCTCGGGCGTCCTCGACTTCTTCTTCCATTCACTTTCGCATCATAATGTTAGTACATAATGATAAAAAAGGGTTTGTAGAATAAGAAGAAAAAAAAT
This sequence comes from Drusus annulatus, assembly GCA_022651775.1. NCBI lineage: Eukaryota > Metazoa > Arthropoda > Insecta > Trichoptera > Limnephilidae > Drusus > Drusus annulatus. The sequence goes on along the minus strand of JAGWCC010000504.1, from coordinate 541,901 downwards.
AATAATAAATAGAAAAATTATAGTAACAAATAACAATTGTCAAGGACTGTTAAAGTTTTTTGATGTAATATTCAATTAATGCTGAAATTCATGAATATTATCTATGGTTTTTAGATTTGCATGTAGATTGTCAAAATAAGTTATTTCGAAGCTAGCAGTCCACAATGAAGTGCTTTTACCAACCCTGATAAATGGCAGTGAGGCATGGAACTGGCAGAGGAATGATGAAAGTAGACTGAATGCTGTGGAAAAGAGATCCCTGAGACGTATGTGCGGTAAAACCATGTATGACCGTATTAAAAATGTGGATATCCGGAAAGAATGCAAGGCTGATGTAAGCGTAACGAATAGGATCAAGAAAGGGACGCTCAGATGGTTTGGGCATGTAGAGCGAATGAACGAAGAAAGGAGTGTGAAAAGAATATATACGATGCGAAAGTGAATGGAAGAAGAAGTCGAGGACGCCCGAGGAAGATATGCCACGATCAAGTAAATCAAATACAGTGGTGCCTCACACAACGAACTTAATTCGTTCCAGGAGCAAGTTCGTTATGCGAAAAGTTCGTTATGTGAAACGCGTTTTCCCATAACAATACATGTTAAAAAAAATAATTCGTTCTGTAGCATAAAATATGGTAAGATGACATAAAAAAAAGATAAATTTTTTTGTTATTATTTTTATTTAGATACATCTAAAAACATAATGAAAAAAACACACATTTTTTAATTTTAAGAAATAATCGAATCTTGCACATCTTCATCCATTTTCCGCTTTTTGGCCGATGGTGCAGTGAAAAACCTGTCCAAAGTCGTTTGTTTCTCTCTTTTCTTCAACATCTGCCGGAAATAACGGACAAGAGTATCGGAGTACAGGTCGTTGATCCTGTTTGCTTCAGCGGAATCCGGATAGTGGGCATTGGTACTGCGATACGTGCGTAAGTTAAGCGTACTACGCAGTGACTAACGAGTCTAACGACTGCCTGCGCGGGAGGATGCAATTAATCGGCAGTGATCGTAGAAGATCGGGCGACTTCGTTGTAATGATGAACGATTGCTGCGACACGTGCGTAAGTTAAGCGTACTGCTCAGTGACTAACGACTGCCCGCGCGGAAGGATGCAATAAATCGGCAGTGATCGTGTGAAGTGGGCGACTTCGTTGTGTGAAGCGAAGTTCGTTGTGTGAAGCGAAGTTCGTTGTATGAATCGTGAAATGAACGAAAAGGAAGTTCGTTGTGTGCAGCGTTCGCTGTGCGAGGCGTTCGTTATGCGAGGCACCACTGTACTTGAATCGGATCATGTTAAGAGTCAGAATAACAGAAGAGTATGTATGACACGATGTATGAATGTGAATGAAGCAAGGAGTGTGTGTCAAGACGGTGTTGTATGGCGGTTCCTCTTCTCTGCCTACCCCTGCGGCGAAACGGCGAGATGGTTAATTAGTTAGTTGGTTAGTCTTGGTGTTAAATTTTGGAAATTGAATGTTATTCTGATATCTAGCAGACATATTAAGTTGTTTTTCTTTATAATTTTGTATAATTGTTTTTTATATATGTATTTGTGAGATATAATATTACAAATTCAGAAAGTCCGTTTTTTAATCTCACTCCCATGCCCTAAATAAGAAAAAAAAAAAATAAAATAAAATTCATCAGAAAAAAAAACTAAATAATTAAAATTAAAATTTTAAGTTAATAAGTGTGTCTATCTGATAGGACCTGCCCGGTAAGTATGTTCTTGTATATTTTCTTATTTAAACTAGGAATTAATATGTATTAATAGAAAAAGATATCTGTACAGCGCCCTTGAGGTGATTTTTCACAAAAACGGCGCTCTACAAATCATCCAAATATTATTATCATAGATGTAACTATAAAAAAACAACATAAGACGCAATACTATGTTTTTTTACTGATTTTTCTTTTGCTCTAAAAGGAAAAAGATTTTCATGAAGCATCGTTGTGCTAGAGGAGAGACTAATATTTTATTTACAATTTGCGTTTGGAGAACTTCTTGACTATGTGGCGTTATTATTCATGATTAATAACTCTGAATAAATCTGCAGGTAACTAATCTCCCAGAGATTTGTTATCCGGCGCAGAGAAGTTGCCAGCGCCGATCCGCTGCACCAAGGCACAGTTGGGCGACAGGAGATATCGACATTTTGTTTATTTTACCGTCACGCCGCGCCGGGACGTTGGCCCTCCTGGCCGGGGTTCGAATCCGACATAAATCTTCATAGATGGAGATCTTAACGCCGGGGTGTGAGAAAATCAAGCGATTCACGCCTAGAGTGCTCGGAGAGAGATAGGACCTTGAATACGGAATGATGCTGTGTTCAATGACTGAAATCTCGCCAGGACTGATTTAAAATAAAACAACTAGGTAAATACTGTATTAACGTTGAGTTTATAAATATACGTAACTGGTTACGTTATGAAGGCCTCCGTGGTTGAGTGGTAAGACGCTGGACTACAAATCCAAAGGATTTATTTAATTAATATGTCATCTATTTTATTTAACCTTCATGTGACTGAAAGGGTACCAGAGTTCCCTTTTTAGTTTTCAACATAGATTTTTTTAATGTTCCAGTAAGTCTAACCGGCTGAAACTTCCTGACTTCTCCACAGTGGGTAATTCTTTCGCTGAAATAGTAGATATATTCAACTGCACTGAATTTAGTTACAAGAAGGGTATAATAGCATACCTCTTTCAAAAATATTAATGTTAATTTATTGAATTATGATATTTCTATTAACTTTTTATGTTTTTGGGTGCTAATCATTTACTACGTGTTATTTTTATCCCACTATTATTTTATGTTATATATTATACAGTTATGTAAAAGCCCATAAGGACGTATATAATTAAATAAATAAAACAAACATTCCCGATTTGTGAATTATTGTACTCTCCCTCTCATATAAAAAAAACTCTTACCCTTTATTAGGAAATGTGTAATTATTATGAGTATTTTTAAAATTTGGAGGATCCGGACATTAGCAGCATAGCTGAATTGGAGTTAGGTTAGGTTAGGTTAGACTTAGTTAGGCTAGGTTATGATCGAGATTACATCCCTTCCTGATATAGGGAGGCTAGCTTACATTTGACACCCAACAACAAATTTGACAATACATTTGGCGTTACAATGTGTCGTGAATTTTCTTATTTTTTTATAATTCAAACCATGATTGCTTTTATCAAATTTCTCACTAACAAAAAACTAAATTTTATCAAATCGCAAATATCTCTAAATTCATTATATAAAATCTATATAAATTTGATAAATTAACGAAAAACGTTTTTTAAACAGTTTTTTACCCAATTGAAGATAATTTTCGCCTTCTCCGAAGAAATTTCTCAGAAACGAAACACATTTTTAATTGACCCGATGGTAAATGTCCACGTCAAAAAAAATTGGTTTGAAATATGACACAAGGCGAAAATCTAAGACTACCGTGCAGCCCAGCTCTAAATGTGACTGCGAGCGTTTACATTAAACTAATTGATTGCCCATTGAATGTTGTGTGCTCGCCGCGAGGATTCCAATTCATTTTATACGAACTCATTTTTATGGGAATTAATTCGATCGTTTAAATTCAATTCAAATGAAATAAACACCAGTTTGTTAAACGCTTTCGAAATGGACACAAATCAGATTTTTTCTAATCTATAATTAAATTTCACAAGGAGTCCGGCGGCTCGTTCTGCTACCAGGCATAATAAAACTTAATAATGTCCGCAAACGATGTTGTTTAGCCTCAATAAACTTTTTTTCCCTTTGTACGGGTGAAAAAAACGTCAAATGAAATCAACCATTACATTTAAAATTGAATAAAATAAGCATTCACTTCTATTTTATCACCTAAATGAGCTTCAGACGCGGAAGAAATTAGCCTAATTTTATATTTAATCGGTAGCCACGGAAATTAACCACTTATGAGTTCTAGAGACCATTAATACAACACCATTATCGGCATTATATCCCTCGGAAAGTTCTGATCATCTATGGGAAATGCCTCTCTTCCTGTTGGTTGCCTGGAGTCTCCTTTCAGTTATTTATGCCTAAAATGCGGTGGGCTCTCACATCGTCAGGTCACCCAACACTCCTTCGTCCAACTGGCTTATTACAAAGAAACTTATTTGGTCGTACACTATCTTTCATCGTTGCTGCGTGTCTCTTCAAACAATTGGCGTTGCTCTTGGTTAAAATTTAAACGTCAGGCACCATTTTCTTATAAGGCTCACACGAGGTAAAATAATCTAAAATGCCAACATAAAACAACTAAATATGCTTGTAAAAAACAGTGTAAAAGCTCTTTGACTAGCATGGACTGTATGTCTAGCACGGAAGATATACTAATTCAGACAGTTAACAAAACCAAATCATCTGGTAATCCAATTTCACGCCATTTTTCAAGCCGACATGAACAATGGGAGGAGAAGAGTAGGCAGCAAATTGTGTTTTGTTAGGTGGATGAATGGTATGAAGGCCTCTTCATTGGGCATAAGAAACGAAAGGGATACAGCAGAAGACCGGCATAAATGGTGTTGTTTTATTAAGGCAGCCAGGACTCTCCAAAGAATGATGAATGTAAATAATCAAAATCAACGTGTCTCTCATGTTATAACCGCAGACCAATAATATACAGAAAGGAGCGCTTCTGTAGTCAATATTGATGATTTTTGCCTGACTCGGGCGTGACTAGGACTAGGACTAGGGTATATACATCTATTCATAGTACATGTCGATAAAATGTTTTTGTTTATTTGTATGATCACTGTTTACAGTATTTTTACAAACAAAAATGTAGGATATAACCCAAAAATCGTTGAGTTCTGTCCTGTTATGTCGTATATTAACACGTCGTAGGCGGAGTTGCCGGAGACGAGGGCGACGGAAAACATGCTTACATACCTTGAAGTAACAATAAATGGAGAGAGAGCTAATTATTTTTACCCAACCCATACAGATTTGGGATAAATCACTTTCTCCGGGTTTTTACGTCGTACACCATTAGAAAGAAAGAGACATAATTTTTTTCCGAATTATCATACCGCTTTAAAGTATTGTTAGAATGTTCTTCGTGTCCCGCGTCTCCGTTGACTCCGCCCACACGTTGTGATACGCGAAATAAATTGAGATAACTCAACGGTTTATTAGGTTACATGTTATATCTTTCTCTTTCAAAAATACTAGTGTAAATTTGCATTATAATATTTCTATCAACTTGATCATGTTTTTGGGTGCTAATCATTGTTATTTTTTATGTCACTGTTATTTTATGTTTTATATCATATTTTATGTAAAATCCCATGAGGGCGTATATAATTAAATAAACAAATAAATATATATGTTTTAAACAATACTGTGAAAAAGACGAATAAACAAAAAAAAACATTCAGTCGACTTGTGCTATGAATGGATGTATAAATACCTTAGCTCTAGTCCTAGCCACGCCCAGTTCTAGCCGAGTCCGGCAAACCTCGTATAAACTGACTACAGCTCTCTCTCTCTACAGCGCTCTCTCTTGTATATTATTGCTCTGAGTTACATACCGAATGGTGGTGCTATATTATGTGAGAACTTTTCTTGTCTCTTTCTCTCTCACTGTTTACGACGTAAAACCCCGGAGAAAGTGATTTATCGTAAATTTGTATAGGTTGTGTAAAAATATTTAGCCATCTCGCCATATATATTCTTGCTCCGAGGTTATTACACACATTCATAAAGCCTCTTTTAGTCACGTTAATGATCGTTTCGCAACCGGATACGGATGCTTGTACCACTGGACACTGGACGATTCAATCAATACGCGATACGCCCAACGCGCTACACATTTATTCAATTAAGATTTTGATATCTCGCGTACAGCATCCTTCACAATGCCTTGGACCGCGTGTAGGTGGCGCTAATGAAGGGGTGTGTCGTCACACGCGCTCCTTCAATCGAGCTGTTCCGCAGATGCGGATCGAGATAATCGACCAATTGTCGTAGAACGGACACTCGACAACTCAATTTTTTCAAACGAATGCTCAAATCGTTATGATCAAATGCGATATTTTTATTTGACTTTGAGGTGATAACAGAATGACAAAAAACACATTGGTGGATTAAAATTAATAGTGTAAATGTAGGAACATAATCACTAACTAACTAACCATCACGCCGTTTCCCCGCAGGAGTAGGCAGAGAGGACGGACCGCCATACAACTCTGTCTTGCCACACACTCCTTGCTTCATTCACATTCATACATCGTCTCATACATATTTTTCTGTTATTCTGACTCTTCACATAACCCGATTCAAGTATTTGATTTACTTGATCGTGCCATGTCTTTCTCGGGCGTCCTCGACTTTTTCTTCCATTCACTTTCGCATCGTATCTATTCTTTTCACACTCCTTTCTTCGTTCATTCGCTCTACATTCCCAAACCATCTAAGCGTCCCTTTCTTGATCCTATTCATTACGCTCGCATCAGCCTTGCATTCTTTCCGGACATCCACATTTTGAATACGGTCATACATGGTTTTACCGAACATACGTCTCAAGGATATCATTTCCACAGCATTCAGTCTACTTTCATTCTTCCTCTGCCAGGTCCATGCCTCACTGCCATTCATCAGGGTTGCTATAAGCACTTCATTGTGGACTGCTAGCTTAGCTTCTTTGTACAATTTCTTATTTGCGCCAACAGCGTTCAATCCTCCATTAATGGAGTTTCCTGCGTTCACCCTTTTTTTAATATCCTTATCAGCATTTCCATCTCTCGTAAACATACTTCCTAAATACACAAACTCATCCTCTTGCTCCAAGTATTCATCATTCACAACTATATTGCACGCTGTTCTCGTACTCTCTCTTTCAAACACCATGGACTTACTTACATTCATCATAAACTCATTTTGCATACATACTAGGTTCATCCTAGACACGAGAAACTGTAGATCTTTCACACTGTTAGCAATCAGCACCGCATCGTCCGCATATAGTAGGCTACATACTTTCAGATTGCTCATTTTCGCGCCCAAGCCCACATCTTTCAATTCTCGCATACAATTATCCATGTACAAATTGAACAACCACGGTCAAATATTATTGTTATTTTGCAATCAAGGCCGTTCAAGCATTATTTATTCTTTTTACGGAGTTGGTGTCATTTTTATGATAAGAATTGTCATTGAGTGAGTTAGTCGCAATGTTATTTTTTTTCACTGTTTTCAATATTGCATATTCAGTGAATTATTAATGAAATAATACTCTAATTCTTGTTCTTCTTATGCAAAAACGGAGAGCAAAAACATATCCGTAAACCTACTACAAATTATGAATACAGTTTGTTTAAAATAGAAGGTGTGCATGTTTATCACTGGAATAGATTGTCTTTGCCAAATTAATATAAATGACTCCAAAGGCTAAGTGACAGCTTAAACTTGTATTTTTGCACGTTTTTGTGGTACCTAAGTGCCTTACAGTATATAGAGTGGTATCTATCCAAGGCAGTGTAGTCAGTTATTGATGATTTTTACCTAACTCGGCGGACCTGGGTGTGGCTAAGACTAAGGCTAGAGTATTTATACATCCATTCACATCACATATCGACATAATGTTTTTGTTTTTAGTATAACCACTTTTTCACAGTATTGTTTTCAACAAAAAATTGGCATCTTACCTAAAAAACCGTTTAGTTGTGTCAAGTTTGGTGGCATAGTAAAAAATGTGGGCGGAGTCCTGCGGAGACCCAGGAGCCCAAGATCATTGTGACAGTACATAAAAGCGGAGTATTATATTTGCTGTCTCTTTCTCTCTCATGGTGTACGACGTAAAAACCCGGAGAAAGTTATTTATCGCAAGTTTGTATCGGTTGGTTAAAAATAATTACTCTCTCTCCATACATTGTTTCTCCAAGCATAGTGCACAGGACGTACAAAAGTTTCAACAAGGTTATAAATACTATATTGTATAAAAATCAAATTTAGGATATTATATTATTCACTCAACCTTTTATTTCATACAAAAAGGTGAAAAACCTTTAATGGATTAAAATATATAAAATTATGTACTTACCTACATAATATTCAATTTAACTATAAATAATTTCCTTTATGAGTACCTACGTACGTACGATTGTGAACTTTTCAAATTTGAAACTGATATTAATTGAACTTAACTTTAATTTCAAAATTGAACTTCACTTCCTTCAACCTCTCAATATGTTATTTAATATTAGTTTTTCTGTGGATTTAATGGTGAATTAAAAATGTATTTAAAAATCATTATTTCAATGATTCTTATATTTACCCACACGTTCCTTTGCTACCGACTTTTTTAAACTCTTCTCTATGCTATTGTCTTTAATATTTATTTATTTTTATACGCCCTCATGGGCTTTTACATAACATAGGTATAAAATAAAATAACAGTGACATAAAAAAATAACAATGACATAAAAAATAACAATGCGCCCAAAAACATTTGATGCGACGATTTGATTACGCCCAAGAAAATTAACACTAGTATTTATGAAAGAGGTATGTTATTATAGCCTTCTTGTAACTAGATTCAGTGCAGTTGAATATATCTACTATTTCAGCGATAGAATTACTCACTGCATGCAATCTAGGTACAAGCGAGTATTTAAATGACTCAGTCCTGATATTGTTGTTACATTTAAAAAGAATTTTGGATCGAGTGGATCTGTTAGGTACATAAAAGGTAATTAAGCTAAGTAAATCAGGGCTGTCTATAATACCATTAACAATTTTAAAAATAAAAGTCAAGTCGGAAACAAGCCTCCTGTCTGAAAGTTTTAGTAATTTTAATTCTTTCATTAAATAATTATAATTTATGGTTTCAATAGGTAGACCGAGTTTATAGTTGATGTATCTTAGAAATTTATGTTACAATTTTTCAATGGAATAAGAGTGGATTTTAAAGTGAGGGGACCAGACAGAAGAATTATATTCGACTTGACTTCGAACTAGTGAAGAGTACAGGATTTTCAATGTAGAAATATTTTTAAATTCATTGGCATTTCGAAGAATAAAGCCTAGCAATTTTAAACCTTTACTTGTTATTATATTGATATGTGAGAGAAAATTTAATTTAGAATCGAAAGTAATGCCGAGATCATTAATTTCATTGACAGAAATATTATAATAAGGGTAATATTATCAATTTTATTAAGTAAGGGAAATATTATCAATTTTATAATCATAGTCGAGAGGGTGAGTAATTCTAAAAAATCTGATTGACTGACATTTACTAATATTTAAAAAAAGTTGGTTAAGTTTACACCAATCATGTAACTTATTTAAGTTAACTTGAATGTGAGAACAATCATCTGTGGTTTTTATGAGTTTGAAGAGTTTCAGATCATCTGCGAAAAGCAGCACATGCACATCGTTATCAAATACATTAATTATGTCATTTACAAAGAGCAGAAAAAGTAATGGGCCTAAATGTGAACCTTGGGGTACACCACTTGTTGCTATAAATTTATTAGATAGTTTAGAGTTATTTCTTACTTGAAGAATTCTATTGGTTAGGTAGCTTTTTATCCATTCTAACAAATTACCTTCTATACCGAGTTTGCGAAGTTTGTTAAGTAGGATTTTATGGTTAACCTTGTCAAATGCTTTAACAAAGTCCGTATATATTGAATCTACTTGGGTTTTATCATTAAGTGCACTTGATATGAATTCTTCGTATAGTGAAAGATTTGTTAAACAGGATCTGCCCGGCATAAAGCCATGTTGATTAGGTGAAATGATTTTATTGAGGTGTATAGAGATTCTATCTAATATTAGTTTTTCAAATAATTTGGGGATTATTGAGAGCATACAAATAGGTCGATAATTAGTGACATCGTGAATATTGCCCTTTTTAAATATTGGTGTTAAATAACTTATTTTCCATAGATCTGGGAAACAGCCGGTCATCAGTGAGTGGTTAAATAATTGACAAAGTGGCTTGGCTAGTACTGACACACAGTTAACAAGAAAAATTGGATTCACTTTGTCGGGACCAGCATTTTTTTTAATGTCAAGTGACTTAATTTTACGCGAAACATCAGAAACGTTAAAATGTATAGCAGGAATGTGGACTGATTCGTTTGGATGAAAGGGTGGAATACGATCGTATGGGATGTCCTTTTCGTAAACACTTTTAAAAAGTCGGCAAACAAATTAGCAGTTTCAGTAGTATCACTGCTTCTTATTCCCTCGAATTGCATGGATGTTGGTATGGATGGTTTGTTTTTTCTTAGCGAGTTAATGTGTTTGAAAAAGTGTTTGATATCTGAAGGAATAGACTGTTCTGTATTATGTATGTGAGTTTGATATAATTTTTTGGAGAGAGTTTTGCATTCAGTTCTGTAATTGTGAAATATTTTGTAGTCTGAGATTAATTTGCTGTTCTTGTAATTTTTATGCCAGATTTTTTTATTTACTATAAGTTGTTTTAAATCTTTGTTAAACCATTTTGGAAATTTCGATAGTATGAGTTGAGTTGAGGGTACAAATTTATCGATAGCCGTGTTAATGATGGAGTAAAAGGAATCTAAATTATGGTTAACATTATTGTTAGAGTCTATAAATGACCAATCTGCACTTTCTAAATATTTTAATATCAGTGGATAGTCTGCTTTGGCAAAATTATATGAATAGGATGGAACAATTTCGGGTTGAGTGTTAGGGTCAAGGTTCGCAATGGTAATAATTAAGGATGATGAGAATCGATAGGCAGAAGTGGATCAATTGATTTACATAATTTTACAGAAGAATCACTACTAAATACGAGGTCTAACAATTGGTGATTAGGATTAAATACATTATTAATTTGTTTAAGATTTAAAAAAGATGACATATTGATAACTTCACGATCATTAGCAGAGATATTAAGTTGGTTATTCGAATGACTATGGGTGAGCCAGTCAATATTAGGTATATTATAGTCCCCGATAAGCAGCAGTCTGGCTTCAGGATATTTTAGTTTGAGAGCTTCAACGTCTTCAGTGTGGTTTTCATAGATTTTTGAAGGTGATCCAGGTGGAATGTAAACACAACCAATAATTACTTTTCCTAGGCTAGTCTTGATTTGAACGAACAGCTGTTCAACATTTTTATGGATGCATTTAAGTCTAGACGATGATATTGATTTAGAAACAGATATTAAAACACCACCACCTCTAGATTTGGTACTGGTAATAGTACTTCTATCGTAGCGATAGGTGATATGAGAAGTGAAGCCTAATTCTTCTGTGTCAACAGACGAGTCCAACCAAGTTTCAGTAAGGACATAAATATGACACGGGTGGAATAGAAGCGCTCTTCTTAGTTCATCAAGTTTGGTGCGGCAGCCTCTGATGTTTTGGTAATAAACTAAAATGGGTTTCAGTTTTTTGGATTCGTATTAACAATTACTGGTTTATTATTTATGTATTTAATCGTTAGTCCTGATTCACCGTCTTGAATTCTTTTGTCCAGGTTTATTCTAAGGTTGGCCAGATAGTTTCTTTGGGCTGGTGTTTGATCGGAGTAAATTTTTAAGCCTGGGTACTGAGTTATGTTGTTCTTATTTTTTAAAATATATGCTATTGCTATGCTATTTTTAAAATAATTTCCTGTGTTATCTTTAGCTATGTAATTCACATTTTATCCTACTTACTGCATTGTTGTATTAGGCGAACTGTTCTGATAAATATGTTAAATGTGTAAAAATTGAACTTCACTTCCTTCAACCTCTCAATATGTCATTTAATATTAGTCTTTCTGTGGATTTAATGGTGAATTAAGAATGTATTTAAAAATCATTATTTCAATGATTCTTATATTTACCCACACGTTCCTTTGCTACCGACTTTTTTAAACTCTTTTCTATGCTACTGCTATGCTATTTTTAAAATAATTTCCTGTGTTATCTTTAGCTATGTAATTCACATTTTATCCTACATACTGCATTGTTGTATTAGGCGAACTGTTCTGATAAATATGTTGATTGTGTAAAACTTAAATTAGAGCCGTAAATAAATAAATAATTTTTGACGATCTTCGTGGTCGCGGGTTCAAATCCCGCGTGCGCAAATAATTTTGTGTTATTTCACATTTCGTTAATTAATAATAATATATAGTATTTATATTTGCAGCGGGTTCCAGAGTGGTATCTCTAAATATCTCCCTGGTGAAAGACCACCATTCAGAATTGAAACGTTGCTTGAAATAGCTTTAGCCGTGTTTGGTGACCAAATAAATAAATAATTTTTGACGATCTTCGTGGTCGCGGGTTCAAATCCCGCGTGCGCAAATAATTTTGTGTTATTTCACATTTCGTTAATTAATAATAATATATAGTATTTATATTTGCAGCGGGTTCCAGAGTGGTATCTCTAAATATCTCCCTGGTGAAAGACCACCATTCAGAATTGAAACGTTGCTTGAAATAGCTTTAGCCGTGTTTGGTGACCAGATCTGAATAACAAAGTACTTCCTAACCTTTTTCTTTCCTATCTCTTTCCTTTCCCCACTCCGCTCAGTCTCATAGCATTGGTATTGCCAACGGCCTCCGTGGTGTAGTGGTAAGACGCTCGACCACGAATTCAGAGGTCACGGGTTATATAAAAAAAAACATAGTAAATTTGCGGCACGTTCCAGATTGATATATACTATATAATCGTCTTGGTAAAAGACCGGCATTCAGGATCGAAACGTTGCTTGAAATGGCTTTAGCCGTGTTTGTATTTCCCAACCTTCCTCTTTCTCATCTCATCCCCCACGCCACTACCTTCAGCCTCACAACATACCCCGATTTGGGAAGCCATAGTCTCATTGGCTCTAGACGGTTGGGAGCCGTTAGGATTCTTGTGCGATATTCATTTTTTTTTAATTGACATTCCACTGGCTTCGGGCAGTTGGAGTTTTTATGCGATAAGTACGAGTATAAATAAATTAATAAAAATTATGTTTTTGCTTCTCGTACCTACCTACTGATATACTCCAGTAGGTGTAAGTAAACAACAAGTATCGTGGTTTGAATGATCATTCTGTTTCCAATTGCCATAAACGCTTCTCGGTATTCTGTGCTCCTGGCCCTCCGTAATTACCAGGTGAATCAATTCATGCCTAATCACGGTTACCATAATAACACGGTAGAGTGGTGTGGGCCATAAGTCTACTCTCAACGTAGAAGCATATTTATATAATTATTGGTTCCCCATATTCAATATTCACTGAATGTCCCATCATTCAATTTGTGAGTGTAGCAAAACCACTCGATAGATTTCAAACCATTTGGATTATTCTATTTTACATAATAAATATATGGCATGACTAGTTGTTACCCGTAAAAAAGATACGAGATGTAACTTGGATTGCTAAGAAAAATACTAGTTCCCATTTTAATTAAAGAATGATATCTGCTAAAATACATTATAGATACCTTGAAGTAACAATATATGGAGAGAGGGCTAATTCTTTTTACCCAACTTATGCAAATTTGGGATAAATCACTTTCTCAGAGTTTTTACGTCGTACACTATGAGAAAGAAAGAGACAACAAAATCTCCCAAATTATCACACCGCTTTGAAGTATCGTTAGAATGTTATTCGCCGTTAACTCCGCCCACATGTTTTGATACGCGAAATAAATTAACATAGCTCAACGGTTTATTAGGTTACATGCTATATTTTTAATCAAATAAAAGTTATTAGCGCACGCCGGGTTTGAACCCGCGACCTTTGGATTCGTAGTCGAGCGTCTTACCACTCGACCATGGAGGCTGTCGACGAGAGATGTGACGATGTCAGATGTGACGATGTCAGATGTGACGATGTCAGATGTGATGATGTCAGACGTGACGATGTCAGATGTGACGATGTCAGAAGTGACGATGTCAGATGTGACGATGTCAGATGTGACGATGTCAGGTGTGACGATGTCAGATGTGAGGATGTCATATGCGATGATGTCAGATATGACGATATCAGTTTTTTTCATTATTTATATGAATACCGCACAAGAGTCTCAACTGCTCCCAACCGTCATAAGCCTGTGAGACTATGGCCTCCCCAAATAGGATACGTTGTGAGGTTAAAAGTAGCGGGAGGGGAGGGTGATTGGGAAGAGGAAGGTTGAGAAGTACCTGGCTATTCAGATCTGGTCACCAAACACGGCTAAAGCCATTTCAAGCAACGTTTCGATTCTGAATAGTGGTCTTTCACCTGGGCGATACTCAGAGTATCTACCACTCTAGAACGTGCCGAAAATTTACTTTGTATTATTTTTATATGAATTAAATGTGTTATGACACATATTAATTAAACAAAAGTTATTGGCGTACGCCGGGTTTTGAACCCGCGACCTTTGGATTCGTAGTCAAGCGTCTTACCACTCGACCATAGAGGCCGTCGACGAGAGATGTGACGATGTCAGATGTGATGATGTCAGATGTGACGATGTCAGATTTAAGGAGATTTGGAAATATCTCCAACTATTTTTTTTTAATTTCATATTTTATTAACATAGTTTTAACAACGAAATTATTTCACCATGAAGTAAAAATTAAGATCCACTTACGATAGGAATTTTATCAAAAAATCTGCATAGACGGAACTTGTTTATAACTAATCTGTTATAGCCATTATGAATTCAGATTTTAAAATGCTTATACAATAATATAATGAGTATTGATATCAATATTTGTTCAAAGGTTATAAGATAAAATGTAAGTTATTACATAAATTAATCGTAAGTTCTAAGATATATAAGTTATGTGTCAAAAGAAGTTATCTATCGTTCATTACCCGCTAATCAACAAAACAGTGTTAGTTAGGTTATACGTCAATAGTTATACGAGTAAATCATTAGTTGTAAGATGCTAGTTACGCGTTCTTAGTTACCCGTAGAAAGTTACAAGAGGGATTTAAGATATGATTAAACTTCTTAGTTTTTAGTTAAATTGACCAACGGCAAAGCGCCCTTGATGATTTTACACAAAAACAACGCTATGTAAATGAACACGAACTACGAATCTGATAAATATTAATACGTTTTAATTACTCGCACTTTTGCCGGTAGCGCATAGAATCTACATAAACGTCTTTTCATTGAATTGTAATATATAATCTGATGATATAATATATTTATATAAGTGTTCTGTTGAAAGCTTCACTGAATTGAACAAAAGCTTCTTTTCGTGATCGATGTATTGTTTAATAATACGGTAGAGCCTCCGTCGGAGAGCTTGAGTTCATTCATCGCAGCGACGGAGTGACTATCAAAAATCAATAAATATTACGCCTTGTCTTATTAAAAAGCTAATCGAGCATTTTTTATGCTTTCACTGGCGATTACTCGAGCGGATGTACTTAAAGAATGGCTGAAGATGACTGAGGAGTACCTACACGTCTTACGGAACAAGTTTAGAGTGGATTGAATACTAATCAATTATTAATATACCCACACACTCTTCTATACATTAAAGACTAATCACCAGGGGCGGATTAAGCAATTAGGACCTTACTCGCATTACCAATATTTATATTTATATATATATATATATATATATATATATACATGGCCTGTTCAAAAGAAAAGGTGAATTTCGAATTTTCGCGGGCTGTGTACATTCGATTATCGATTTTTTTTTTTATGTTGGTACACATATTTTTTATCATAAGTTAGCATTATCAGTCATTTTGGATTAGTGGTTTGTTTTTGACAACTGGAAAGGTTAGTCACGTTTTTGTGTGTTCTTCAATTTTTTACTTTTGAAGAAAATGGATCAAAATGGCTAATAATGCTAACATATGATAAACATATGTGTACCAACATAACCAAAAAAAATCGATAGTCGAATGTACACAGCCCGCGAAAATTCGAAATTCACCTTTTCTTTTGAACAGGCCATGTATATAAATATTTTTTTTTTTTTAAATACATTAACTCCACACACGAGGTACTGAGAGAAATTATTTTCTTCAAGGCCTATGTCATATTTGGGGATGCTGTGTGGAGAGTCTTTTTAATGAAAGGAAGGAGTGAACCTCTGAAAAGATCTACAAAGAAAAAAATGTATATTTTTGTAGTTTGATTTTCCACCATATATATATTTTTAATATGTATTGCGGCAATAAAGCTACCATATGATCCCTGCTACTTCAAATTTCACTAGTTTCATATGACATAGGGAATATAAATTATTGATTAAAACGAATGTGAAGCTTTTTTTTTATTTGGATGCCCCCTGTCAGCGCAGAGCCCTAGTTCTGGGCGCCATCAGACTAGAGATAAATCTGTCCCCGTCCACTGGAAGCAAAATACATACAGGAATACTATTTTGAATATTCTCTACAACTTCCTGATTTTTTACAGCGCGCAAGATGAGTACAGATGCCTCGGTACCTAATAGAAACTTAATGATATGTAAAAAGTGTGAACGGCCAATTTAAAAGTAAGATGTTTCATTAGCATGTTTCCTGCATTAGTGAAACTGTACGAGCTATGCTGGATAAAAAAATAAAATATTTTACGATCGATAATCAGTTTTTGTAAATTACTCCTAATAAGAGGCTGTGAAATTCGGTTACCGTAATCGCTCGTAGATGGCTGTTTGGATATAAATCATAGTTTTAATTTAACATCTACAAAACGCAATCGGCGAGCGGCTGGTAATTGTCTTTATGATGCAGTTAAGACGAAGAAAACATAAATGCCTTAGTCACATCCCTAGAGATGACAAATACAAAAATATTCAACGGATACTCCAAATGATGAAAGGCAATGTGAAAACCCCCACACCTTGTGGCTTGGAAATGCTAAGGTGTTCCGGACTGCGCAAAATGGTTTTAAAATGCCCTAATATTTGAATTGTGACGATGTCAGGTGTGACGATGTCAGTTGTGACGATGTCATATGTGACGATGTCAGATGCGATGATGTCAGATATGACGATATGCAGTCTGCAACGTGAAGATTGCCTTGATGATAGCAAACCATCGATATGAAAGTTCACGAAACCAAAATAAGAGTAAGGTGTGGTTTTAGATTTTATTTCAATTTTGTAGCTAGCCAACCAACTAACTAACCATTGCGCCGTTTCTCCGCAAGGGTAGGCAAAGAGGAAGGATCGCCATACAACTCTGTCTTGGCACACACTCCTTGCTTCATTCACATTCATACATACTCTTCTGTTATTCTAAATCTTGACATAGCCTGACTCAAATATTTTAATCACTTGCTCGTTCTATGTATTCCTCGGGCGTCCCTGACTTTTTTTTCCATTTAATTTCGCGTCTTATATTCTTTTCACACTCCTTTCTTCGTTCATCCGCTTTTCATCCCCAAACCATTTAAGCGTCCCTTTCTTAATCCTATTTATTACGCTTACATCAATCAGCCTCGCATTTTTTCCGGATATCCACATTTTTAACACGGTCATGCATGATTTTACTGCACATGCGCCTCAGAAACCTCATTTCTACAGCATTCAGTCTACTTTCATCCTTCCTCTGCCGGTTACATGCCTCACTAGCAAACTTGTAGCCATTAACTTATTAATTACATATCGTCGCTGGAAAGACAAAAGGGCTTAAGCGACACTTTGGTCAAAAATGAGTCGACTCTCATTTGATTCTGAAGACTTTTGTGGCCCATCCGTCATCTAAAATATATTTACCATTTGGAAGAAAGCTTAACTCAAGTGACACAAGTTCGGAACTTTTTTAGCTTTTTGTCGCTTTAGGAAACTCAGCGAGATCATTGAGTTACCTGAGTTAACTTTTTTTTTCAAAATCAAACCAGGTACTGAAGACTTATGAATTTTATTGTAAAACAAACAAAAAACTTGAAAGTGCTCTGGTATAAACTACCCAAAATGACGCTTCAGCCCTTTTGCCTTTCCGGCGAAGATATATATTTATACCTATAACATTTTATTTAATTTATTTAATAGATAAGTTCATAAAATAACGATATAATATAAATTAGAAAGAATAAAAAAAAATATTTTTAATAATAAATAGCAAGAAAAACGCAAAATGCACAAACTACCAAGAAAATGACTCAATTTAACAGGGCCATGAAACTATCTTGGGAATATTATTATTTTTCTGTAGAAATAATTATTCAATTGGCATATAATCTTACAAACAAAATATAAACTATGTAATGAATAAATTAATTGCAAAATGCTACCAGCATACCTCTTGAAATTAATTATCTCTTTACCTATTATTTACTAAATTATGTCAGAACTGTACCGTCTGAAAATTGTGAAAGTTGTCTCTAATACATACACTTTTATCAGTTTTTTTTATTTATTTTGTATCATCCTTCCCTAAAATATACAATATACTCGTAGATAAAGAGAAAAATCACCGCAAACAATCGATAAAAAGACGGAGGCACCGGGGCCTTTTTGAAAAGAAAAACGGCCGACTAATGTATGATGTATCTCACGTCAGTTACTTTTGAAACATGCTATCGTCCAGACATCATCAACAAATACGAGCGTATTACTCGGGTCGATGAAACAAAAAAATCCATCATTCAATAGATGTAGATATGACAGTATCATTGGCTAATGATCTCAGCTTCCATTATCAAAGGCATCTCTCGGAGCCGGGACCGCGTAATGTTCATTTGGAATAAAATTTCATCTTATCGGACGAATATTATTCGTAAAACCTCACCAATTACCATAACAATACTTGGAAGAACCTGTGAAATGCAGGGGCGGTCGGTCAGGCCATTGCAAGCTCTGTTAATCAACAGTCAGTGAGTAAAATCATTGTCAGATAAATGAATTAGTCGAAATAAAATAGAAAGTGAATACTGTACAACTGTTTCTAACCGTCTGGATCCAGTGGCATTATGGCATCCCCAATTGGGGTATATAGTGAGGCTGAAGGCAGTGGGGAAGGGAATGAGATGTAAAAGGTGAAGCTTGAGAATGACCTGACTGTTCAGATCTGGTCACCAAACACGGCTTAAGCCATTTCAAGCGATGTTTACATTCCGAATGGTGGTCTTTCACTAGAGCGATACTTTAAGTATCTACCACTCTGGAACTTGCCGCAAATATGACTATGAATAATTTCCTTTGTGAGTACGTACGTACGCACGAGTGGGAACTTTTGAAGCTGATGTCAATTGAAATTATAAAATTTTCTAAATATTCTTTTTAAATCCCTACTTACCTAATAATGTACCTTCTTATTATATATTTTACCAGACATTATTCTATATTATTGAATCAAACGAGTCAGAGCTTTCGATGCAGAAAAAAAACTAATCAAAACTACATATTTAACTCATTTTTTTACCAAAGTGTCGCTTAAGCCTTTTTGCCTTTCCAGCGAAGATATGGTGTGACCTTTAGATCTTATCTGCTCGACTATGGAGAGGAGAAATGAAAGGAAGCTACAAATGTCTCTAATAACTGAATGTATTGCCATTTTGATAGTTGCTTGCCTAGCTCTGAAGTTCACCCACCACCCCTGGTGAAAAGAGGTCTATCTGGCTTCTGATACACCAAGAATCCGAGGAGCGGGTGAAACAAAGGCGGTTGATTTATATTCTATCAATTGGAGATGGGCCTGTCAGATATATTGGGGAAGGATATCTCATCGGACATGCTATGGAAAGCTCTGCTGTACCCGTATGCCTCAGCGGTCGATCAAATATGACCATTCGAATTAAACGACTCGTTTCATAAGGCTAAACTCGATTCTTGAACTTTAACATTTTTTTGTTGGGTGATTTATAAACTTTACTACACGTGACTGCAGCCCGAATAATGTTACTTCGTGTGCACAAACACAGGAACGTTTGTCGCACTTTTTATATTGACATGGATATTTGGAATAATTTTTTTCAATGTCCTTCGGGACTTGATGTGGACAATCTTTAATTTTTTTAAATGAGCCAAATATCATATTGTAGAAATTTTTAACAGTGCCAGGCAATATTTTTGCCTCTTCCTGTGTCGACTGTGGTTAGATATGCATTTATGAGGAGATAACTTCTACTATAGGGTTGACATTAACTGAAAATTAGTAAGCTATACGAGTACAATAAGTATGCAATAAAATAAAGTATATTTGCGGCACGTCCCAAAATGGTAGACACTCTAAGTATCGCCCTGGTGAAAGACCACCATCCAGAATCGAAACGTTGCTTGATATGGCTTTAGCCGTGTTTGATGACAAGATCTCAGTAGCCGGATACTTCCCAACCTTCCTCTTCTCCATCTTCTTCCTTTCCCCACCACCTTCAGCCTCACAAGATACCCCGATTGGGGATGCTATAGTCTCACTGGCTCTAGACGGTTGGGAGTAGTTGGGACTCTTGTGCGGTGTTAACTATTAAAAAAGAAATAAAGTGTACTAAATACAAAATGGACACAATATTTATAAATACGTCAAAGATACACAAACACCATACAAGACAGCAAAAATATAAACAAATTCACCAAACATTAAGTGGTAAAACAAGCATTTTTTTAAATTTTCAATCTTAATCTAACTAGTTAACCATCACGCCGTTTTTTCGCTGAGGTAGGCAGAGAGGATGGACCACCAAACAACTCTGTATTTCATTCACATTCATACATCGCCTCATATATACTCTCTTCTATTATTCTGACTCTTGACATGGCCCGACTCATGATTCACTTGATCGTGCCATGTCTTCCTCGGGCGTCTCCGACTTCTACTACCATTCACTTTTCGTCAAATATTTTTCTCACACTCCTTTTTTCTTTCATCCGCTGTTTTTTTTTATTCACTTAACTTCATGTTTATTTACAATATTGTACATACATTGTCCTCCAAGCTACGAGTTCACCTGTGTTGTGGAGAACATTTTTCGAATTATATGATAAAACAATTTAAAATTAAAAATATAAAAGAAAATAAACCCACTTTAAAAAAAAAGACTTAAAAAAAACACACAAATAAATAAATTACCTAAGTAGCAATATTATTGTTAGTTAAATATTTTTATGCGAGGATGCCAAGGCAGGCAGTGCTTATGTGCCTTTATGGAGTGCACACCTCTGCTATGGACTACGTCAGAGTTTGGAAATTTTGTTTTTAGAAAATAAACAAATTTTTTTAATGTGTGCGAAGCAAAATAAAAACTTGTGGTAAAAGCTGATGGGTCAAAAGCCTTTGTAGCTAAACTGTCTTATTACAATGGTATATCGCAAGAAAAAGTGAGCTGAAGTAATACTAAGTTTATTATAGACACAAGCTGCTGTGGCTTAACTACGCTAGCTGCATCTGCAAAGGCAGAAGCCCTTTTAGCTAAACTAAGTTACCTATCTATATCTGCAGAAATGTAAGCGCTTGTAGTTTGTAGCTAAACTGTGTTACCGGCATCTGCAGAGATAGTAGCCCTTGTAGCTAAACTACATTGCTTATATTTGCATAAATGCAAGCGCTTGTAGCTTGTAGCTAAACTGTGTTACCGGCACCTGCAGAGATAGTAGCCCTTGTAGCTAGATTACATTACTTATATCTGCATAAATGTAAGCGCTTGTAGTTTGTAGCTAAACTGTGTTACCGGCACCTGCAGAGATAGTAGCCCTTGTAACTAGACTACATTGCTTATATTTGCATAAATGCAAGCGCTTGTAGTTTGTAGCTAAATTGTGTTACCGGCATCTGCAGAGATAGTGGCCCTTGTAGCTAGACTACATTATTTATATTTGCATAAATGTAAGCGCTTGTAGTTTGTAGCTAAACTGTGTTACCGGCACCTGCAGAGATAGTAGCCCTTGTAGCTAGACTACATTACGTATATCTGCATAAATGTAAGCGCTTGTAGTTTGTAGCTAAACTGTTTTACCGGCACCTGCAGAGATAGTAGCCCTTGTAGCTAGACTACATTACTTATATCTGCATAAATGTAAGCGCTTGTAGTTTGTAGCTAAACTGTGTTACCGGCACCTGCAGAGATAGTAGCCCTTGTAGCTAGACTACATTACTCATATCTGCATAAAGGTAAGCGCTTGTAGTTTGTAGCCAAATTGTGTTACCGGCACCTGCAGAGATAGTAGCCCTTGTATTTAAACTACATTACTTATATCTGCATAAATGTAAGCGCTTGCAGTTTGTAGCTAAATGGTGTTACCGGTATTCACAAAGACAGCAGCTCTCAGACACGGCACGTTCCAGAGTAAGTATTGCCCCGGTGAAAAACTACCAGGCAGAATCAGTAATAATAGTAAACAATAGTAATAGACATGTTTGGTGATCAGATCTAAATATCCAGCTACTGTCTAACCTACCTTTTCCCCATCTTCTTCATCTCTCCACTCCGTTCAGCCTCACAACATACCCCAATTGGGGTTGCCATGGTGTCACTGGCTACGAGCAGTTAAAAGCAGATGGGACCACAGTACGGTATTCACATTAACAAAAAAACATTAAAAAAACACCAAAGAATTTCTTGCATTGATACTGGTCGATTTAATTATTTTTTTCAAACATCACAGAACCGGGTAATCGATCATTTCCCGAGACACGAAGACTAGTTTTAACCATTCGTCTGGTTGATCTATTAAGTCATATTAATTAGTCGTTAAGTAAATAACGACATTGACGACACCGTGGAGCATACTGCCTGTCCGTGTTGTGTTTTTTTGCACTTGACGGGAATAGAACCTGTGACACGCTGATCCGATAGCAAGCGCTTATCTTAAGCCGCCAATCGATACGAAGAATCGAATGTATCTATATTATGACATCTTACTTTGCATTCAAGTATGGGAAATTTGGTACTTATTACTGATGTTGAAACTAAATTGGGTTGGGTAGGTACTTTCTTGGAATATTTTTATACATATTTGAAAGTGTTCCAATTTTCAAATGTAGACATCTACTAAACAAAAGCAAACGAGTGGGTTTTGACAAGCGGATAGTTGACAGAAAAAAAAGGTTTTAGACATTTTTTCGTAGGAAAGTTTTCTTCGTGTGGATTCCTAACAAAAGTACCAACCTCAGAGCAATAATATACCAGAAAGTATAGTTGTGCGAAACAGTATTGTCAGGTTTGTTGTTTTTTTTTTTCATTCGGCTGTGGCTAGGGTTTTCATGGACACACCTTTATATATCCATTCATAGCACATGTCAACATAATGTTTTGTTTATTTATAATAACAACTTTTTTCGGTATTAAATATAGGATATAACCTTAAAAACCGAATTATGTCGCCATAGACATAAAATACAAGACACGTCATATTCATACAAATCTTACAAAAAATGTAGCACCACTAATGTTGCACCACTAATGTTGCACCACTAATGTTGCACCACTAAATGTTTCACCCGCGTATGAAAAGGATAGCCATTCAAAGAATATGTGTGTGCGGAAGAGATAGCTATATGAAGCGTGTTTCGAAGGTATGTCTCGTTGACTTGGCTTAGTGCAACCAGGCGCGTTGTCTCAGTAACGTATCTACATTATTTAATTCATCGAAGTATGTCGCATAAAAAACGTAGTGGGCGGAGTCGCCGGAGACGCGGGAGGCGGAAAGCATGCTTACATACCTAAAAGTGGTGCGATATTGTGTGACAATTTGTCTTGTCTCTTTCTTTCTCACGGCTTACGGCGTAAAAACCCGGAGAAAGTTATTTTTCGAAATTTTGTATAGGTTGGGTAAAAATATTTAGCTATAAGATATGTTTTTACACTAAGGTCTCCCGAGCCAGTGGAAACATGACATCCTCGATTGGAGTATGTTGTGAGGTTGAAGGGGATGAGGGGGGAATGATTCGGGGAAGAGGAATGTTTGAAAAGTACCTGGAAATTTAGATCTGGTCACTAAACATAGCAAAATCCATTTTAAAAACAAAGTTTCGACTCTAAATGGTGGTCTTTCGCCAAGGCGATAAAGTTAAATTAAAGCTTTACAATTTCTAGCTGACAAACTTTTCAAACCTAAAATTATTTTGAATTGTATCGCCTAAAAATGCTATTATAGTGCACATCTACATAAATATATATACCTATTTTTTTAATCTATATTACAATATCTGTAAAACTCATGATAAAATAAATCAAATAAAGCCCAGTAACTTTATTTTATTTGAAAATAAAAGTTATACATGATTAATTTGTTAAATATAATTATACGTGTATCTTACTTGACAAGCTTTGATATAAACACATAAGTAGAGCTTTAAACATTAAATAAGCGGATGACATTTCGTTCACTACGCAGCCTTGCCGAAGCTATTTGGGAAGTAGATAATCTGTACAATGGCTATTGGCGATTTTTTCCAGCTAACAAAAATGGGCAAAAATGACTTACGGCTTCTACCAAAATTCGATTCTGCGCATCAGCCATCAGCCGCATTCTTTCGTTTGTCAAACTCTTAGGAGTAGAGAAAAAAATCATTAGATGTACAAAATTGCTTTAAAAAAATGGTAAGGCACGGAGGGCCATCGATCTCATTGCAGTTTACTGCTTACTCCTCCGAAAAAATCACGTGGCAGTAAAGCATTAATAAAATGTAACCGATTTGAAATCAAACGTGACCAAATAAATCGGTTTGCTGAAAGCATTATGGGTAAGGGGCAGACATAAATTCATTTTAACTATCTAACAAAACCTCGCTGCCTTGACGTATGCTACTGAAGATGTCAATTATTTTTTGCATACATTCGTAATGAAGAATAAACCGGCGGCGGAGCGAAACCCCCGTCTCCGTGGGTGGAGCCTTTTATTTTTTCGGCCATACTTGTCGAAATTAAATAAATGGTCCAGTTAGCATTTCAAGTAGGAAACCTACAACGAAGCCTTATGTTTATGTTATTTCTCCGAGGAGGCCTTCGGGTCTTTTTGCGCAGTAAGTTGGTTTTAGTTTTTTTTCTGTGAGTTACGGATGGAGGTTTATATTTACATTGAAATCATGAATGTAAATCCGTAGACTAATGTCTACGGCTGTACGAAAGTAGGTACCTAGTTGGAAGATATTTTAGTGTCATATTAGTTCTAAGAACTTAAGACCAATTAACGGAAATATAGATATTGAAGAGTTCGTCGGTTTTACATTTAAAAAAAAAACACTTATTATTCACATAATTTAAACAAATTGTAAAATATTGTGAAGGTACTTATTTATAAACAGGCTAATGAATTATTTAATCACCAGACCATTTCACAGCAGGGATAAGTAAATAGGATAAACCGTCACACACTCTTCTATCCGGGAAAATATTCACGATTCATCGATATTCATTATTTTCAGCCAGTTGTTTTTACTTTTGACATGATGCAACTCGAGTATAATTATAATTGATTTGATCGTGTCATGTCATTCTAGGACATCCTTAACTTTTTCTTACATCTACTTGCGCGCAATAAGTATATAGACACTCAAGCCAAACCATGCAAACGTTTATTTCTTACTGTAATTTATTACGCTTACATTGGTCATGGACCATTCGTAATATAATATATAAATTAAACATACATTCTTGTAAAAATACTAATTATTGAAATTTATACTAGCATACCACCTAAATAAAATCTAAACGCAATGTTGTCAATGCAAAAACCGGAACATTTTTTGAAAAGCACGTTGTTTAAATTATTCTAGATTTAATCGTTTTTATGATCTTATTTTTATGTATTATAAATTTGTGTTAATGGTCGTTATTTGTCACTGAACAAGAAGAAAAAGGTATTTAACAAAGTTGTAGATTTTTTGTTCCCACGTTTATCTACGCTGCGCGCTGGTCCGATAGGATGTGATCATTTTTACCGTAAACTATGTACCTACGTTTGAACTAAACGCTATATATGGCGCCATTAGTAGAGATGAAATCTCCGATTAATGAACTATACAACATTAACTAAATTTACAGAAAAATGCAGGCCTACGGTACTTAATAGTTGAATTCGGCAAATGATAAGAATGAGGCACTTTTTTAATCTGAATTCCAATTTAATGTTGTGGGGAAATGAATGCACCGAAAACAATTTCTACGAACAAGTATAAAAAACGGAATAATTTGGTAAAAAAATTAAACTGATAAATTTGAAATTGGTTTTAAGCAAAACTTTCAAAAGTAATAATAATTATGTAGAGTATAAACTTTAAGCTTTAAGTTGTCAGTTAAGAGAAAAATTAAGCTTTATATTTTTGTCAATTCGCCTACTTGAAGGCAATCTTCATAGCACAACAGTTAATATTATACTGCGCGACAGGTACCTACCGTTCACCGTATTCTCTTAACATTATGAAGGGTACGACTAGGGGTCGCTATACCAATCCCTTTTACCAAAACCGGTATTTTCGAAATTGAAGTTTTACGAATACCGGTGTTGGATCCGAAGCTGCGATGAAACACCGAATATGTTTTCAGCTTCAAATGAATTTGTAAAATAGTGAACTGAAAACGATAAACTATACTACTTGATGGAAGTGTCTATTTATGGATGTGGGTCGATATTATGTAGTTAAGGAAAAATGGGAAACCATTCACTCACCGATGAAGTTGCAGTTCTTGAATTCTTCTTACACAAATTTACCACCGAAACTATTCACGAAAACCACACTTTTTTAGTCATAAAACACTACACTTATTTTAATTTTTTTTAATATCAAACAGCAAACCGATCAACACGCGAAACGAACGAGCAACCACGTTTTTTTACACAAAAACTCCTCTATTCGATATTCATTTTTTTTCGAATACGATGTTTTTGAATACAGAATTCGATACGGCAAAATGGTTGGGTGGGTAGGGACTTGGGTGAAAAAGATGAAGGTAAGAATCTAACAAATTATCACTTTAAAATCCAACAACCGAAATTCCAATATTTTCCATATTTAAAGAAGCTTTCGTCGAGATTCGTGGTGTAAAATAAAAACATTCAGAAAAAATCACATTTTCATTTTTGATAAGCTTTTAACAACACAAAACAAAGGTCCAACTTAAGACATCAATCAGACTAACAAAAATAATATGCCTAACTTTTTAATTTACTTAAATAGTTTCATTAATCAAATATTGAAGTAATTTGTGTTGTTATTAATCTTTTGTCGAACTTAAATAATAAGATCGTAAAAATGACAACGTGTCTCTAATGTTTGATAGCTTAATTTTGAGCGCAAATGATTTAAAAAAATTACCCGATGACGAGAACACCCGCTAAGACTTCACACAGGAATATACTTTAAGCTATCATACGCAATTTCTAAATATTTTCCTCTTGAGCCGCCATTTTCAAATAAAGCCATCTCTATTTTTAGCAATGTGTCAATGTCTCCATTAGTTGGTCTAGAAGCATTATCCTGACCCCAAAGTTTATTTTGTATTTAATTTTGTAACTGTGTCTTTGTGACTTCAGATTCGACATGGTCAGATCCAATATGTTAATTATCATTGTCCATAGACATTTCCAACGAGGAATCCGCTGTTTGACCAAGCTTTTTAAGGTCCACGATATGTTTGCATCTGGACGCAAGTCAATATATTTACCGTTTGGGAGAAGGCTTGGCTCAAGTGACACAAGTTTGGGACTTGTTTAGCTTTTTGTCGCTTCAGGTAACTCATGCTCTTTAATCCAACGCTTCAGAGAGGCAACAAGTTCACGTGCAACCATTTCACAATGCATGGTATATCATTTTAACATAAACATCAAAGCCGCATTAGATTTCATTAAGTTGGCGTTTCTTTTGTAAAGTTAACATGTTTGGCTTTAAATACGACATGGAAATTAAGAAAAGGGATTTATACTTTTTGAAAATAAAGTACGGAAAATGTCGAAAATCCCGATTTTTATAAATCCAATCCCGGTATTTTGAAACATCCGTTTTAATTGGATATTTTCTAGAGTCGGGATCCCGGTTTGCGACACTAGTACGAACTATGTATCGAAGAAAATTATTTCGATGGCCGCTCCGACGAAATTTTTAAATTTTAAACTCCAATATATTATAATTAAATTATATGGGTATTGTAACGAAATAAAGATAGATACTTGCTTGTAATGATTGAAGAAGTTCCAAGTAAAAGGTGAAGGTATTAAACAAAAACACAGCTGGGAAACGAAAGGGAAAACAGGGAATGTCATATTTTTGACAGTTGGAAGAAAGTTTATTTGGAAATTACAGTAATGTGTTATGGAAGTGATTAATATGCCACTGAAGGATAATAAAATAAGCAGAGGAAGATGATTTATGTTAAATTATAATATTTATCAAAATAATCACTTTTAGCAAACACACAACGAGTCATTTAACACATTAGATTTCAAGGCGGGAACATTTTTTTCAGTTGATATTTTTCCACAGTTTCTATGAACTGCTGAAAAGTAGAGATGATCGATATACCTGTCCCAGTTCAAAGCAACCGGTTCCAAGCCGGTCACTGGAACCGTCGATATTATTTCTCCGAGGAATCGGTTCCTTTTTTTGGCAAATAAAAATCGATATTATTTGTCCGAGGAATCGGTTCCTTTTTCGGCCTCAATAGGTTTTTGGCGGAAAGGTGTCTTGACGAGGAACCGTCCTACACAATAAAAATCTCCTTCGTGGAACTTTTCTGGCACCAGGAACCGGTTGAAAAAAGAATTGGATAAATAACCGGTTCATCGCCGGTAACTTTTTTTTTCGATATCAACCATCCTTACTGAAAAGGCTAATAAGTTGAATATTTATTTAGATCAAGTTCAATTGCCAGTTTAAAAAAATGGAAATGGGTCGATATTAAATGTTGTTTTTTTCCAAAAAAGTGAAGTGTAATGGATTGTCAAAAGTGTTTGTTGGGTTATCATAGTTAATTTATTTGTTTAGTTGATATAAAAAAAACACACATTTGGTAGATTTATATATTTTTTTTAAATACAACAAAAAATAAAAATTAACAGCCCAGTCCCATACTCATAATCCAATACTCGAAAAGATAAATTAATAATTATTTAGAAATTTTAATTAAAAAGTTCTATTTGTATTAGTTTATAAACATCCCAAGCTTGTACCACCCACATATAAAATAAAAACTACAAGTTAAAAAAAAATAATGCAAAAACGAACCTGCATCATCTCAATTCGAAGTCGAATGTGTAGACGCCTCACTAGTCACTACAATATATTTATAAAAATATGAAACCGTTTTTTGACAAACCACAACAGTCTGCCTCTGGGACATAAACAAAGATCTTATAAAAATTTTAAAAATTGGTAAAAAAAATATATTTATTATCATATTAAAAATATACATAGTAATAATTAACATACCTAAATATGAAGTACATTGTCTTCATTATTTTTGATGGTTTTAATGGCACTTAACCTCTTTGTCATGTATGCAGGCTGTTTGTCTACGAAAAACAAATTTGTAAAAAAGATCAACAGATAATACTTTTTTATTTATTTTCATCACTGAGAAATAAGATATTCTTCAAAAAAAGTTAATTTTTTCAAACTCTTTTTATACTGTCGGTGTTATATCGATATTTTTATAAAATGACCGGGCCTGCTAGACCCTACCTAGAGGTGGAGATTGTATGCACCTTGGAGTAATAATATAAATGGAGTGAGAGCTAATTTTTTTTACCCAACCTATACAAATTTGCAGTAAATTACTTTCTCCGGGTTTTTACGTCGTACACCATAAGAAAGAGATGACAAAAGTTTTCGCAAAAAATCACACCGCTTTTAGGTATGTTGGCATGTTTTCCGTCTCCAGCGTCTCCGGCGACTCTGCCATTTGTTATGCGACATAACTCACCGGTTTTTCAGGTAATATGGTTGTTGATGAAAATACTGTGAAAAAGTGGTCGTACAAATAAACAAAACATCATGTAGATATGTTCTATGAATGCATGTAAAAATAATCCAAATCCAAAATGAGTTAAATACACCACTTTTCACAGGTATTTCCAGTTTTAAATATTTTTGACATTGTTTTGTTATGCAAACGCTTTTTGAGGTTATGTCCTAGATTTGTCCGTTTGTAAAAGAGGTGTGTCTATGAAAACCCTAGCCACGCCTGTTCAGAGTAGTCAGGCAAAAGTCATAAAAACTGACTACACTGCCTTGGATAGGTACGTCTCTATGTATATTAATACTCTAAGGTATGCACCGTAACAAAAATGGAAGCTTGATTAGAAACATTTTCGCAGTCCATTTTAGAAGAAATTTTTACTAACATTTTCACAATTTTAGTACAATACATTATGCAATTTGAGTCCTAAGTTTATCAAATAATAAAATATTAACTTGGAAACATATTATCCATGGGCGGAAATCGAACCCATAACTTCCCGACCCGACGGCGTAGAGTAAAAATTCACGCCTCTCGTTTTATACTTGATATGAGTTGGTGCCTATATTTTTTTTAAATGAAAAATTTACACTGTGGGTGAAAAGGAGACAAAATTATGCATAAATAGCAGAGCTGACTTTTCCATAATGTTGGTGTTTAAATTTAGATTTTTGCAAGGGACGCAAAAAATTTACCTTCGCCAGGTTATGTTTGGCTCAGGGCCGGGCCTGCATGTCATAGGTAAATCTGGCACCACTCAGTAAGTTAGATACAAAACGTCTTCTTCTTTGGAAGAATCTTATAGACTGACATAAACATATTATCACTTTTATCATAGCACTGACTTTGAAAGTAACATGTAACAACACTCCTACATAAAATGCAATTCATTCGGGTTTACGTCGAAATTTGGCGGCAGACAACTGGTTAAAGATGTTTTGATATGAGCACATGTACAGCTAAGAATTTTTCACTTTTTATAAAAGAAGTCTATTTCATAAACCACAATTTTATTAATAATATTATTGTTGGTACAGTGTCAACACACTTGTAAGTTACTATGTTTGTATAGCAGCGTACTTTTGACTGCATTCCATTACGAGATTGTGCAGGATTATGAAATCATTGTACGCCTCTTCTAGAAGATTTCTGTAAAAGACAAAATTGTTCAAAATTAATTCGATTCTCCAAAGAAAACATCTCATAATATGACTCTAGTAGTAAGTCACCTCCATGGATATCAACATATTTTTTGTTATCTTAACTATAAAGCGGTTATCTGATTCCATGAAGCAGCAAAAACTCTAGGCTCAGAGCTCTGGCAACATAAAATTTGCACAGCTTTGTTTGTCTGAATATTTCAGGTCAACTACTTTCATTTGGCAACGGCCTCTTTCATGAGTTACGAAGCTTTGAAACATTCATTGAACTGTCAAAAAATAAGAAAAGACGCCATATACTTTTTTCCATCATTTCAATCCAAAATGTCAGGCAAAGTCGGGTATTATAGTTAAATAATCAACGGTATTAGAAACATTTTAATGCCCCCACAGAAGTGCAAAAATATACCTGTGTACTGTACAGAACACTAAAAGATCATTTGAATCCAATTCCATAGATGTGTGGCCCATTCCAAAAAACGTATCGTATAATATATTGGACAAAGCTTTGGATGCCATAATTGATTCCTGCTGTCTCTGTTGAAGGGGTAAACTTTCCAGCGAAAGACTTGATAACATTCTGAAAAAGTACAAAATAATATATTCAACAAAATAAAAAAGAAATTTAACAATTTTTTAAGCAGAAAGGATAATGTTGCCAGACCAAAATATATATATATTTATATATTAATGTTGCAAGACATAAAAATATTTTTGAAAGGATAATGTTGCCAGACAATAAATCATGATTTAGAGATTATTTCTTAAAATATTTTAGGCTGTCAAATAAACAAACGAATTCATATACCTGGATGTACAGTTGACGATTAACTGTAACTGGTTTCCAACAGGGGTCGCTTGTGCGACCAATTTCCCTAAAGGGGTGGCTTCCTCACTGACAATATTCAGAGAGTGGGAGACTTGAAGGGCATTTGCCAAATCAGCACTGAAATTATATTAATTTATTTGGTGATAAAGATAATAAAATATGTTATTATACAAGTCTAATACATTTTGTAATAGGTAGTAAGTATGTACTCACCAGAATTTACATAACCCTTGAAGAATTAATTTCAAAATTTCTACAATCTCATTTGAAGAACTGCTGCTATTTAATGCATTTGTTGAATGACTAATCTCCAAAGTATTTGTAGGGACCATTTGGTTAGAATTAACTCTCCCCGAATTTGTTTGGGTGTTTTGTATGATTTCCTTCGGAGGGGAATTAGTTTCATATTTTAATACATCAGATGGTTTTATTATAGAACCCCTCTTTTTATTGGTTACTTTAGGAGAGTCCTCGTTCCAGAAATTATCTTCTCGGGAATTATCTTTCCAGAAAGCTTTAGATTTATTTTCTTCTATGTTTTCAGTGGTTAAAACAATATTTTTGTCTAAACTGTTGGTTTTACTTTCATAAAAGGTATTTGTGAGAACATCTTGAAGATCCTGAATACACTTTTGGCCAGATTGAGAGTATTTGCGGTTCAGTTTGAAATATTCCACTAGTTTTACTCCCAATGAGCAAATGACTTTTAAATTTGCTTCTGAAGTATTACTTCTCCTTGCTGTGATAATAAAAACAAATTAAAATTGTTTGAAAGATGGGAATTTAAAATAATTATATAACTTCATATAAAAAATTTAATTTTTAATTTACCATTTTTTCTAGGGGGAAAGAAGTCCTGCAAATCCTTTATAACACTTTGCACATCTCTAGGAAGAATGTCTTTAAAAACTGCAATCCAATGCTTTACAAGGCACTTGAGAATATCAGACAGAGTCCAAGGAGGTTCTACAAGCACCACTTTGGTCCATATTTTATCAAATTTATCCTTCATTTCATCCTGAAAATTGAAAATAACATTAATACCAAATGTGTCTCAACATATTGTGTATTTAACCTAATCTAAAATTAACAAACACTAACACGAAAACATAGCATTTTATTTTTTTAATCTTAGGCTGACTTAAAAATAGTTCAATTTGGAGGATGGGAAGGAATATAGAATTTTATCAACAAATGTGTGCCTCTATCACATCTATCTTCGAAGAGAGAAAATACAAAACAGCATTTCATAAAGAAGACCCAAATATTACAAAAAAATGTTCTCACCTCCAAAGGCACCGACAAAAACTGACAAAGCAAGTTTTCCATGCATTTGAATTTTTCTCCAGTCGTGTTGTGAATATTTATTTGTTTTTCTTCATTGGAAAAATGTGTTACTTCGGTTGTTCGATTTAAGTCTCGACCGTTGTTGACATAACGTAAGTCTTGTTCAATTTTAGCAGGTGGCAGTTTTTTTTCATATATATTAGCAGAGCTTGTACTAGACGCTGTAGAATTCAATGATTCAAAAAACTCCACAGTAAATTGCTTGTGGGTAAGCATGTTTATTTTGTTGACAGCAGCTTTATTGCACAAATTGATGTCATTTGTCAACAAGACCTAGAAATGAAATGTACAACTTTATCGCTTGAATAATAAATACAGATAGGTAAAAACATTGATGATTTGTTTCTCTCTTACCACTGTTTCCCCAGCCTCAGACAGCTGTAAACAGCAGTTTAATATCTCATCATCAGCCACTTGGCACGGAAATAGGTGTTCATTTGCACTCTTTGCCGATTGACCTAAAGATAAAAAATAGATTAATACATATTTTATTTATGACATACCAAGTCCTATATCAAGTCTTTTCAATCTGAATTATCAATATTACGCTTGTGCATATTATCATTACAACTTTAATACCTTAAAATTAGCAACACTCACATGGGGCTCATTACTTGACAGTGACACCCACAGAGAACCCTTTCATTCTGGTTGTTATAAAATTTTCTCGATTCATAACAATATTAATATCTAGTGCCAGAAAGCTCTTCTGATAACAGACTAAGTCATAAATATCCACAAGGATCGCTGAGGAAGAATTCAAATGAATTGAATGCCACTAAAATGTCTTCAAATGACTCGCCTTACAAAAAAATGGTTTCTTAATTATTGATTCCGTGCTGCAAGTCAAAGATATGGACGCTTCTGATCTGGTTGTCATTAGGAATCATCAATGATAAAAATTAAGATAAAAACTACAACAATGGAGTGCGCAGTCTCCTAAATTTTGAAGTTAAGATGTCGGGTAAAAAATTTTCGTTTCACAATATACATACCGCATATTTTTGGATTTGATGTTAAATTGTTATGCAAATATCTCATGGCTTTTCGGGCCATTGCTTGCGTGTTAGCAAAATTTCCATGCATGTATAATTTAAGTTTATCCAATTCACACAGAACGATATATGGCACCATTACACGAATTTCACAGCCAATACCTGCAAAGATGAAATTTCATAAAAATAAAATGTGCTAGTATTGTTAAATAAATAATATTAAAAACATATAATTGTTTACCAACCCTTCTTGGTAGAATCTGTTAACTTTTCCACTGTGCTCAAATGCAATATGAAAATATTTGTATCCACAACTACCAAAATCGGTTTGGAAGAGTTACTCGCCGGTCTTTCAGTGGTTTTATTATCTAACAATTTCACACTACTGTTTGAAGTTGAATTTTGTAAACCTCCACGCACCTAGGAAAATATAAATACATAGTCAATTTATTAAATATAAATAAACAGAGTAGTTTTTTATTCAGATACACTCCAGTTCTTGAGAGAACAAATTATGTACCTGCATTATTTGTTCTGCGACTGTCTCCCAGTCCATTTCTTCTTCTTCAAAAATCTTGGATTGGTCCGCAACATTGGAAGAATTGAAGGATATATTTTCGGGCAAAAAACTTTGGACATTGTTATTATTGGAAGTCTCAAAACTATTATTGAAAGTCTCGAAAGCATTATTTGAAGTGACCACGTTTTTTGAAGTGTCAAAAATATTTTTAGCATTGACACTTCTGTTGTTCGTATTCAATACCTGCTCAAGCGGTTCTACTTTTTTACGTTTGTTGGCGTTTACGTAATCTAATTCGGATGTTCTTTTACATGCTTGATCTGAAAATAAAAGATAAAATGTATAAATGAATAATCATCAAACAAACAAACAATCGCCATAATATATTATCAAAAATAACAATCTAATAATTTAATTGGTTAAATATTTTAGTTTATATGAGATTAAAAATTAAAGCTCTGTTACATATACCTCACAATGTCACTTAATGCATTTTCAATTATAATTTTGGCATCAAATCGTATCATACCAAATAACATGAATACCTATCCAGATAATTAATTAAACGGTTTGATTTTGTAATACATAGATACTTTAAAATAACAAGGCGGTCTTAAAGGTTAGCATTTTTTTTTAAATATTATTGGATGTCTTTGAAATAGTACCTGAACTAATATTTTATTAACCTCTTATATAACTCACTAAGCCAAGAAATAAAATATGTATTTTTTTATGCATGTAAAAACAAGATATCAATTAAAGTGTGTATTGTGATTAATCACACCAAAAAAGATGATGTTGAAAAGAAAACTTGATTCTCTACTTGCATATGACATGTATAAGTATAGAGAAAATAGCTCATTAAGGAATACGAATTGTAAATAACTTATTCAGGTTTGAAACTCACCATCCACTATCATCGAGTCTCTGTCATTTTGTAAATTCCTAGCTACCGATTCACTCCATGGTGATGCTTCAGGGGTTTCAGGATCAGATTCAGATAGACGCGTTCTGAATTGCTTTAAACGTGCCTCCGCACTTCTCTTCCCTTAAACAAGGCAAAATAGATCATCAATAACAGACAAATGAATGCTAATAACAAATTTAAATACAGTTCTTTATTTATGACAAACTTGAAATGTCCTCATTTCAAAGTCGGTTAATTTTTAATTGAATTCTTACCAGTAACTCTTGATTCACCGCAGTCCTGTCTTCTATTAGGGGCAATCTGTTCAAAGGAGAGTCTGCTTTCTTGAGGCAAATTTCCACCTTTTCTAGGAGAATGTCTCCTTCTAAGGTATTGAGTTGTTTTCTCAGTAATTTGAGAACCTTCAAGAACAAATATTTAAAACTTCAAACATTGTTACATTAAAAAAATATGGATCATTGAACTAATTCAAATATTATATTGTGAAAAATTACTTTGAACTTACCTCTAACTTCTGTTTCATTCGTACTTTGTTTTGTAATTTTAGATCCAGAAGGCTTTTGCATTGAAACAGGAGTTTTAGATTCCCAAGTTTGAGCAGGAACAAGAGTTTTAGATCCAGAAGGGGTTTGAATTGAAACGGGAGTTTTAGATGGCCATGTGTGGGCAGGAATAGGGGTTTTAGATCCAGAAGGGGTTTGAACTGAAGTGGGAGTTTTAGGTGCCCAAGTTTGAGCAGGAATAGATGTTTTACATCCTGAAGGGGTTTGAACTGAAATTGAAGTTTTAGGTGCCCAAATTTGAGCAGGAACAGGGGTTTTAGGTTGTGAAGGGGTTTGAACTGAAACAGGAGTTTTAGACACCCAAGTTTGAGCAGGAACAGGGGTTTTAGATCCTGAAAGGGTTTGAGCTGAAACAGGAGTTTTAGATGCCCAAGTTTGAGCAGGAACAGTGGTTTTAGATCTTGGAGAGGTTTGTACCGAAACAAGTGTTTTGGATGGCAAAGGTTGAGCGGGAACGGTATTTTTAGATCTCGGTGATGTTTTGGTAGGCACTCTCGATTTAGGTGCCAAAGTAGTTTTGCCGTAACCAACATTTTTAGACTTTGCGATATCATCCTGACTTGTCCAACGTTTTCTCAATTCTTGTAAGCGTATTTCAGCACCTATGTAAGTCAACAGCATATTTAAAAACTTATCAGATAAGTTTATATCCTCACATAAGAAAAACAAAATTCAATTGAAAAATCTACTTACTATTAGGAGGTTTGGGTGCGTTATTGTGACTTATGCAAGTTTGATTATTGTTGTTCTGGGGGGTGTTGTTTAGTGCTGGCGTACCAGTTTTACTAGTGTTTGGTGTTGAACAAGTAGGCACCTTAGCTTTTTGAATACTTGCACTGCTGTTGGCAGTTTGTAACTGTGGGCTTGCGACTAAAAACAAAAAATGTTTATGTCGAATGCACAAAATGTGAATATTGAAAAAAAACATATTCAAATAAACTTTTGACTCACCATTTTTTGTGCTTGTGTTATTGTGAACGTTCGATTTTGGAGGTGTTTTTAAATCTTTGCACTGTTTCCTTCGATTTTGAGTATGCAGCTTGAAGTTTTCTTTTTTCTGTGCAAGTTTTTCTATCACTGATGAAAAAAAAACAAGGATTTCTTTTACATCTTATTTAAGTTGTTAATAATTCTATCAAATATCTCGTGAAAGAAAACAAGAGCTTAACTGATTATTATGGTAATTTTATTGACAGAATGGATGGCGTACCTTTTAGCTGATGAACATTAAGATTGGTTTTCTTAACTTCACTGGAGTCATTTTTAACTATGTTGACTTTATTTCCACTTTCCAACTTATTTAAGCGCTTATCTAAAACTGAATAAAAAATCACAAATTATTAATTTCAAAATTGATTTTAAATATCCAAAAAGTTCATTAACAAAACTAATATATTGTACTTTTTTTCTGGTGAATATTCAATGGCCTGTCGGTTGATACATTATCCTTGGAATCTTTTTCCGATTGAAGAATATTTGGAACTAAAAATTTTAGACATACATATTATACAAGCACATTTGGTTACAACCACCGCACAAATATGTAGTGAGTTCATGATTGTAGTGAGTTTATGATTGTAGTGAGCAAATTTCCTCACTGGTATTTTATTTTGTTCATTATGGTATTTTCCAGTATGTCTTTTAGTATGGAGATACTATTTAACAAACTATTTAGTGAAATGCACAAATACTTTGCATAGCTTGTATTATTAGAAACAATACTTTAATCTCAACCTGTATAAAGCGGAAAAAGTATGTGTATAAAGCAGCAAAAAACTTTGAAAGTGTCATGAAATTTGCACATCTTTTCCTGCCTAATTTATAGGTAGACACAAGTATTATCAGCTAGCATTGAAAATATCAACCATAAAAAAAGACAAGACACCATATTGCTTATTCTATATTGCTCAAAAAGATAAATAATAAGAGTATTGAAACGTGTCCAAAGCAAGGTGGTAAATCTATCAGTGTATAAAAATACTTGACAATAACAAAACGTATCCTGATATGTAATTAAAACCGTTTACCTGTAGCACTTTTTTTATCATGGTGTTTTCTATATTTCAAGGTTGAATTTTGTGGCAAATTTGTAGTCATGTCATTATTAACAATTTGTTTATTTAAGGCTAATGAAGTTGATGAATATGGATGAGAAGTTGATGGAATGCATTGATCAATGGCTTGTGTCTTAGCCAGGTCAAATTTAGCTTTTAAACTTTGATCTACAACGGGTTTTGGCAATTTGGCAACACCATTAACTTTATTTTTCCTTCGTGCCATCTGAAACAAATAATAATTAATAAATTCATGGCATTTTTTTTAAATCTGTAGAACTCAATTGTTATTTTAATCAAAAGCAACGGATTCATTAAATTCTGCGATATATCGACGCCAGAAAGGCAAAAGAGCTGAAGCACCATTTTGGAAAGTTTACACCAAAACACCTGGTTGAATTAAAAAAAAAAAGTTAACTCAATTTAATTTACTCAGTTTGTTAAGATGGGAGAATCTATCAAAAGGACCACCCGTTTCTGCACAGAAGGTTTTTTTAAGGGACTCCTGACCAGAAGAGGCTGCCAAATTCAACAGTGGGGCGCACTTGCGTTTTTTACAAGGTCAGCAGTTGTGTACTATTTAAGTATCCGCGGGCCCTGTACAGTACGCCCAACTTCTGAGAAGCTAACATTACTCTGGCTTCGATGGAGCCCCCGTGCCTCAACTGGTCACTTAAGGTTACACCAAGCATGTTAATGGAAGGCTTGTCAGGAAGATGTACACTGTTTAGTGTAAGTTACCAACTTTCAAAAATAAATTTGATTTAAATAATACTTTCTTTTTTAATAAAATTTTCTTCGAGAATTCATATTAACATCAATAACAATCGCAACATAAACTAAGATTAATAATAGGAATCTTTAATCTATAAGCCTTTGTATAAAAAAATATATTTTATTATTTGTATACAAATATTAATGAACATGGATATATTTGTACACAATACCTTTGAAAGTACAATTCACACGGTGACACTAATACCTAATACATATTGAACAAAACGGACACCCAAGATACTTTTATCTCTAACGAAAATTTACTATCCAACTGTAGATAATAGTTTTTAATCACAAATCTTATTTGTATTGTCTCTATTTTTGATATAATTTGACATCCATGCGTAATAAGTAATACCATAGAAAATTTGTACTTGTGATTAGA
The DNA here is from genome assembly GCA_022651775.1 of Drusus annulatus. NCBI lineage: Eukaryota > Metazoa > Arthropoda > Insecta > Trichoptera > Limnephilidae > Drusus > Drusus annulatus. The sequence goes on along the minus strand of JAGWCC010000504.1, from coordinate 502,559 downwards.
GATGGTCGATATTCCTTTCCCGGTTAAAAGGAACCGGTTCCAAGCCGGTCGCTGGAATCGTCGATACTATTTTTCCGAGGTACCTTATCCCATTTTTACAACTAAAAATGGCAAACATCTTTCTTGCTTTTCGCTGGAATGGTGCGGATGCAATTCTTTTTGACGAGAAATTCCCTGAAAACCAGTATTTGGCGAGAAACCGGTTCCACAGTTCCAATACTTCTCTTTTACTACTATTTATATTACTGCCCAGTGGCATGCACAAATTTTTTGATCAGGGTAGGCAGTAGGAAAAACAGCAGATTAATTGATAATATAGATAGGTACTAACAGATGTCACTAATTGCTATTGCATTTATTCTGTAACAGAACTGCCTAGGCACTAATCCTAACGAGCCACTTGAAGGCGCAACAGCTCACAGCATGCATATTTTGTGTAGTCTAGACTCTAGTGAACATAGAATAATCTACTTTAACGTTGACAGCAATTGGGCGTATGTAGTTACTGCTTTTGACACATTATAGTAAAAAAGTCTGTGGGCGCTCGCAGCGGTGCGGTTAGCTGAACTTTGAGCGTATTTTTGAAAGTGTAGATTTATTTTTTGTAATAATTTCAAATTATTTAATCCAATATAATTTATATTTTTAGGCGAGTTCGGCAGGATAGGCAGTGCTTATGTGCCTATATGAAGTGCAAGCCTCTGTTACTGCCTTTATCTTTATTGTGAGCTGCATATCCAGAATGATTAAATAAAATACAAGGTGTGTTAATGTACCACGCTGTTAAAACCCCGTTTTTGTATTAATTTCAGGCGTATTGCGATCTGGGAACGTGGCGCTTTGGGTTTGGACTTGGTGAAGGGACTGGAAAGAAATTCAATGCTTAGCAGTTTGAAGACAGAATATTAAAAAAAATCGATTGTCACCGAGATTTGAATAACTTGCGCACTTTCCGTTGGATATAATATATTATGCTAAACAACAGTAAAAATACTATGTAGTAACTAACTAACTAACCATCAGCTAACTAACTAACCGCAGGAGTAGGCAGAGAGGATGGATCGCCATACAACTTTGTCTTCTCCCTTCTTCATTCCCATTCATACAACGTCTCATACATATTCTTTTGTTATTCTGACTCTACATATGGTCCAACTCAAGTATTTGATTCACTTGATCATGCCATGTCTTCCTCGGGCATCCCCGACTTCTCCTCTCATTCGGTTTCACGCCTTTCTTTGTTCATTCGCTCTATATGCCCAAACCATCTAAGCGTCCCTTTCTTGATTATATTCATTAGGCTTACATCAGCCGTGTATTTTTTCCTGATATCCACATTTTTAACACGGTCATACGAGTACATGGTTTTACTGCACGCTTGCATACGTCTCAGGGATCTCATTTCTTCACTATTCAGTCTACTTTAATTCTTCCTCTGCCAGTTCCATGCCTCACTGCCGTACATTAGGGTTGGTATAAGCACTCCATTGTGGACTGCTAGCTTTGCTTATTTGCACTTTTTTTTTATTTGCGCCAACAGCGTTCAGTACTAGAGTTTTCTGCATTCACCCTTCTACATGAATGTATGTGTTTTCAGAGCAGCAAAAACCCGTGAAATTTGCACACATTTTTCTGTTTGGAATTTCTAGGTCGACGCAACAATTTTCTGCTGGCAATTAAGTATCCATCATGATCTATGGAGCTTTGAAATATTTATTTTACTATTAAAACAAAGACATCATTCCACATAGTTTGTTCTATGCTTTCCAGTAAAATAAATGTTCAATAATGAAGCCAGGTTGAAACAATTAGAAGAATATGAAGGGGAAGTTTTTTGTTTTCCCTAGTTTTACTGCGTAATTTTCTAATGTAATTTATATTCATGGTTTGACTAAATAATTAACAAATTATTGTCATGATTCTTTGTTGGTTAGTGTCATTTCAGGGTGCCTTTTGAACCTGGATTCCGGAAGAATGAAATTCACAAAGAACGGCATAGAATGGGAGTAGCATTCAGGTTATTTCAGGCCCAGTAGAAGAAGAAAGCCTACTTGCCCGTTCCTGTACTGAAGAATGCGTAGATGTCATTTAACTTTGGCGCAACTCCATCGAAGGTATACAAATCAAATGTAATTTCACAACTATTGTGCGAATATCACAGAAATTTATAATCGATTGAATTAAACGAGACCTGCCCGGGACTGTAAAGTAACTCAGTATATTTGTTTTAAAACCGTTTGTAAGATTTTTTTATTTGAAAAGCCACGCAATGAAATGAAACAGCACATGTAATAAAAGGATGCATAGTTGTAATAACACTTGGGTAATAGCGACGGTGCCATTATGGCCAAACTGGTTAACATAACAGTATACGAACTCTTTTTGCCTGTAACCACAATAACTACAATGTGAACAGGTATAGAATTAATGAGCAGGCGACTTTCATAAAATGCAAGAGCTTGGCAAGATGTGAAAACTGCACAAGAGTCCCAACTGCTCCCAAACATCTGGAGCCAGCAGGACTATGACATCTCCAATTTGAGTATTTTGTGAGGCTAAAGGTAGCGGGGAGGAGAAGACGAAGATAGGGAAGTACCTGACTATTCAGATCTGGTCACCAAACACGACTAAAGCCATTTCAAGCAACGTTCCAATTTTGAACATTGGTGTTTTTACACCAGGGCGATGTTTAAGATTATCTACCACTCGTGCCGCAAATAAATTATTTTATATTGATTAAATGTGAACTTAATAAAATAAATTTATTTGCGCACACTGGGATTTGAACCCGCAACCTCTGGATCCGTAGTTGAGTGTCTTAACCACTCGAACACGGAGGCCTCAGCACTGCTCCAAAGGATCAATGTACTGACATGCGGTTCTACCGTAATCTAGTGTAAAACTATTGTATTTTAAATAAAAATACTTAAATAAAAATAACCACAGTGTATTTTTTATTTAATTATCGAGTGGTTATTTAAAACAGACCGGTTGGTTGGTTGAATAGTCCAATGCGTCGGGTTATCATGTCAGGAAAATTTGTACTTTGATCCTTTTGGCTTCAGTTGACGATGTTTAGCTAATCGATTGATTTGGATGACAAAAGGTTACGCTGTTGAACTTTCACTTTTTCATGGTTCACTGTCACATGTGCACTAAACTAGCCTTACAGGAGGTATAAACTGACAGCTACTTAAACGAATGCATAAGGCCGCTGTAATTTTACGCCGTTGTTATGAGTAACGTTTTTCACTATTCCGATCTTATACGATCGCTTAATATTTACATAATATAAGTAAGACGGATTGTCTATTATATGATACACCTCAAATTGTGCGCAGACAGATTGGCCCAGAGGGGCTGGTTTTTAGCAGATTGAGGTGTTTCAAACTGTCACATTTGGCATTGTCACAATTTACTGATTAGTGCCACTTTAATCCTGATTGTCCAAAAAACTTATTTTTTTTAATATCTTATATATGTCAAATGTGTGAATAATTATCATTTTTGTTCTGCAGTATTTTGGTGAAATAGAGTGACATCTCCTAGTCGCAATTCAACAGATAGATAAATACATTAATGTACCTAACTATGAGAAAAGAAGCAAACAACTGGATCTGGTTACGAAGTAATGCAGTGTCATAATAACCATACAATAATATTTATATTCTTCTCTTTGGTTTACGATTGAATCCCAACGTTCTGGATTTTTTATAGATTTTTCAAACACTAATTCCACACAAAAGGCCTTGAGGGAATTAATTTCCCTTAGGGCCTATGTCATCTTTGGGGATGCTGTGTGACGGGTATTTTTGAAGAAAGGAAGGAGTGAACCTGGATCTTGAAGAGGTCCATGTTATAGGAGGGAGGAAACACAGAGGTCAGCAAATCGTTCCACAACTAAGCTGGTGAACACAAGAACAAGTCGTAAAAGTGACTCTTTCTCATGTATTGAATGTCAACCGTGTACAAATATGGATTGCACGTTTTGCGAGTTTTTCCGACTATGCACCGGTACCGAAGGAATCAATGATGTAAGTTACTCGGAGCATCTTCCATTGAAATACCGGTAGAATAAGAACAGCCGTCTGTGCTCCAAAGATTGCAATCTGTTTGTTAAGATAGGAGAATCTATCAAACTGACCGCCCGTTTCTGCACGGAGTCAAGGGTTTTTTTCAGGTATTTAGGGGCTCCAAACCAGAGGTGGCTGCCAAATTCAACAGTGGGGCGCACATACGATTTGTGCAAGGTCAGCAGTTGTGTACTATTGAAGTACCTGCGGGCCCTGTACAGTACGCCCAACTTCTGGGAGGCCAACTTTGCCTGAAGAAATCCGGTAGTTTGGGGGGGAAAAGTTATCTAGATTGTTGGATAGAGAGTGAAAAGTATGATGGAGCAAGGTCAGGAGAAGAAGTCAAATGCTCCAATACTCTTAAATAGCTTATTTTTAAATGTTATTAGGCCGATAACGCACACCCTCAACTGCGCAGATGTCGAGACGTATTTGTACTGGGCGTTGATGAGAATTCTAAACAACGCCACTGCCATTATCGTTGGAAATTGCCAACTGTTGAATATAACTGTTGGAAATAACGCCGACGTTGATGCGATGATATGTTGCGGGTGTTATTTTACAACAGCTATATATTACTTGCCATTGGTAGAGATACACTTGATGCTAGGCACTAAGTATCGGCCGTTTCGGATTGGATAATCCGCAAAGACGTCTAGTAAGAAGATATGTAACCAAAAGATCATTCGGGTGCATACTCAGTGAGGGTTGAGACTGCGTTGCGTTGGATAATATCCGTTCAGATTCCTAACAAAAATAATCCCCTGTTGAAACACTTGGATCGTTGAAGCCGTTTAGGCTGTTAGGTTCTTATTTTTCAACACAGTAGCTATATATTGCTGGCCACTGGTAGATTCGCTTGACTTCGCAAAACCTTGCAAAGTCTAATTAAATATGCATTACGTTTTTTAAAATCATGTTAGTCAACTAGTACCCGTTGTCAGGCAGTTGGTTGATCCTTAGCGAAAGTCCAACTCTACTATCTGAAGGCTCATCACAAAACAGCTGCGTAAACTAAAGTGAAATCCTCTCCATCTCTCTTTAGCGCAATCCTTAACAAATTGATCATAATACCCATTTTCAAGAAATTCTTTCAATCAAAATTATTGATGATAATTAAATCTATTATCCTGAGTAAAACATACAACTAATGTTTTACAAATTATATTTAAAACATTACTATTGATGGCTTGACCTATAGTATTGTTGTCGGTAACCAACTCTGATTTTTGTACTAATTATAAACAATACTATGTAGGTAATTGTGTTTTTCTTAAGATTATAGCTGAATTAGAAATGAACTTGTGTATTTTATTGTTTTATTCACCCCATTATAAAAATCTTTGTTTGAATGGTTTAACTCTACTAGTAATTATTATCTGGCTTCTCCTTTTAAATGATATATAATTGTAAATTGTTTTAAATCTTACTGAGACTCTGTTTTACTAGGTTATATTAAAAATTAATCATTTATTTAAAACCACTTATTCAAAATGATTGTTGTAAATATCACAATATTTTGGAATAGACAGATTGATTATCGATGGTTTCGACTAACAACGTTCAGTTCTCCGTTAATGGAGTTAAAAGTAATGGTTAAACTTACTTTTCTAACTGGACAAATTGATATCCAAGTTTCCTTCGTATTATTTTGGAAATGTTAAAAACCAGTTAAGGTTTTAACATTTCCATTTTTTTTTTATCTGTAAATTTTAACCCTATGATGAGGTTTGTGAATTCAACTAAAAATATTACAAAACACTCTTGAATCCTGAAAACCTATTATAGGAAAAATCACTTACTACTTGGATGATTCCCTTCGACTGCGTCAGGATCTACTTTTCGAAGCACTGATAATCTAATCACAATAATTCACTTGTACACACTCGATTACATACATTACAAAGGCGTAGCTTATTATTATTTAAAAAAACGATTACACTTTTATAATAATTTTATTTTTAAAATGATTTATTAATTAATCTACAATTTACGATTTAAATAAAAGTACTTGTTAGATGAAAATAAATCTCCAAACTATGAGAAGTGGACGTTCATTAGAATTAAGAAACAACTTAAATCAACTTTTACTAAAAGTAAGAATTGAAAACTAAAAGTAAGAAAGAAAAAATTAAGATTGCATTTAAGCTTAATAATTATTATTTGATATTCGAATCAAAATAATTCACTGCATCGCATTTGTATGACACACCACCATTATTTTAAAACAATTTAGCATATTAATATATGATTTATGATTCAAATCAAAGCACTTGTAAGAAGAAAAGAAATATGAGAACTTCTAATAAAATATTATTTAAATCGCGATTTCGAAATATTATGCAATGTTACCGGCGGTGCACTTCGGGTAGTAATCGACATTGCATAAAAACATTTTATCAACTTTAAACTAAAAAGTTAAATCGAACATGCAATTGGCGACCGACCGAACTCGCCAGTGGTAAATTTAAAACTGACGTTAGTTAGAAATCGCTACGCACTGCATACTTCATGGCAAATAATTCACGCAGGTAAAAGTACGCATACGTAAAAAAAAAATGAGGGACATTCAAAAAAAAATTATCATAGTATTTTTTTTTTCGATAAGTGGAGAAATCAGACTTATAAAAATGTATTATACATTTTGATGTTCTTATTTAATATTTCTTACGGACTTGCGATGATTATTAATTATAAAACTAAAATAAAGTAAGGATTTTTTTACTGTCTGAATTTTCCAGACGAAGAATTGGAAATTTATACAGTTACTTTTGGAACCGGTTCCTGGTGCCAGAATAGATCCAAGAAGAAGATTTTTATTATTAAGAAAAGATTCCTGTGATATTATTTTTTTAAGAGGGGAGGAATGCTAGCGATATTCTCGGATATATTATAAAAAAGAACTGTATCCGTACCTTTCCGGCGAGAATGGATTTATTGCCATTTTTATTTAAATACAAGGAACCGGTTCCTCGGAGAAATAATACCGACGGTTCCAGTGACCGGCTTGGAACCGGTTCCTTTTAAACAGGACAGGAATACCGACCATCTCTAGTGAACTCTCAACTCTAGTCTAACTGTCTAACTAGTTTTACGTATCTTCGTATCCTGCCCGACGCACGTGTTTATATTATTTTTATGTCAAATTCATAAAAAAATATTGAAACCTTTTGTTTTTATTCCAGTTCTCAATACAGTTTGATATCATCAGATCGCAAAACCACTGATTTTTACCATCAAATGAATCTGCCGAAAGGAGTGATAGATCAATTTTAATATTTTGACATTTGATAATAGTTAGCCACAAATAACTTAACATGGTAATTATTAACTGTTATATTTATGTTAAATGATTCCACAATGTAAGAATTGTGCTTCTTGTAGCCTGTAATTCATCATATTATTGATAACTTTGTTCCATAATATTTTTGATCACTGCTTTTATTCGAAATAGGTTATGTTTTGTTTGTTTGTTTGAAATCAGCTATGTTCACAGCCAGAAACATTCATAACACTCATGATTTACAAGCTCAGTAATCATTGTGATTTTTTCCAGGGTAAACAAAAGAAAACTCGTAAAATTGTGGTAAAGAAGTTCGCCCAAATGAAGAAAATGATAAAACCCACCGACAGTCGCATAAAGCCGAGTCTTCGAACTATCTCCAAGAAGAAGAAGGTGGAGGACCCTCACAAACTGAAGGTGAGAGAAGTCACGCAGGCCAGCTCCGCCCTCTTCTTCCAATACAACACCCAGCTGGGGCCCCCTTACCACATTCTCATCGATACCAACTTCATCAATTTCTCCATTAAGAACAAACTGGACATAATCCAAAACATGATGGACACCCTATATGCTAAATGTATCCCTTACATTACTGATTGTGTACTGGCCGAACTTGAGAAGCTGGGCAGAAAATACAGAGTAGCCCTCAAGATCATCAAGGACCCTCGATTTGAGAGAATCAAATGTCTTCACAAAGGAACATATGCTGATGACTGTATAGTGAATAGAGTTTTGCAGCATAAGTGCTATATCGTGGCTACGAATGACAAGGACTTGAAACGAAGAATTAGGAAGATCCCCGGAGTCCCCATAATGTTTGTATCGCAGCACCGATACACAATAGAAAGAATGCCCGATGCATATGGGGCCCCTAAAGGTGCTATTTAGACTATCATTATTGTATTTTACAGGTTTTCTTTGATTATTAAAATAAGATTTAAGTGTTACATAGTGTTTATTTTATTTCTCTGAATAATAAACCTTCCCTTTAGTATCAAGTCAAGTGACGATTTATGGTGGTAATATTTAATTTAACAGATATTTTTTATGAATCAGCTTCGTATTTACAAATCACATTTGACATACAAATTGAATACAATCATATGTTCTGTATTTCTGTCTATTCTATTTATTTGAACATATTGATGTGTAGTTTTTGCGTTAAAATTCGTAAAACTCTATTTTAATTTAATATTACTATTAATAAGCTCTCGAAATTGGAAATTAAACAGAAAACTAAAATAATATAAATAAGATGTTTCGTCATGTAGCCTAACCACAGTTTGATAATGGCCTTAAATGTCAAAACAGCTGTCACTAAAAATAACGGAACGTAATAATGTTACATTATAAAAAATCGGAAAATTCTATATTATCTTGTATTTACAATTGCTTACATCTGTGAAAATTTTCATGTTGATTGTTTGTCAATTATTCTTTTATTTACATTCATAATGCAGTTGCAATGGATGTTTTTCCACTCAGGAAAAATGTATTTTATTCAGGAAGCATGTATTTTTCGAGCATGTACCTTCATCACGACCCATCAGCATAATTTTATTTTCCCCCTGATATTGTGGAAGGTAGTTATGCAGAAAAAAGGGTTAAGGAAATGGAAAAGGTGAAAATTTTTTAAGTATTTTTTTTATTAACGCTACCATGTGATTAGTAACATAATTATGTGAAAGCTATATATAAGTTAGTTATCACAGGAATTAAACTAAAAAAAAACAATTCTACACTTCAAAATAATAATCTATGCATATCGATATTATACCAAGTATGAATTGCATAAAAATGACTTATTTTAGTACACAAACAATGATTAAATGCAATACAAAACTATGCACTGCAGTGCATTAAGATCCCCTCCTTCAACATTGAAGTTGTTAGCAATACATAACTCATACAAACTAAATTAACTTCCGTAGCTTCAGAACCAATAAATTCATACTTATCCATCAGTTTTAGATGGGCTAACTAAGTCAGAAAAATGAATAATTGTAGCAATAAATTAAAAAATATATTTATTTGAAATACATCTGTGATGTCAAATAATTATCCAGCTGATTTTTTATAAATGTATGTATTAGTTAAAGTAAGATCAGTTTACTGGGAGTCATAATACTTTTTGTTATTCTTTTTTGTTTCCTTTATTGTTTTATGTATTATAATATTATACATAGATATTAATATAATATATATTATTATAAATGCTAATTTTTGGAATCAAAACGAAATATGTCACAACAACGGCAGTTGAAATACCTTTAGAACTCAGAATAAAAACAAAACATTTCAATCAGAATTTTATCTACAAATATACATGATAATTTACATATTTTTTATTTAAGATAGCATGAGCTACTTAAAAGGAACAATGCAACAAGGAAGTTCCAGCACTGGTCTGATACTATTCATCGTTTGGCTGATCTGTTCATTGACTTTGATAAATTTGACTTATTTCTAGATTGGATTGAACCCGGAATTGTTATCTAGGTAAGCTAGGAAGGTAATTCATTGAAACAATACATTTCTGTAGATTCTTGTATTCAGACTTATAAAACAGGCTGCAACATCTTATTCATTCCTCTTCATGACCTTATGCTAGTTCAGACTTACCAAGATTTAATCTAATAATTAAACAATCGCTTTTATTCTACAACTGTGTTAGTTTGGTTGGTGATGTCCGGAATCTTATGGTTGAATTGTCCTCCCGCTAATTCTACGGCATTCTTGATTCTAACCAACGTGCCTCTGCTGAAATCTTCAAGGCTCAAACCGTCAGACAAGGATGCCGTCAACGTGTCCACCGCAGATTGATGTTCTCCCTTGGCAATGAAAATGTCCATTTTACACGAATAGGCGTGGCCCAGTGCCTTGGGAGAAATTACTGTTGAAGATTTCAAATATCCCAGCAACTTGTCAAGAGAATCTATGTTGAGGCTTCGACGGCCCTCCTGCAGAACTCTCTTGAACATGATCGTCCTGGTGCTGTTGAGGTGCTGGTTCCAGATAGCCTGTGCCTTGTCATCCTGCCCTTCCAACATGTAATGCATCCAAAGAATGTTAAACGGAATCGTTATATTCTTTTCAGCATATTTCTCGGCAATTTCTGTAACTGGAATAAAAAGCAATCATTGGCATTTCAAATATATTTTACAGTTTCACCAAAACAAAAAATGAACATGATAATGTAGATATTATTGACAAGCGATTACGGTTCATTTAAATATGCAAACGGGTTTGATGGATAAAGACTCGTAAAAAGGTAATGATGAATGCCTGGTGACTATTGGCACCTCCGGCACACTAGAGGTTAAATGCGAAAATTGCAGGTCTCTCTGGTTAGCAAAATGTCAATGGATATTACGTGTGGCTATCGATAAATATTTTTTGACACAAGCATGAAAAATCAATGTGCCAGTGCATTACTCAGATTTAACAGTTTAAAAATTAGAAATAATAAACATTATCTGTTTGATATAATTCATGTTGAACTCCAGAACAATTAAGGAAGAAAATAGATATAATTCTGAAAAAGAATAATGCGCATGTAATTTACACTTACATTTAGGGATTGAAGCGGGGTTTGAGATTAATCCCAGCATACCCCCTTTGGGGAAGGAGAACTGCAGTAGCTTTAAGTCGTCCTCTGATTCAGCTGCCGATATTTTGGTCATCATCGAATCCAAGTACTCGTTGGTTTTTTCGTCGCCGCTGGAGATATAAGCGTTGCACTTTCTGTTATCGAAAGATAAAAATCTCTTTTGATCCTCGGTGAATTGTTGGTCCAGCTTGTTGAATGAGTCCAAATCTCCCTTTGATGCCAGAGTGTTGAGGAGAAACCTAACCTTGCTATGGTCGGGGAGCTTCCCTTTCTTGGCAGCGTCTATTGTGAGGTCCACTGCCTCTTCTAGCCGCCCCCCGGTGGTAAGTTTCTCTAACAATGTGGAGACATTGCCATAATTGACATAATCCTTTTGCTCCTTATTTTTGATAGATAAAGCAGAATTCAAGTCCCCCGATGTCACAGCCTTTTGAAATTTATCCTGAGGAGTGAGCATTTTTGATTGTTGCCTTCTCTCGACCTTGCCCCCATCCTTTTTAGCTTCAGACGGAGTTACTTCAGCTGCGGTGGGAACGATGAAAGGAACTTCCATGTTGTTGGCTTTAAGAAAATCGGCTAGTTGAATTAAAAACTTGTCAGTGGGGGCGACTGATTCCTCTTGCAGGAGGGTCCACAGTCCTAAGGCCTTGTCCACTTTGCCCTCGCGAGTGTACGTGAGCAGTAGCTGTTGGAACACCTCTGAGCGATCAATGTGCGACAGTTCACGTGTGGCTTCCAAGAGCCCCTCCAAATAGTCTACCTTGCCTTCCTGACCGTAACGTTCACAGGCACTGGAAAGTAATAAAAAAAGAAACATTAAATACCAGATTCATTTAATTTTTTTCACAAGAAGCAATCACTTTGTGGTTTGACATTATGTTAAAATAAAAGAACACTGTTTTAAACCACAAATTTATTATGTTTTAACGCCTACCGGTTTTGCTTAGATAAAGCTTCGTTAGGGGAAATATAATAACTAGTTATATATAAATAAATAACTATAATATTTGTCCTGAAGATGATCTAGGCGAAACCGGTTGGCATTAAAGCATAATAAATTCGTGGTTCAAAACAAAGTGTTTTTTTTTTTTTAATAAATACTTTAATTATATGCGCTAATATAGAGTTGAATGTATACTACAATTTAACTAACCACGAGGTGCCACTTCCTTCAGTAATTTGGCAATATCTGAGTCGGGAAGGGAGGGTTTTTAAACTGGGTTTGAGTGAGAATAACAAATGTCGATAAGAGTTTATTTTGGTAAACAGTCCAAAAATGTAATCTGGCACCATAGGGTTTTATATTATAGTGATGGATTGGTGAGATTTTAACATATAAGGAAATAGTATCGACACAAATCATCCCAAAAAACATAAAAGTTAGTTAGTTTACGTAATTGTAAAGAGAAAATGCAAAAAATGTTCAACATTCCTTGCCGTAGACTCAGAAACAATGAATTGCTGTTCCTTAATCATCGCTCTACTAATTATAGGTATCATTCTCCACTGTCCAGAATATCGAGACTTTTTAACTCAAGCCATGGTCTTGAAAATTTTGATAGCAGTCTAAATGATTTTTGTCATTCTTTACGACTCTACCAAAACATTGATTTGAATGTTCTTTCTTATGTATTTTTTTGTCATTGCTACTTTTAATATTATGTATGTCCTGTTCTTTCCCTATTGCTCTTTTTTTCCATTTCGTGTTATGTATTTTGTTTGTGATTGGACAATAGTCCGTTAGTTTATAAATAAATAAGACATTACATAAACTAGTACGAATATGTTACCTGTTAAAGCGCTGGTTCCGCGTGCGCATGCCAGGCGTCTCGAGGATGCGTCTGGCTTGGCGCAGGCGGCCGCACTCCACCAAGCCAAACACCAGGTCGTACAGGCTGTTGACCTCGCCGTGGATGGCCGTGCTCAGGTCTGTGAGGCGCTGCAGGCCGGCAGCATCCTCGCCGGCAATCAGCTTCTTAGTCAGCTCGCCCTTCCACGGGGTGCAGCGGTATTCGCGGCAGCAGCGCTCAAACTCGTCCAACGCTCCCGCGATGTTGCCCACCACTATGTGGACCTTGATCAGCGGGCCCAACATTAAGTTGGTAACCTATAAAAAAAAAAAAAAATGGAAACTAAATTAAACAAGAGTCTCAACTGTCCCGGAGATATTGGGACTATGGCATCCCCAATTGGGGTATGTTGTGAGGCTGAAAGGAGTAGAGGGGAAGGAGATGTGGAAAGGGAAGGTTTGGAAGTACCTGACTATTCAGATCTAGTGAATAAACACGGCGTAGTAATGTTTCGATTTTGAGTGGTGGTCTTTCAACTGGGCAATATTGAAAGTATCTACCACTCTAAAACCATAGTTAAAAAATTAACTGAACATTGGAAAATTAGAGTTATCAATATAAATTTACAGCAAACTACGTGAGAATATTTTTTGAATCACTTTTTTTTTTTAAAGGAACATTCCCAGGTAATAAGCTGACCAATATTTGAAAAACTCCTACTGCCACTTAAAATGTTGCTTGTTCAATGATGGGGGACTTAGCTAGCAGAGGAATTGAACCCACTACTTCCGAGTAGGAATCCGACGAGTCTGTCCACTCAGTTACTAACCGGTCAATACCTACTCGATTTTCGATTCAGGTATTCTAAAGTTGTATTTTAAAGTTTCATTATGTAGATATATACGTTTAAATGTGGTCTTTAATTATTAGTCATCATCGTTAGGTGTTAGTCATAAAATGATATATTTAACATGTAGAACGAATCGGCATAAAAAGGCCATATATTTTAAGTTTTTGTTTTAAAATAACTGAAAGAAAAATTGCCAAGTTGATGAGAAGGTATTAACTCCAGTAGTTTTGACTCAAGAAATATGTAATTTTTCAATTTTTACGATATAGCGGGTAAAATAGGAACTAATAACTCACCTCGACCATTTGCTTTTCCTGCATTAAATTGAATATTTCGTTGATCTGTAAAAAAAAAAAAATTATTAATAATCAACCTTAACATTAACAATTGTATCTCATAAAGTTTAATAGCACTATTATATCATAGACATAGATTTTATATAACAAACGAAATTAATGATGGTATGGCAAATAAAATTGTACTCCTTCAAGAAGACCTTTGGTATTATCTTGAAGTAAGAATACATATCGAGAGACCAAAATATTTTTACCCAACCTATACATATTTGCGATAAATCACTTTCTCCGGGTTTTTAAGTTGTATACCTTGAGAGAGAAAGAGACAAGAAAAGTCTTCATATAATATTGCAGCACTTCTAAGTATGTAAGAATGTTCTCCGTCCGCGCTAACTTCAAATCATCGAGTTGTATAACTTACGTCAACAGATTTTGAGGTTATTTCCTATATTTGTGTTAATTAAAAAACTTGCAATGGTTATACAAATAAATCAAACATGATAGTGATATATGCTATGCGTGAATGTTTAAATAAGACCAAACAAAGATTATAAAACATCACTTTTCAGAGGTATTTCAACAGTATTTTTGACTGATATAATGATGATATAAAATTAACAAAAAGCTCCCATCATTAGTTGGGTAAACTTTTTGTTATTAGTGTTTGTGTGATATTTTGACTTTATAAATCATTTTAATGGTGTATTGATATTGTTTTGCTTAATGTGTTCAAATATGTTTATTAAAAATATCCGAATTCCATGTGGGCGGTAACTAATAGGCTATCCAACATCCTTTAATATATCTTTGGCTCTTTCTTTCGAGTCAGTATAAAGTCAACCGACCTGACTACACTATTTCACAAAGGTACCTCTCCGTGTATATCCTTACTCCAAGGGTAAAAATGAAATACCACATCTCAACCTAACAGTCGAGTTCCGGTAGTACGATATGCGGGCTTTGCAGAAGCTGATTTAATAGTATTGTATCATTAATAGGTACAGTTCCTCACCTTGGTTACGTTTCCATGATCCGCAAGAGAGTTGAGGAGATGCCAGCAGACTGAGTTATAGAGGAAAGTGTTACCGACTTGAGGTCTTTCAGGTTTCTGTCTCTGCAATATCTCTGTAGCCTTTTCGAACTGCTGTTGCTTTACATACAACTCCACCAATCTTATAACCTGGAGATCAATTACACATAATTAGTTATATAAATAATCAAATAACCGGATAACTTTAAGATTAGTACAAATTCTTCAAAAAGTGAAGAAAACGTAGGCTAGCGGAAAGCTTATTAATCATTTTGGTCTCAGCCATTGGTTCAGTTTAAAAAACCTAATAATGTTTCATAAATTAATTTATTTGGTTGATAAAAAAATTCCTCTAATAGACTCTTCTTGTTTCACTGTGTATCTTGTGTCATTATCTTTTTTTTTCTGACTGTGTACAATGCGTATAAATAGTTTCTTTTCAGTTTGTTATCGGCGGAAGCAAGAGCTTGTTTTTCAAATACTAGATATTGAAAAAATTAAAAGCTAACATTGAGTGATCACAACATAATTTCCACTCACATTAATAAAGACTCGATACAGAATATATAAAGGAATAAATAATAAAGTAAGCATCGACAATCATCAAATGTATTACATAAGTAAAGGATAGTATTATTATGGCCATGATAAGTGTTGCACCTAACCTTTATATCGTCCAACTGGAAATCGGGATCTCTATCAATAATCTGCTGAAGATACTTTTCGGCCTTTTCAATGTTTTCCACCATGGAGTAAAATTCTGTCACCTGGGCCAAGACACCAGAAGACAAAACAAAGTTTTCAGCCTCTAATGTCTGTAGATATTCCGAGACCTTGTCTTCTTGTTTATTTCTGATATACGCCAGAAGAAGCTGCCTCTTCAAAGAAAAGTTGGTGTCTCCCTGTGCAGCACTTTCAGCCACCATCACCTCTAGGCGCTCGGCACTCCTGCGGACATTTGGGATGTTGGGAGTGTCTAAAGGCAGTGGCAATAAATCTTCCGAGGTCAATTTGGCTAACGCTTGTGATATTTCAGGGGTTAGACTTTCCCCTAATCTCTCTTGAATCTTTTGTGCCCAAATTGCAGTTATTCCCAACCCTTTGGCATGTAAAGAATCCAGTAACTCGGGTAAGAATGTAAACACTTGATTGGGTGAAATGCCAACGAGCCTGCTGATCAGCTTTCCTGTCCTAAATCTGTGTTCTTCCAAGATGTTTTCAGTTTCCGGTGGAGAATTATCCTCGCCTTGCTCTCCATCCTCGGTGGCGTTAGGTTGGTTTCTCCTCAGAGGAGAAGTATCTAGGTTAGACAAGTGGACGAGTTTTACAAAGGATTCAACATTTTGAGTTTCAATTAAAGAATCCATTAAGGGTTTAGCGCAGATGTTTAAGTTTATCTTGGTTCCATATTTAGAAGCGAAGTCAGCCGCATCACTGAGCTTGTTTTTGAGCAGAAGGGACTGAACAATAGTTTTGCCGGCCAGGGAGACGGTCACCCCTACTCCACGCAGAAGTTCCATAACGAGGTAGGGATCGGTAGTTTTTAGATTTCTGATAACATAATCTCTCAATGTTTCGCTAGAAACACCAATTTTAAAATCATCCATCATCATTTTGACCACGCTCAACACCTTTTGATCATTCTTAGATTTGCTGCTGGTAATCAACGGCCAGAAGAAGTGTTGCCGAATAGGGTGACCGGCGGCCTGGAGAGATTTCATGAGGGCGACGGCGATATCGTGCTTCCTAAATTGGAGAGCGGCATCTGTGGCAATTAACAGAGCCATGGGTGAGTAATTTTCCTCTTGAAGCTGTTTACACATAGAAATGATATTATCGGAGGGACAGCCGCTCTTTACGAGTTGGCGAATGAAGAAGGCTCCTTGGTACGTGGGCGTAGAGTCCTGGACAGGGTTGGCCGAGTGAGTGAGCGTGCGCAGGACCTTGAAGGCGGCTCCTTCCTTCCTACGAGCGGTGAGGCGCAAGATGAGGTTAATGGCCTCCTGGTTATATCCCGCCGAAGCTTGCATCTGTCCAAGTAGGAAATCCATGTGTTGTTCATGCCCGCCTAATGCACATTCCTCAACGACATCTAAGAAATCTTTATCAGAAAGGTATATCTCTTTCTCCTTGCACTCCTGGACGGTGGCGCGAACTTGGTCCATGTCTCCGCGTGCCGCACTGCCGCCCATGAGCAGGGCGTACGTGCAGGGGGCCGGGCTGAGCCCTGCACTAGCCATGACGCCCAGCACAGAGCGGGCACCCTCCGTGTCTCCGAGGCGTGAGTGCCCCAGCACTAGGGCATCCAACACGGCCTCGCTCAGAGGCAGCTCCTGGGCACGCATGCGCTCCAGGATACGCGAAGCACCCTCCACGCCTCCTCGCTGGCAGTGGCGCCACATCAGACGCTGGTATGTCACCCTGCGAGGAATGGTGTATTATTGTAATGGTATCTCAACATATTCAGAACAGAATCTATGGATAACTATGTTTATATCCAGCACACATGAATAAGTTGCAGGAAATTAAAATAATGCAAATGTTTACCTATTTGGTTCCAGTCCCTTCTCCTCTAATTCCTTTAGGAAATCAGACGGTGAGAAATCGTGTTCATTTTCAATGTACACTCTCAACAGAGCGTTGTAGTGAGAAATGTCCATGGGCACTCCTCGATTCATCAAGGTCTTCCAAATCTGCTCTACGAGTCGCGTGCGCTCTTCAGGCAGTTCCTCCGGCACGAGACTACCACAGCAGCGGATGATGAGCAGGGACTGGGAGCTGGTGACAGCGTGGCGCTGCCGAACTTCCTCCAACATCTCATCCAGGTCTCTGCGAGACAGGCGGCCATACCTCCTCACCTCGGCGTCAAGCCGCTGCAGCAGGGGACCCAGAGTTTCCACCTGCTGCGCCTGTGTGGCCAAGCCTTGGCTCCATGTTCTAAAACATTGTCAGACAAAACTCATATATTTGTGCAAATCCAGAGTTCGACTTTCAATACCAGCATAGGTTGTACAGAAAAAAGTGATAATACAGTATTTCATTAATAAAAAATAGGAGAATTATGCATTGTAATGGCGTACATGAATCCCGAGCAGATATGGCTACTAACAGTGGTGTCATTCAATTTTTACAACAAAAATCAATCTTCCAATACACTTAGATTTAAAAACTTTTTTTTTTCAATCATGAAGCATATTATTATACTTCTACGTTTGTAAATATCAAATAAAAGATCATGTACTACATATTTGTCATCAGTTTTCCAGATGCTTTTAACAGAGTTTCTGTAAACTGTTGGAAATACACTGCGTGACAGGACTTCTTACTAGAGGATTTGATAATTAATTTCATAATTCCTAACCATGCATTTAAACAAATAAAGAGTACGTACATCATAGAAACAAATAGTTACAGGCATTACATGTAAAAGAGGAATTAACCTAAGGATAGCTTAACAGAAATAATTATACGGATATTATATTCTTGAAAAAAAAATACTCACTGCGAATATCCAAAAGTTAAAGAGCGTGTGCTCTGGAGTAAATTATTATCATATCCTTGGGTATTCAATACAGTGCGCGCAGCGCTGGCAAAACACCTTATAAATTTCCCTGTACGTAAAATCATCGACATTATTATTATAGTTTTGTTAATGTAACCTAAAAATTTAGGATTACGCAAGGATAATCACGCTCGGACCGACCGGCTCATAGAAACGGGAAGAAGTAGAAAATATAACATATGAAAGATACGGGAGACATGTATTTCAAGTGATAGGCTGATCAACGAGGCTCGAAGACTGACAGGCAGATATTTCTTAAAATATTTGTTATTATCACATGGTTCATATTTCAGAAGGTGGAGAAAAAAAAGGAATAAAACTGTATGTTTAACTCATTTTCGTAAAAACCGTCACATAACACATATTTGATGTGCAACGACGATATGTTACTTTTACAAAAACGATTTCAACTATAAAGGTTATATTTGTAAATGTTGCTACCTGCTTGTTCATCAAACTAAAAATATACCTCTCGATAATAATAATAATAATATTTGGATAATTTGTATAGCGCCGTTTTTGTGAAAAATCACATCAAAGGCGCTATACAAATTTTAATTTCTACTTAATATTAATTCTTAGTTTATATAAATATACAGCAACATACTTACCTGGCATGTCACTTCTGGCAAGACACAATCACCATGTCATAATAACTTAAAATTTAGCTGATTCTTACATATATATAAATATATTCTTTTTATTTCTTTATTATTATTTTTTCATTTTTAGGTCATGAGAGCAAATTTAAAATAAAATATATCGGAGGTATTTTTAATTTTTCGTAGTGAAGAACAGATAATGGTGATAATCTTCTAATGAATTTAAGGAATGAGAGTCTGAAAAGTTTTCTTGGTTCTATTGGGCTTGTCACATCTTGATTATGGATATGATTTTCTGAAAAAATGAGTTTTGAGTTTGGCTCTGAACTCTGTCGAGTCTTTTATTACTCTCAGAACATGTGGTAGTCCATTCCAGGCTTTAGGACCTGACACTCCGAAGGCGCGCTCTCCGAACTTAGTGTCTGGTGTACGCTTTGGTTCTTTCAACCGTCCGATAGCCGATGACAATGCCGATCTAAGGGTTGACTGTCGCGAATTGGAATCTTCAGGAATACACAATTCCGATAAATAAGCCGGAGCCACTCCGTCAATTGATTTGAAGTTTACTTCACTCTTTTCTTAAGGTAAATAATAATATGAGATGCCTACAAATTTTTTTTCGAAGATTGGTACAAGAAACTATTCACCACCAATTCAACAGCATTCAGAATCGAAACGTTGCTTGAAATGGTTTTAGCCGTGTTTGGTGACCAGATCTTAATAGTCCGGTATTTCCCCATCTATTTCCCTTATCCACCTAATTCAGTCTAACAGCATACTTTAATTGGGGATTACAGTCCCATTGGCAGTTCCGACTCTTGTCCGGTAATCACATTAAAACAAGGAATTGAAAGCCAGTCATCGTATGTATCATAATTTAATTTTCTTCAGTTCATCCTGACATTCTGTCAGAAATTTTCCCGATTGAGTATTTAAATTAGAATTATTTCTTAACTCCCTTTTAAACATTACTTCTCTTAAAATGAATCATAAACATGCCATACATGAAGCATCAATCAAGATCGCCCAAATACTAGGGTTTAGCCTGTCCAATTGTTCACCAGGGAACAAGGATCTTTCACTCCTTGTGGTCCTGCGCTGCATACAGGGCTGCAAACATTGACGTTCTGGCTGCCAGTGACATATCAAATGGTCACATTGTGCACAAATACAAGATTTAGTACAAAGAAGTGTGTTAACTATGTAGCTAGATAAATATCAAACATTTGAAAGAAACAATGTATTAAATAGAAGAAAGATAAATAACATGAATAAGGAATAGAACAAAATATTGTATAATTTGCTATAGAGCCTACTTTTGATTTGTATTAGTATACCCACGCACTGACTTTGCATGTGAGAAGCCTGTGAGATTAAATTAGATATAATTATACTTATATCTCTCTCTCTCCCTCTACTATATCTTGTATCTCTCTCTTTCATCACTGTCCTATATATATATATATAAATATTTATATATATATCTGTCTGTTTGTAATGTTATTTAGTTGATGTAAAAGCCCTGACGAAGCTTGAGAAAAGCGAAACCTGGTTGGCGGTTAACTCAAATAAAGTGGTGTATTACAAAGTTTATTGTTTTATTTAATATACAATGTCACACTCTCAAGTTTTTGCTTCTTTCAAAGTCTTTCTTTTTAGTTAATGTTCTTATTTTAGTAATCTTTTATTATTTAAAAAAATGTATCCAACAAAAATCAAATAAAAATAATAATAATAATATATACCTGTATGTCTCAACTAGCGTTGTGACCACTTTGAAAGAACTACTTCTTTTGGCAACAGTTCCTACTTCATTCATTGTTCATTGAACAAATACTTCAATTGATGTCGGTAGTTTATTTTAGCGTTTATTCATTTCAATAACTTCATTTCATCAAACAAATATTTCAATTGAAGTTGATAGTTCATTTTAGCGTTCATTCATTTCATTAACTTCATTTCATTGAAAAAAATACTTCAATTGTAGTTGGTAGTTCATCTTAGCGTTCATTCATTTCATTGAAAAAACTACTTCAATTTGGCGAGGAATCGGTTCCAGTTCATTTCATTTTGAAATCTCTAGTTGGCGAGAACCAGTTTCAGTTCTTTTTGTTCTCAAATTCTTTACCGACTAGTACGTGCTTTTTCGGTGAAGAACCGGTTCCAAAAAGAACTGAACAAATAAGCGGATAAATTCAAATCTCTTTTTTGCGAGTTCGACTTCAATTGAAGTGTTCACTTCGAAAGGTTCATTTTAAAGAACTAACAATTCGTGAAGCATTCACAAAACATTGAAGTTTTTCCCAAAGTAGTGTTGAGACTAGCGTTGGGAAAAACTTCAATGTTTTGTGAATGCTTCACGAATTGTTAGTTCTTTAAAATGAACCCTTCGAAGTGGACACTTCAATTGAAGTCGAACTCGCAAAAAAGAGATTTGAATTTATCCGCTTATTTGTTCAGTTCTTTTTGGAACCGGTTCCTCGCCGAAAAAGCACATGCTAGTCGGTAGAGTTTAGAAAGTGAAAAGAACTGGAACCGGTTCCTCGCCACAAAAATCACGTACTAGCCGGTAGAGATTTAAAAACGAAAGGAACTGGAACTGGTTCCTTCCTTTTTAATGCCTTCGCAACTGTACTGCTGCAAATTAAAGTACTTCTTTCAATGATATGAATGAACGCTAAAATGAACTACCGGCTACATTTGAAGTATTTGTTCAATGAAATGAATGAAGGCTAAAATGAAATACAACCTTCAATTGAAATATTTGTTCAGTGAAATGAAGTTATTGAAATAAATGAACGCTTAAATGAACTACCGACTTCAATTGAAGTATTTGTTCAATGAACAATGAATGAAGTAGGAACTGTTGCCAAAAGAAGTAATTCTTTCAAAGCGGTCATAACGCTACTCAACACGTATGCTGATACACTGCACTTTTGGTGTGTTGTATCACAGATACCTACCTAATTAGTTTGATATCGTTTCTAATAATAAAGACATTGTATTTCTTTCATTGTGTTATTACTTGTTATATAAGTTATAAGTGCCTAATTTGTTTTTTTTTTTTTTTAATAAAAACCTTTTAAATTTTATAAGTGTTTTAATCAAATAAATGTAATGCAAGTAATAAAATACCAAAGTAAAAAAACACTTTTGTCATTAAGTTATCACCTAAAATCATGCTAATTCATTGCGAATATTTCTCTCCCAATTCTTTTCTTTGCTACATTGTTTGTTTCTTTGCCATTTATTTAAGGTTCGTTGTCTTTCTTTTCTATGTGAAACTGAGCTTAGATCTTTAGCGTGAAAATGTGTTACTTTAGCAATGTTTTTTGAGGCTCCGATACCATATCGATCAGTTTTAAGAACCGTTTTAATAGGGAATTTAGTTCCACTACCATGTGGTCCTAATCCTTTCTCCTGGTTCCATCCAGTTCTAAGTAATAACTGGTAACCTTTATTGTTCTCGGGTATTCCGTAATATGTGCGATGCTTTCTTTTCCCACCGTGGAAAATATGAAGGGTTGAAGCATCATGCTGTTTTAGCATGTTAGATTTAAAATTGACATTACAGGAACTACAGTGAATGTCCTCGAAATGTTCTTGGATATCATTTTCACTTTCAGGTTGGTCATTACTATAGTCCAAAATCAAATTCATTATATCTCGGGACTTGGCAACAGAAATGGCAGTTCTGTTGGTTCGGTCTTTGAAATCAACGTCAGCTTTCCAATCGAGTAAACATTTCACACTATCTTTGGCACATGATTGTGATGCACACATGAGTGCCGTCCACCCAAAGCTATCAACAGAATTCAAAATATTTGGGCATTTTGTGTAAATTTCAGTTAAACTCTCCACATTATTGTTCTGAGCGGCTGTTAAAAATTTGCAGACAAGACTTGTAGTTGGCTCTTGTATCACTGGATTTTGATTACACTGTTGCTTGAAACTTTGTTCGTTCCTTTTTTCACTGTTTTGATGTTTTTTTCCCAAATGTATTTGAGGTTTGTTAGATTTTTTGTCATCTGAAGGGCTTGAAATTATGTTAAAATAGAAATCTTTTGCTTCACTTCCATTTAAGATTTCACTCGTGCGTTTCCTGTGCTCTTCAGGTCCATCTTCTGAGGGACTATTGTTTTCTCGAATGAATTGTTTCCATTGAATATCTACCGTAGATAAAGCGACCCAGTTCCGATGCAGGCTCATATTATCTATTATCGACAATCGAATGTCGGAAATAGAACCGACCAAGGTTGTATTTTTAGTACAATAATACGTAGGCTTTATCTCTTGAGCTGCCAGTAAATAGAAAAGCCATCAATAAAATAAAACAATAAATAAAATAATATCAAATATACGAACACATAACGTCAAAAATGACAAGACAAAGTGATCTATTCAATTTTAGAGATGGTCGATATCCCTCCCCGGATTATTTTGTCCCGGTGACTTTGCTGTCGCTGGAACCGTCGATATTTTTTTTCTGGGGAATCGGTCAAATGTGAAATGAAATATTCTTAGATGTGCTATTGATACTCAATAAAATATCAGAAATTATCGACCGATTTTATTTTTAAAATTTGCCCGAGGCATACAACAATTTTATGTGAATTTGATGTCAGTGAAAAAGTTGTTGTTAAAGAATTTTTTCGCTCTAAGACAGAAACCTCTCCAACGTGGACAAAAAAATACTGTACAAATTTAAAAAAAAACTTCTTTATGGGCTACATTCAGGGCCAATTTCACAACATCTCGCGCCCTGTGCATAAGTATATTTTCGTATAACATAAACGATAATACGTCAGATTAGAACAACTACGACATATTTCACAGGAATGGGTAATTGCTAGCGATATTCAGAGAAGAAAGAACTGGAAATGGTTTTTACCGCTAACTTCAACTGAAAAACGCCAATGTTAATTTAAAAATTTTATGATTTTAGTGGGAGGGGAAAATTCAAGAGTAATTCTAGTAAAAAAGAACCGGAACAGGGTTCATTTCATTACGAAATTCTGATGAAAAACCACCAGCTTACTTCCAAATATTTGCATTTTATTTTTTATTTCACAAAAATAGGAGCCGGTTCCAAAAATAGCCTGTTCCCCGTAGAAAAAATATAGGCAGCTCTTGACGTGACTTGATGTGACGTTCAGCTTTCAGCTGTTTTAAACAATTTTTAAACGGTAATTAATTCTTGTGAGAGTCGGTGGCTCTGAATTAAACATGAGGATCACAAATTTACGAAAGGATAGGCTTTTTCGAATTGGATGTACGACCGCCGGTGTTATTATTATCTTATACATGATATTTTCATGGAATCGTGATGGGAGTCCTCTACCTAGTTACGAGAAAGTCTCGGCGAAAGAGGTGCCCGTCCTCGTAAAAGGTAAATATCTGACATTAGTATTATCAGTCTCTTAGTTAATTAATTATTCAAACTGTTTCAGTGATTAAACTTGCGTTAGAACTATATCTTCCATATTTTTACAGTAAAAGTTGACATTTCTTCTCGATGACCTCGAAAACGAGCCGGTTCCTTTGGTTTTATTGTTGTTTCTAACTTATTATCATACGGGTTGTTGTTTGTAATGCATCGTTATTGAATTTAGGATTGGGTAACTTCGAGCCCAGGGATTTGGAGAAGAGGGAAGGGCCTGGAGAGGACGGATCGGCGCACACGCTGCGTGAGAACCAGGCCAATGATGTGGCAGAGTCAGAGTCTCAGTATGGGATGAACATGGTCTGCTCCGATGAGATCTCTCTGGACCGCTCCGTGCTGGACACGAGGTTGGAGGAGTGCCGCCACTGGGACTATCCGACCAAGCTGCCCACTACCTCTGTCATCGTGGTCTTCCACAATGAGGGCTTCTCCGTTCTCATGCGGACAGTTCATTCAGTCATAAATCGCTCGCCCCCAGAAATGCTTCATGAAATCTTACTGGTAAGTTCTAGGCGTTGAAATTATTAATAATTTTTAAGTTTTGTAAAGTGCTCTTGAGGTTATATTTCACAAAAATAGCGCTATATAAATTAGCCAAGTATTATTATTACAATGCAATTTTCAGTTACCGTTGACAAATATCCCTATGATGGGGTTTATTCAATAGTATTTGACATAATATTGTAGGGCAAAGAAAATGTGGTCAACAGATTATTTGAATTTAGTTTAAATTGTTCAGAAATTAATCTTAATACATATTGTGAAAGCTATTATTATCTTAATCATAAAAACTTTATATTGTCTTCAAAACATTTTTATAAAATAATATTTCAAACAAACAAGCCTTTGTTGTCGATATCCTTATCAGAATAACAATATGTAGCTTTTAATTTCAATTTTTTTAATTGTTCTGCTGCAGTTATATGGAACTATGATATTTTATTATTTAATATTATTACAGTTGTTTTTAAAAGTAAGTGCCTTTACTTGATTATTTATACTTACAGGTTGATGACTTTTCTGACAAAGAAGATCTCACTTCTAATTTGGATGCTGCCATACAGAAGTTTAATGGGAAAGTGAGAATCATTCGCAACGCAGAGAGAGAGGGACTCATCAGGACCCGCTCGAGGGGAGCTCAGGAAGCTACCGGGGACGTTATTGTATTCCTCGATGCCCACTGTGAAGTTAATCTCAACTGGCTTCCTCCGCTCCTAGCCCCCATTTACCGGGACTCCACGGTCATGACTGTCCCTATCATTGACGGGGTAGATCACACAAACTTTGAGTACCGCCCAGTATATGGGAAAGGTAGTCACTATCGTGGCATCTTCGAGTGGGGAATGTTGTACAAAGAAAACGAGCTTCCGGACCGTGAAGCAAAGCGCAGGCCCCACGAGTCCGAGCCCTACAGGAGTCCCACCCACGCCGGGGGACTGTTTGCCATCAACAGGCAGTTCTTCTTGGACATCGGGGCCTACGATCCTGGCCTGCTGGTGTGGGGAGGTGAGAACTTTGAATTGAGCTTCAAAATCTGGCAGTGCGGAGGCAGCATTGAGTGGGTTCCGTGTTCGCGAGTGGGACATGTGTACCGAGGGTTCATGCCCTACAGCTTCGGCAAGTTAGCCAACAAGAAGAAGGGGCCACTCATCACCATCAATTACAAGAGAGTCATCGAGACATGGTTCGATGACGAGCACAAGGAATACTTCTACACCCGCGAGCCGATGGCGCGTTTCCTTGATATGGGAGACATTTCTGATCAAATTGCTCTCAAGAACAGGTTGAAGTGCAAAAGTTTCTCATGGTACATGGACAACGTAGCTTACGACGTGTACGACAAGTTCCCTAAGCTGCCGCCGAATGAGCACTGGGGTACGGTGAAGTCGGTGGCGGCCGGTGTTTGTCTGGACACCATGGGGCGCGCTGCCCCCGCCTACCTCGGAACAGGGCTGTGCCACGGCATGGGCAGCAACCAGCTGTACCGCCTCAACAGCGCCGGCCAGCTGGGGGTGGGCGAACGCTGCATCGAGGCGGACTCGCAGGGCATCAAGATCGCCTACTGCCGCCTGGGTACGGTGGACGGGCCGTGGATATACTCCCCCGACACGAGGATGATCTCGCACCAGGTCTACACCAAGTGCCTGGCCGTTCACCCCAGCACCAAGCTGCTGTCTCTAGCGGTCTGTGATCCAAATAACACCTACCAGCAATGGATTATCAAGCAAACTAAGCCCAACTGGTGAAATCCTTCCATAGATATCCAACAAATTGCGATTCCCCGGTAGGTAGATAGAGACTATTTTTCTATATAACTTTAATGGTGTCGAAATTAATTATTATTGGTTGACATTTTTGTATTTTTGCTACAAATATTTGACTGAATATTGCATTTATCTGCACAGTTTGCTCTGCGACACATTGCTGGATTGCCAGCAAACCAATGTTATTTTTATAAAATACATTATTGTCATTTGATCACAAGGCATATATAAAATAAGACTCCTACGAAGCACTTGGAAAATCTACTGTTGGTATCAATTAAATAGTTGAATTAATTATAATAATATTACAATTTTATGCAAATCGTGTGTAAGATGTTGACAAGTATGGTTTCTTGCTCTTTTCATTGTGATGTAAAGTCTATGAAAATGCCATCTAAGTAAAACTTGAAGGGCTACAAGGCTAATCTGAAATAATCTCAGTGTACTTTTGTTAGTTGAGATATGTTTTATTTTTTAAAATTGCCTAACTTAATGTACGTACAAAAGTATTTAATTAATTAAAATTCTTTTAATTCCTGTTTATTATTTATGGGGTGATGCAGCAATACTATTCTTGCCTAAATACTAGTATTGCTTTGGGATCAGTGTTTATCAAACCTTGTACACTATAATTATTTTGCCTGTTTGCAGTTTTTTATTTTTTTTTATACATTTGACAGGTATGATCATCATTCCTTATGAATATTTTGATGAATGAAACTATTGCACGTTAGAATACCCATTGCGTGCACAAATTTAGGGGAAATTTTGCATTTTAGTGTTAAATAATTGTATTGTTGGGTAGGGTGAAAAACCTGTCTCTGCTATGGAAATGGGGTATTTTATTTCTAAAGTTATGGTTTTGTTTCACAAACACCATTGCCAATTTACATAACCTGGAAATTTGTTAATTATGTCTGCGCAAATGGCTTCAAATTTAGAATACCTATTTCCGTTATACAGGCATATATATAAATACATAAATGGGAGACACAAGAAAAGTATAATTTGCATGTTTTGAATGCTATATTAAAGCATTGCTATAATAAGCGTTTTATGTTTAACTGACTACTAAGCAATTGTTATATTGCCAAAGTACTAATAGATCGTAATGGATTAGTATTGCATTATTTAAAAATTGTTGTGCCTTTAATTTAACCTAAACATAGCTCAAGTAAAACAATAATGATCTGAACATTAAATTTAATGGTATCATGACACGTGAATAAAATAATTGTGTGTGTATTGTTATTATTGATAAGACGGCAATTAAATTTCACAAGCAATTTAATATGATATTCGAGTTATTTTTCAAAGTGATTACAATTTTGTATTATTTTTTTTTATGTGAGCATTCGCACAAGAGTCCCAACTGCTCCTAACTGTCCAGAGCTAGTGGGATTATGGCATCCCCAATCGGGGTATGTTGTAAGGCTGAAGGAAGCGAGGAGGGGAAGGAGTGGCTATTCAGATCTGGTCGCTAACTTGAATGTTAACTTTCCGATTTTGAAGGGTGGTCTTTTACCAGGGCGATACTGAGAGTAACTACCATTTTGAAACGTGCCGAAAATATACTATGTATATCGATAAAATATCAAATAACAGTTTTTTTTTTTAATAAATTTTATTGGCGAACGCCGGAATTTAAACCTGCGACTTCTAAATTCGTAGTCGAGCTCGTAATATTAAAAGTTGGTTGTGAGGAAGATGAAAAAATCTAATGTTGTAAAACAAAAAAAAGGTAAATAAAAAACAATAATAAGCTCAAGGACTCAACATATGGCACACGCAACAATGTGGCAAATGACATGTTTGACAATACATATACCCGAAAAAATGTGTAGTTTTCTGTTTGTGTCTCTTGTTCAATGTTTAAACACGTGTTGCCGTGTTGATTCAGTTTTTGCTTCAATCGGTGATGGATATTATACTTAATTGATTAGAAAAGTCAACATTCATTAATTTATTCAATACGTAGCTTTAGACTTTTATTTTCTACAAACTATGTTTCATAAAAACATGTCGATCTTAACAGAATCATATTTAATTATTCCCAGCACCTTTTTGCCTTGAACATTAAGCCCACTTATGAGGTTCCACATTCCTTCTTAAAAATTGACGTAGTTATGCAGAAAGTGTCCAACCCACAAATTGCCAAAATCGAGTTTTACATATTTTCCTATAGATAAATACGAGATTTCTCTCTGCTGAAAACATCCAAGCTCCAAGTGCAATAGATTTTTGGTAATTCAATTTTTTAATAATACGCACATTGTAGATATTTTCGACTTGAATTGAATTTTAAGAGCATTAAAATGTAGGTTAACATACATTTAAAATATAAAAAAACATTGATTGGTTATAAATTATCTATTTATAATAATTCTCAAGAAAAAACACTGATATTCACTTTACAAATGCTGATTACGCATATTAATGCTTTTGTATCGTCATATTTTTAAACGCGTTTTTCTCGGTTTCATCTTTTTGGGGTTATATGCTTTCTGCATAAGTACGAAAGTACGTCAAAATAATGTGGGAACTTCAATTAAAATTAGCTCAATTTGGGTTTTCCATAATGCATAGTTTTTTCCGGTCTCTTGAGATACGTTACACAAGATTTTCATTATGTTTATTTGAACAGTGAACACATTGAACACATTGTTGAACTTGTTTTTTTGAACAGTGAACACATTGAAAACATTGTTGAACTTGTTTTTTTGAACAGTGAACACATTGAACACATTGTTGAACTTGTTTTTTTGAACACTGAACACATTCCAGACGGTACATTTATCGTATTTAAAAGAAACTCAAACATTTATGTAGAAATTATAGATAGTAATATAATACTCTTTAAGATATTTTCAAATAATTGAGAAATTTTGACCACTGGGAGAAATTGCAAGCAAAGGAAACCATTGACATTTAACATATCAGATTGTAATACTATTTTGTGTGTTCCGTGAAAAATAATAATATATACTGTATATCTAGTTTTGCTTTGCAATTAATGTGGTGGAAAGTGTTAGTTAGTTCACTACCGGATAAGTGCTAGGTCTTCCAGTAATTGCATTTACCCCCCAAATTTTTAACCCGTGTACATTTTGTAAATATGTTTTGAATGTACTTTTTACTAATAAAATTATGTTAACAAATATATGATGCAAGACTTATTAACTAAAAATAATTTCCTTTGTGAGTGCGTAATATACGTATGTACTAATTTCCTCAGTGAGTATGTACGACTGTGAACTTTTCAAATTTGGAACTGGTGTTGGTTGAAATCTTGGAGTAAGAATATATTTATGGAGAGAGAGCAAAATATTTTTACCCAACCTATACAAATTGCGATAAATCACTTTCTTCAGGTTTTTACGTTGTATACCATGAGAGAGAAAGTGACAAGAAAAGTCTTCACATAATATTGCAGCACTTCTAAGTATGTAAGAATGTTTTCCGTTTGCGCTAATTTCACATCATCGAGTCACACAAATTAAGTCAATGGATTTGAGGTTATTTCCTATACTTGTGTTGATTAAAAAACTTGCAAAGATTATAAATAAATCAAACATGATGGTGATATGTGCTATGCGTGAATGTTCAAATAAGACCAAACAAAGATTATAAAATATCTCTTTTCAAAGGTATTTCGACAATTTAAAATATTTTTACCGAACTTTAGAATTTTCACATTTTTAATGATTTAATGACATAAAATCAACAAAAAGCTTCTTCATTATTTAGACAAACCTTATTTTATTAGTGTTTGTGTGATATTTTTACTTTATAAATCATTTTAATGGTGTATTGATATTGTTTTATTTAATGTGTTCAAATATGTTTATTAAAAATGTCCGAATTCCATGTGGGCGGTAACTTATAGGCTATCCAACATCCTTTGTTATATCTTTCTCTCTTCCAATCAAGTCAGTATAAAGTCAACAATACTGACTACACTGTTTCGCAAAGGTACCTCTCTATGTATATTGTTACTCCAAGGTTGAAATTATGAAATTTAAAAAATAACCTTAAATTCCCTACCTACCTATAATTATTTTAGCAGACATTATTCTATATTTGAAATGTGGGTGGATTGAAGCAACTAATACGTTTTCGTGGCAAGTCAAGTTACATCACGTGATTTTTCACAGGTATTTAATAAAGGATATTTATGTAGGGATATTTTGAAATTTTGGGGTTTTGATGCAATTTTGTTTGAAATTTAATTTAAAAAAAAACATTATTGTAGCGAAATATATGACATTATAAATTGTTAAGTTGGTTTTCAGTTTTTACAGTTGTTTTTGTTTGACTGAAGACAAAAAGGAAAAAAAAAACTTTTTACCACATTAGTATAATATTGTATATGATTAACATGTTACATTTAATATACATTAAATAATATTTTTTTCTAAAAATACACATATATTTTATATAACGTAAGTTTTTAAGGTTTCTACTATGCGCCAAACCGCACGTGGTTTCCATTTGCATATAGTTGTCATGTAATATTTAATTAATTTGAAAATATAAAAAAAACGTAAAATCAGATTTCCGAAATTAAAAAAATAAAATTATAGTGAATACCGCACCAGAGTCCCAACTGCTCCCTACCGTCTAGAGCCAGTGAGACTATGGCATCCCCAATTGAGGTATGTTGTGAGGTTGAAAGTAGTAGTGAGGGGAAGGAGTTGGGGAAGAGGAAGGTTAGGACGTACCTGGCGTGCCGTAAATATATTATTATACTATATATTATTTTTATATTAATTAAATCTGTTTTGGCACATATTAATAATTTTTTTTTTTGCGCACGCCGGGTTCGAACCCGCAACCTTTGGATTTGTAGTCGAGCGTCTTACCACTCGACTACGCAGGCTGTCACATTATAATTAACAAAAAAAATACAAACTTAGTTAAAAATATCATTATAATTGGTGTCTTCCGTAATGTTGGTGGTGGCCGTCCAGGACTAGCATGCCAACTTCGTGATCCCTCTCCCCTCCCCACACCATGGCTGCGATGACCACACCATCGTCTTCGGCCTGGAAATAATATTCTATGTAACTAGAGAAAACATGGAAGAATGTTGAAAAAAAATCAAATATTACCAGGAAACAAACTATTTAAAAATATTTTTTTTGTTAACGTGAATACCGCACAAGAGTCTCAACTGCTCCCAATCGTCTAGAGCCAGTGAGAGTATGGCATCCTCAATGGGAGTATGTTGTGGTTGGAAAGTACCTAGCTATTCAGATCTGGTCACCAAACACGGCTAAACCCATTTAATTTCAAGCAACGTTTCGATTCTGAATGGTTGTCTTTCACCAGGCGCGCACGGGTGACGTTTGTCACGGCAACAGTTTCGTCGCCATCTCCAAATATATTGGAGTGTATGGAGGTCCGCGTACGCAGCGACGCTACATTAGGGTGACTTTTTAGTTCTACTGGCCGGCGACTTTTGAGTGACGAAACTGTCACCGTGTCTGTAAAGAGTACTTTTGTATGGGCGCTCGCGCACGGGTGACAAAATGTCATTCGGTGACTCATCCGCCTGTTTGAAATCCATTGCCGAAATGAAAGGGTGACGGGTGACAGTCACTCACCGTGTGCGTGCTCGATCGGAAGACTGTGACAGTGACGAAACTGTTGCCGTGACAAAAGTAACCCGTGCGCGCTGGCCTTAGAGTATCTACCACTCTGGAACGTGCCCTTTAAATCTGGTCACTAAACTTAGCTAAAGCCATTTCAAACAACCATTCGATTCTGAATGGTAGTCTCTCACATTCTGCCAATGAGAGACAGCCTGCAGTGGTATCAGTAATTACAGTTTATTTGATATTAAAACGTAAAATAAACTATAGTTTCTGATATCACCTCTGGTAATCTCTCAGTTGTCAGTGCGTAATAACCTTTTGCTGTCTTAATTCAAAGTTCAATCACACATTTTAGGCCAGTTTACCATATTTGGTATGCAATATCATGACAATCTCCATTTATAATATGTTTGTAGTAATTTTCTAAGGTAGGCACCTGCAGGTTACGCAATTATGGTTTACAGTGGTGTACTTGCGAAACGTCACTGAGAAACAGCCTTCTGTCTTGATTACCCTACTTATTGTTTTTATTGAAAAAAATAAACCTCAAATAGCTTGATCAAATTTGAATATTCAGAAAGTTTTTATAGGTATTCAAAGAGTTTTATGGTGTGTTCTTTTATTATATTAAAATTAAAGTCGAATAAGTTTGAAACATTCTGTATACAAGCAATGCATCTGAGTGAGTACTGTATTTGTGTCAACTCTGGCTGCGATACCCATGTGTACCCCATGAACCTGTATTTGAAAGAGAACTTTTCAATGGTAAGGTATAAAAAAAACATACCTCTGATCCTGGCCTCGGAATGAAGATTGGTTCACTTGGATAACATTGCTTTTCTTGCCACGTAACTTTTGTCTTATCCACTACATCTACTTTTATCAACTGCAAAATAAACAAAAACTCTTTTTGAATTGCACTCAGCTAATCAACACGAACACATCGTCGCCGGAAAGGCTGAAAAAAGGTTGAAAGCTAAAAAAGTCCCAAACTTGTGTCGCTTGAGTCAAGCCGTCTCCCAAATGGTAAATATATTTTAGATGGCTGAAAGGCCACAAAAGTCTCCAGAATCAAACCAGAGTCAGAGCATTCGTTGCAGAAATAAAAACTGCATATTTAACTCATTTTTGACCTAAGTGTCGCTTCAAGCCTTTTGCCTTTCCATCGACGGTATATTTTTCTTCTTGTTTTTTTTACTAATTAACATTTAATAACCCTTCAAATAAATGATTTTAATAATATAATTTTTAAAACTTTATTTCACTATTTTTTATTTAAGAACTGACCTGTTTCACCTTATGACGGGCATCTTCAGACTGGTACAATTTTTTTTGGCATATATACTATTAGTGTCCGGAATGGACGCTTATTGGGTCTCATAGTGAACATCTGTGACTTTGGGTTTTGTTTTATTGCTGACAGAGGCGGCTTTACAATAACATTCAAAAATACATTCGGGTAGTTTTATTACCTTCTTCTCAGAAGGTAATAAAACTCTCGACGGGTTACATGGGGTGCGTTAGATGAGTTGGTGATTTTTTTAAAGATGAAACCGGTCAGGTCTTAAATAAAAAAAATAGTGGAACAAAGTTAAAAATATTGTATTATTAAAATGGAGTTCCACCACGAATTAACAGTTTCAAAATTAGAAACCTTCAAACAAAGTTACATAATCTTATAAATCAGTCAGAAATCATTTGTAAATCTTGAAAAAATGTAAAGTTGTAGTAAACGGTTATAATGATGTTTAGTGTGCATTTAAAATTTATAATTACCGCTCCAGGAATTTCCGCATCGACATCAGAGCTAATTGCGTAGAAATAGCGATATGGGCGTCCTGTTGATTAAAACATATTTTTTTATAACACAAATAAAAGTTTTACTTTGAGAATCTGGGTCGTGTCTCAGATAAAACTAACAAGTGATGGCCTCTCACATTCTGATATTTGCACAGGTTTTTCTGTGTGGAAATTCTAGGTCAACATTTAAATATTTTGTTTATAGTGAATACCGCACAATAGTCCCAACTGCTCTCAACCGTCTGGACCCGGTATGAGACTATGGCATCCCCAATGTGGGTATGTTATGAGGCCGCAGGTAGTTGGGAGGGAAAGTTGGTAAGTACCTGGCTATTCAGATCTGGTCACCAAATACGGTTAAAGCCATTTTAAGCAACGTTTCGATTCTGAATGGTCGTTTTCCACCAGGGCTATACTTAGAGTATCTATCACTCTGGAACGTGCCGCAAATATATTTATACGAATTAAATGTGAAATAGCACAGATTAATCAAATAAAACTTATTTGAACCCGCGACCTCTGGATTTGTTGTCGAGCGTCTTAATCACTCGACCACATAGTCAAAATCTTGCCTTGTAAAAAATAAGACAAGACACCTTATTGTTCGTTGAACATTTTTTAATTCTAAAATTGGAAAAATCGTTTGAAAAATACTCCTAATGCAATAATACATGATTTTAGACACTTTTGAACAATAGGAGCGTATTATTATTTAATTACGAATAATAAATTTACCATTAGCATCGAATACCCGAAGCAATAACGGCCTCTTGCCAGATGAAATGCTCATCATTACTAAGGGATTCGTTTCTGCAATCGTTATCAGGGAAGCCTTCTCCCGCGTAACACGACGGGTGCATTCCGTCCAATAAGTAACTTCTGCCGTACTGATGGGGTTTCAACTTTTCCAGAATAGCAGTCAGACACCCACATCTCCAGGGGTTCCCGTGAAGAAAAACCTTCCGTTCGCTATCTCCATCCGCAATAGACTCAAAAAATTTCATGTTTATGTACGATAGCTTATTACACGAGATAATTAAATTTAAATCTTTCCCTCTAGGAAGAATATCATCTGGTATACGAGTCAAGAAGTTTCTGCTTAAGTCCAATGTTTTTAGGTGTCTCATTTGAGTAAATGTTTGTTTCCACAATAAATCCAGATTATTATCGGCTATGGATATGAACCTTAATAATGTATTAGTGCGGAGAACATTCGAACGTAATTCTGTTAGTTTATTCCCTCTCAGATTTAAATTTTCCAATTTTACAAGGTCACTAAAATGATGACTTGTAAAATACTCGATAATATTATTTGATAGATCCAAATGCCGCAAATTTGTGAGCTTGGAGAAGAGATTCGAATTTATAAAGGACAAACGATTATTTGATAAATTCAATAAATTAAGGCTTCTCAGATTTTCAAAGACTTGTGAATGAAGTAAATTTATTAAGTTGTGAGACAAATCTAAGATTTCTAACATGAAGAGAGGGAGAGAATTAGAGTTGAGATCTTCCAGGATGTTATGGGACAAGTTGAGATGAACGATTTCCTTGAGTTCTCCAATAAAATCTTTGTCTGAACTGTTTATAGCATTGAAGGTCAAGTCCAAGTGGGAAATTTTCGTGCCCTGAAATGTTAACTGAGATATTTTTAGTATTCTCGAATGCGACATGATCAAAGTCTTCAGATTGCCGGCATCCATCAAAAAATCATCTCCTATCTTCACTTCCGTGTGGGAAACATTCAAGGACTTCAATTTGCCACCGACCTTCAAGAGAGTCAAATCAAGGAATATATTCCTTGACAGATCCAGAATAACAAGGTTTTTGAAAAGGCCCCAATAATAATTGTGGATAGAAGATTTATTCACAAAAATTCCAGCATTTGAGAGATCGAGTGCTCGCAGATTATCTAAACACCTTAGAATATCAAAGTTCTGTGGTGGAGTTCTAGATAGTCGCAATGTGCGAAGGCTCTGTAGATGGTTGCACGCTTTAGTATTGCTTGCAAAGCTTATTTCCCGATTCCCTGAGAGGTCTAATTCCTTTAAAGATGTTGCATTGATGAAAAAGTCCTTGTGAACGTCGACTAGCTTGGCATCCTTCATTACGATCGATCTAATACTCTGCCATGGAAATTTATTGAAGGTTTCTATTGCTGTAAAGTCGACGTCTGCATTCACTGCGTCCACACTTGGCGAAATTTCATTGTGCTTTTCTCCGAAAGCCCTGCATTCCAATGTTGCCAAATTCCACGTTTCATAATCACACAGTAAAACACTTAAATTTTCATTCACCCCTAATAACAAAACTAACACAATAACTGAAGGAAATACGTTTGTCATATTATTATTGAAATTATTAAGAACTGAAAGCAAATTTGCAATTATATAGGTACACAAATTGCTTGCTCCTATTGTTCACAATGAATTATTTCATTTAATGAACACTTCCATATACATTCGCTATAAATCCGGTTTTGATGCTGTGATGGTACTAAAGTACCTATGCATGACAGGGACAAAGATAAATAATAATAATAAATCCTCTATACAGGTTTGAAAGAAGTACTGTAACTCTGTTCAGAGAAAACTATTGTAACTGAAAGTAGCATTAATGAATGTAACTGTTTTTGTCAACTTTATTTTTTCTACCTATTGAAGTTTCATTCTTTACCCTGATCTTTGGTAAATAATGAATGGATTTTGACAAATAAAACTCTAAAAAACACTGCTTTGTTCGAAACATTACACTTTATTTGAAGGCATGTTTCAAAAACTGCATTGGAGTGTAGTCAATTACATTATGTTTGTAATGTTATTAAGTGTAGTGCTATTTTCAATACTTGATGTGTTATCTTTAGCACTTTAGCTTTGGACAGCATTTTCAGGATGGGTTCATTCCTAGTTTGTAAATAGTAATCTGTATACATTTCTCATATATATTGTTGTTTGGACTGAATTTTTTTTTTCTTGCGTCGTATTTTTCATATCCCCGCAGTTGGCACTCATAATGATAACATTTCTGTTTACCATTTGACGATTACAAGTGACTAATCTCTAGTGTAGGAGTTAGGAATTTCCAGAGTGAAATCATAGTAAATAGTTATGTAGTAGGTAAATGAGGTATAAGATACGTCAACAGTTCTATCATTACTAACGTAATGTTAATTGGAAACAGAAAGGCTGAGGCGCTGATAATACTAAATTCAACGCCTTTAAGTATATTAATAAATAATGAAAAAAACATACTATTCATGGTAATCGAACCTGCAATTTTCCACCCGACGGGAACGGGCTCTCGTTTAATACATGATACGAGTTGGTACCAATAATATGCATAAGCAAGTAATGCAAAAGAGAGAGAAATTTAGTTTAGTAAGAGATTCTCCATACGAATTGATAGTGCTTTTGTGTTATTTCTGCAAAAGCAATAAAGTAATTATTCTGAATAGAGCCTGAGAAAACGGCATCTAATTTTCAACCCCAAGGATTACATTTTGCCCGCAAAGTGGTATTTTTTTAACAAATGTTACTTTTGTAAGATTTTTTCATAAAATCGTCTTTAGTTCATCATTCTTAACAAAATTCCAAAGATTCACTTTATTCAGTCCCGTAGAGTCTTAGAAAATCACATCTAATTTCCGACCCAAGGCTCGCATTTTGCCCGTAAAGATATATTTTTTTAAGAAATGTTACTTTTGTAAGATTTTTTCATAAAATCGTCTTTGGTTCATCATTCTTAACAAAATTCCAAAGATTCACTTTATTCGGTCCCGTAGAGCCTTAGAAAATCACATCTAATTTCCGACCCTAAGGATCGCATTTTGCCCGTAAAGATATATTTTTTTAAGAAATGTTACTTTTGTAAGATTTTGTCATTTCATCGTCTTTGGTTCATCACTTTTAATAGAATTTCGAAGATTCACATCATTCGATTCCGTAGAGCCTTTTGAAAACGGCATCTAACTTCCGACCCCAAGGCTCGCATTTTGCCCGTAAAGGTGTATTTTTTGAGAAATGTTACCTTTGGAAGATTTTTTAAATCTAATCGTCTTCAGTCTATTATTTTTAAGAGAATTCCAAAGGTTCATTTTATTCGGTACCATAGAGCCCGAGAAGACAGCTTATAGTTTTCGACCCCAAGCCCACAGTGTGTATTTTTTTAAATATTACTTTTGAAAGTTTTTTTCATTTAATCTTCTTCAGTCTATCATTCTTACTAGAATTCCGAAGGTTCATTTCATTTGGGCTCATAGAGCCTGAGAAAACGGAATCTAATTTCGACCCCAATGACGTATTTTTTTAAAGAAATGTTACTTTTGGTGGATTTTCACATTTATTCGTCTTTGTTTCATCATTCTTAATAGAATCCCAAAGATTTACTTCATTCGGTCCCGTATGGTCTGTGAAAACGGCATCTTATTTTCAACCCCGAGGCTCGAATTTGCCCGCAAAGATGTATTATTTTAATAAATTTTACTTCTAGAAGATTTTGTCATTTCATCGTCTTTGGTTCATCACTTTTAACAGAATTCCGAAGATTCACATCATTCGGTTCCCTAGAGCCTTTGAAAACGGCATCTAATTTCCGACCCCAAGCCTCGCATTTCGGGATTTTTTTTCATTATATCGTCGTTCATCTTTCTTATCTGAATTTTAAAAAATCACTTCATTCGGTTTCGTCATGTACATTTCGTCAAAAACACGTAAATCAATGAACTTTGAACGGGTTTTTATGTGCCAAAAAACTTTATAGTAAGTAAGCAAAAAATATAATTAAATATAACAGTAATTTTTCTATATAAATTGAAGAAGAAAAAAAGTTTAATTCTGAAAAACGAAAAAACTGGAACCGGTTCCTCGACGGTTTTTAAAACGTACAAATCTGATTTTACCTTCATATCCTAACATAGAAATGCGTTATCTCTAAACTTTGTTAAAATTTAAATAATCTTAAAATGTATGTGGTCCTGGTCCCTGACATTCAAATGTCATAAATTTATTATTTAGTCTTTATATTTACATGTAATCTATGTTGAGTAGATCAAACTTATTCATTAAACTTCTTTAATTTATGTGCTTCCGATTCCTATGAGACTCAAGGTTAAACCGCACTAGCGCGTCGCTGCGCGTCAGCGACGCTGCGCGTCACTTTTCTGTTCGCCGTGCCGCGCAGTGCAGCGCTGCTCTGGTGCAGTTTGATTCATACAAAACAGTGAAAACATATTTCGTGGTGAAGCGACGCGCCGTGCAGTGCAGCGCCGCTGACGCGCTAGTGCGGTTTGACCTTCAATCGTAAAAGAAATTGATTTACGTGTAACGACGTCTATTATTGAGTAGATCATACAAATAAATTAATCTTCTTCAATTGACAACAACATCAATTTGTAAAACACTTGTAAGTTATCACGAAATACAGTCAGTGAGGTACGATGGAATTTGTAAATTGCAGCATTCCAGAGGTCAATATTGTCATAAGCATTCCGATCCCACGTTGTCGTGCTAAGTGATACTCATTTTTATTATTTGATGCAAATAAATACATACTTACAAGACCCACAAATTCACGAAATTTAAAAAAATAAACGTTTTGGTGTATTTTTTTCTCTCCAATTTATACGGCAAAAAGGTGGAAAAATCCCGAGAAATTTTTTTTTTGTAATTTTTTTCTGTCAATGAAATATATTTTTTAATAATCACCATTATTGGAAGACTGAACTGCATAGTAGACACTCTAGTAGTATAATTTTATTATTATCTCAAGATTTCTTTAAAAATACCTGACATCTGTTGTCGTAACCGACCACTATTTAAGCCAATAAATGAACCGAATAGGATCTTTTAGCGTACGTATGTGTTTGTTTTGTATAAACGTACAATATATACTTTTTTTTTTCAAATTTGTATAAGTTGGGTAAAAAGTATTAGCTCTCTCTCTATATATATTTTTACTCCAAGCTTGGATTCTAAAGATTTTGCTCTTTCACCTTTGAACCATCTTGGTGTTGCCATTGAAATAAATTTAAAAGATTACGGTACCCTCCACTGTTCTGTGCTCAGAAATCGTGTACCTATGTAAACTACTTAGCTTTATAAAATGCGTGATACTTACCCAGATAGCTGGCGTAGTTAATGCGCGGTGTCTCGCAGCCGAGGGGACACAGCAGCTCGGGGGTGATGTGACAGAGCCCCCCGGAGGCCGGGGCCCTGGCGGAAGAGCGTGTCCCCTCCAGGGTCACCAAGTGCCCCTCCATGGGCAGCACGTAGCGCATGGGGCGCCCGCGAAACATGCGGGCGTAATCTGGGTTCGACTGCATGTTCTGCAACATGTAAAATAAAATAAAAAGTAAAAATTCTTAGTAAAATTATTTTATTATTAACGCTGTTCAAAAGAAAAGATGAATTTTGAATTTTCGCGGGCTGTGTACATTCGATTATCGTTTTTTTGTTGTTGTTATGTTGGTACACATATGTTTATCATATGTTAGCATTATCAGCCATTTTGGATTAGTGGTTTGTTTTTGACAACTGGAAAGGTTAGTCACGTTTTTGTGTGTTCTTCGATTTTTTACTTTTGAAAATAATGGATAAATGACGTCGATAATTGTACAGAGCCCGCGAAAATTCACCTTTTCTTTTGAACAGGCCATGTATGTGTGGCATATATTATAAACGTAATGCTAGCACTGCACGATCGTCCAACCGTCCAACTTCGAACCCGGGTAATGCGAGTTGGGCGAACTCGTTCAAACTCCTTTGATGTGGTGTTGTTTGCCGCCGCCAGAGCGATCCCGGGCCAACTCCCCTGAACTCGG
This sequence comes from Drusus annulatus, assembly GCA_022651775.1. NCBI lineage: Eukaryota > Metazoa > Arthropoda > Insecta > Trichoptera > Limnephilidae > Drusus > Drusus annulatus. Next base: position 461,542 of record JAGWCC010000504.1, on the reverse strand, counting down.
GCGAACTCGGGCGAACTCGAGCCAGCGCCCACGAACTACCCCTCTACACGATCGTCCAACTGTTGGGAGTTGGACAGTTGGACGAGCGTGTAGTGCTAGCATTAGTGTGGTAAAACCATTTATAACCGTATTAAAACTGTGGAGATCCAGAAAGAATGCAAGGCTGATGTAATAATTAATAAGATTAGGAAATTGACACTTGTTCTTTTTTAAAGAAATACAGATACTACCGGGTTACGAATAACCTGAGAATATAAAAAAGTGACCAGTTAAGGCACCGGGGCTCCATCGAAGCCAGAGTAAAGTTAGCCTCTCAGAAGTTGGGCGTGTTGTACAGGGCCCGCAGATACTTCAATAGTACACAACTGCTGACCTTGTACAAATCGCAAGTACGCCCCACTGTTGAATTTGGCAGCCACCTCTAGTCTGGAGCCCTTAAATACCTGAAAAAACCCTTGACTCTGTGCAGAAACATGATAGATTCTCCTATCTTAACAAACGGATTGCAAGCTTTGGAGCACAGACGTCAGGTGGGAATTTTGTCTGTGGTCTTGTTCTACAAGTATTTTAATGGAAGATGCTCCGAGGAACTTGCGTCATTGATCCCTTCGAAACCGGTGCATAGTCGGGAAACTCGCCAAACGCGCACCCAACATTTGTACACGGTTGACATTCAATACATGAGAACGCGTCACTATTACGACTCGTTCTTATGTTCAACAGCTCGGCTATGGAACGATTTGCCAACCTCTGTGTTTCCTCCCTTCTTAAACATGGGTCTCTTCAAGACTCAAATTCACTCCTTCAAAAATACCTTCCACACAGCATCCCCAAAGTCACATAGGCCCTGAGGGAAATTATTTCCCTCAAGGTCTCCTGTGTGGAGTTATTGTAAAAAAAACCTCCTACTACCATCATTATAAGCGGAAAATGTTGCTTGTGCAATAGCGGAGGACTTATCTAGCAGAGAAATTGAATCCACGACGCATTTAAATATCTGAACCTTTTTCTCTCATGATGTATAATAACGATCATGATAGTTTTAATTTGTATACATATAATATATTATTTTCTCCTTGTTAGTTAGTCTTATTAGCTTAATTAATTTAGTATGAAGCGCACTTGAGGTGAAATATCACAAAACTGCGAGTTAAAAAATGTTTGCAAATTGTTTTTTATTTAGTTGCCCCGTGTACTAAATGTTCATATCTTTGTTTGAGATTTTTTGGCTAATATTAACAAAATGATGCTCAATTTCGGTAAAAAAAGTTTTTGTGATCCAAGGTTCAAGAAGAAAGAAAAAATAAAATAGAATTTTAGTGAAACCTTCATGCTCTCCACGTACATGCACTCCAACATGGAGGCGTCTTTGTAGCAGCAAATGTCGATGACAACATGTCCTTCTTGCTCGAACTGGTTAACGATGTGTAGGTAGAAGAAAGGTTCCGCTTCGAAGGTCTTTTCTATTTCTCCGTCGGACCTCCTGATCACGTGGAATATAGTCTGCAAACACGCAAGGCAAAATATGATTTCAGATGTAACGCCAGAGTATCAAAAACTGGCACACCCTTCGCCAAAATTCGCCAAGTCCAACATTGAAAACTACAGACTAATTTCGATTATATCCCACATTCCAAAAATATTTGAGTCCATCATTGCAAAGAAAATTACCCCCATATTTAAAAATGTTCTGATTGAGGAACAGCATGGATTTAGATCTGCTAAGTCTACCACAACAAATTTACTTTCCTTCACTAATACCATAGTTAACGCTCTGGAAGATAACTCTCAGGCAGATGTTCTCTAGACTGATTTTTCTAAAGCCTTTGATAAAGTTAATCACTCAATTCTTATCGCCAAACTTCATGCTATCGGTATTAGAAATCCTTTATTATCTTTCTTCAAATCTTATTTAAATGATAGACAACAAAGAGTCAAAATTAATAACTTTGAATCTATTTATATTAAAGTAACGTCTGGAGTACCCCAAGGTGCCCATCTAGCTCCTCTCCTTTTTAACATATTTATTAACGACATTGGCAAAGTATTTTCTTCCTCGCGTTTTTGCCTTTTTGCAGATGACAATAAGATCCTTAAAATAATAAAATCTTCTCATGACTGTATTCTTCTCCAAAGTGATATTGATTCATTTAATGAATGGTGTGAAACTAACTGCCTAAAATTAAACATTGATAAATGTAAAATTATGTCATTTCATAGAACTCATAAACCGATCCTCTTCAATTATAAATTAAATAGTGTCTCCCTATCTACCGTCAGATCTATAAAAGATCTTGGTGTCACTATGGACTGTAATCTTTCTTTTCGTGATCACATTAATAATGTAGTTAATAAATCATTAAAACTTCTTGGCTTCATCAATAGAATTGCATGTGACTTTAAGAACCCTTTACTGCTCATTAGTTCGCCCTCATTTAGAATATGCTAGTGTAATTTGGTCCCCTTTCTATACCGTATGAACATTCTATACGTATATTCATCATATTGAATCCGTACAACATCGCTTCTTACGCGGTATTGCATGGAGATTGGGGCGAGAAAGAGGCGATTATTCATATGATGAAATTGAACAATTATTGAAAATGTCTTCATTAGAAAAGCGCAGGAAAGACTTCGATTTAATCTTCATTTACAAAATTATTAATTGTTTTATTGACTCACCTTCTCTGTTGAAACTTATCCAGTTCAACATTCCTTGCCGTAGACTCGGAAACAATGAATTGCTGTTCCTCAATCATCACAATACTAACTATGGGTATAATTCTCCAATGTCCAGAATGTCAAGACTTGTTAACTCAAGCCATGGTCTTGAAATTTTTGGGAGCAGTTTAATTATTTTTTGTCTTTCTTTACGACTCTACCAAAATTTTGACTAGACCATGGCTTGAATGTTCTCTCTTATGTTTATTTTGTCCTATTTTTGTCATCGCTTCATTTATTATTATGTATGCGCTATTCTTTCTCTGTTGCTCTTTTTTCCATTTCGTGTTTTAAATGTCTTTTTTGTAATTGGACTTTAGTCCGTTAATTTGTAAATAAGAAAATAATAAATAAATAAGACTGAAGAACATAGGGAGGAAAATAAACCATCTTCCCTCTGTTACCTAGAGAACACAACTCAATGTCATAAATTAGAACAAACAAACAATAATCCTGAACAACTATTATGGTATTAATTAATGACACAATGTTTGTAATTAGGCATTAAGCATTAAAAACATAATTTTACTGTAAGGTAAATAAGAAATATATTTCAAGACTTGACCTAAAATTAAATTAATATTTCTCCGACACTATCTACTTGTAAATAATTAAATTTAGGTTTGTAATGGATAAATGTCTCTCACAGAAAAAAATATGAAACAATATTAATGATTCAATAAATAATATCGTCGCTGGAAAGACAAAAGGGCTTAAGTGACACTTTGGTAAAAAATGACTTAAATATGCAGTTTTGATCAGTTTTTTTTCTGCATCGAATGCTCTCGTTTGATTCTGAAGACTTTTGTGGACCTCCAGTCATCTAAAATATATTTGCCATTTTAGAGAAGGCTTGACTCAAGCGACACAAGTTTGGGACTTTTTAAAGCTTTTTGTCGCTTCAGGAAACTCAGTGAGAGCATTGAGTTATCTGAATGAACTCTTTTTTTTAAATCCAACCAAAAGACTTATGAATTTTATTGTAAAAAAAAACCTAAACTTCCCAAAATGGCGCTTCAGCCCTTTTGCCTTTCCGGTGACGATATGTAAGTAATGAAAAAATGCTGTGAATTTTTTGAAAAGGTGTTTCATGGTGAAATCTCAGTATCATGTATATACTATGATACATGTTTCATGCTAATCAGTATCATGTCCTCCTGACAAGTGGAGTTCTCGGTGACACCTAGAATATTTTTTCTTTCCCGTGCGTTTTTATAGTTATTGTTTCGATAGAAAATAATATATTGTGATTATTTGAACGATCAAAAAAGGATTGTACCATGTTTTGATTGAACTCACCTTGTGTTTGGGATACCACTTGAGGCAGCTGGCTGAAGGATCGTTCCACAGTTGGTTTTTGAAAACTTCGCAGAGGGAGACAGAGAGAGGTTGCTCCACCACCACGAAGTAGTTGTCCGTTATACCTGCGTTAAAATGCCATTTAGTACATTGACCTTAAGTACATTGCCATTTAGTACATATCCATTTAGTACATTGCCATTTAGTACATTGCCATTTAGTACATTGCCATTTAGTACATTGCCATTTAGTACATATCCATTTAGTACATATCCATTTAGTACATTGCCATTTAGTACATTGCCATTTAGTACATTGCCATTTAGTACATTGCCATTTAGTACATTGCCATGTAGAGGCTTATCATGCTGGGATTCAATAATATTTTAAAATAGAAAGCCAACACCAAAGTTGTGACCATCAGTAAGAGAAAAATACAGCAGGAGGCTATAGGAGTAAGAGCTAGTAAAACACACAATCATTATTAATTACGATTGGAATCATTTGCCAGCATAAAGGTTTTAATTAAACTTTTATCAAATTTAAATTTCCCAAAACTTTTGACATTTTTTAATATTAACGGAACATTTGAGTTATTAAAAATGAATGCCTTGTAAAAATATAAGTACATTCGCAGTCGCGGGTTCAATTCTTGGCTAGTTTAGTACCAAGACATTTTCCGTTTATAATGATGTTAGTAGGAAAAATTCGACTGTTGTAAGGTTATTCGTAACCTGGGAATGTTTGTCTTTATTTAAAAAAAAAAATAAAGATTAAACTCACCAAAAGTGTGCATGTATCCAGGGTGCATGGGCCACCTGACGGGAATGTTGGCAACCCTTTCAGCACTGTCGAACATGTTGCTTCCTAAACGAAAAATCAAAAGTTTCATTCAATTTTCATAAACAACACCTTACATAAGCAGGTTTTTTTTTGAAGCAGGATTCAAATACTCAAACGATGAGTTCGAGTGTCATAAAATGTCATTTTTTTATTTATGTGTTATCTATTTTTTGATTCCAAATGTCATTTTCATCATGAGAAAAGGTCCACATTTCTCAATTGAAGCAAGCCGTGTAATACAACTAGTAAATAAATAAAAGTTTTTTTATGACAGAAAAAAATCTCACCGTCTTTTACGTTTGGAAAATGTACGACTGTGTATACGGGACCTTTTTTAGATACCGCCATTCCCAGGTTATACACATCACCTAAAAAAAAAGAAAATATATTTATGGCAATCATTAAAATAATAGTAGACATATAAATTATTATTCATCAGTGCTAAAAACTATAAAAATATATTGGCCACTCATACAACACGTGAAGCAACCGCTTACTCAATCAACAATTTACTCAGTTCAAACTCTACACGTTGCCAGCGCTAGAGTATGATATCGCTCGATGCAGCTCGAAACAAAATTTAAAAAAATGCAGTCAAAAGGGTTAAAATAAATGTATGATATCATTTGTGATTATAATTATATATTCGGCCTTTTCCATTATTGTTCAATTATTGCTCGAATTTGTTCGTATTTTTCTAGCTCATTCGACGCAGCTGTCTGGACGAAGCTAGACACTATTTACACTTGGCAACTTACGCATACATTTACACACAAATGTTTATCAAATTTTTCGGCAAAACGTTTTTTTCTGTGGCATTCGATGAATACTTATAAATTGTAATTATTTTATCAAATATATACATTTATAACAGATGAATATATCTGAAAATATTAACTCCTTTTATATTATATTCACAAAAATATTTAAATAATTAGAGACGATGTCAACTCAGTTAACAGCACCGGAAAGGGAAAGGCTAAATATAAGAATTAAAAAGCAGTTAACACTTGAAAAAAACAGTAATTAATATTTTTTAATGGACTGTTGAGTTCTGTTCTGAGATTGCCTACTTTCTTTCGTCATAGTTGAGACAAATTATTAATTTTAATATTATTATAAATTTATAGAAAAAAGCTCACGGTTTGGTAAAACGTGCGGATGTGAAGTGTGATTGATTATGGAAACATGATTTGCTACATTCACCCTTCCAGTTGTTTCCAATGTTTCGGGATCAATTCTGTGAAATAAATTAAAAGTTTGTGTAATTAATAAGAACATATCAATTTAGAAAGTAGAAAACAATAAAATTTATTCAAATTAAAATGTTGTACTCCTAATATCGAATAAGAACATATTTTATTTTTATTTTGAAATTAAATTTTTAGAGCACCCACCATTAGGATATTATTTTTTGAAACAGTAAATATTTTTCTTTACTTGTGTGTTTTTTCAAATATTAAATATTATTTCAATAATTGATTAGAAAAATAATCATCAGTCTCACTATTATAAAATGTAATAGTCAATAAATAAAACAGTCAATAACTTATTTTAACATGTTTTTATAAAATACATTTAGATGTAGAAATTTCACAAGCGAAGTAACTTGTTTCTTTTTTTATTTATTTTTATTTTTTTTTTGTAAGAAGCAATCACACGGTGGTTGGACATTATATTAAATAAAATAATACTTTGTTTTAAAACCACAGAATTTATTATGATGAAGGCCAACCGGTTTCGCTTGGATCAAGCTTCGTCAGGGCACATATAATAACCTAGTTATTATATGTGCCCTGACGAAGCTTGATCCAAGCGAAACCGGTTGGCCTTCATCATAATAAATTCTGTGGTTTTAAAACAAAGTATTCTTTTATAATAACTTGTTTCTACTTTACCTTGTTATTATCGGGCTCTCTGTGAACGTATAAAACTCGTCTCCGAAGGGATAAACAGATATCATGGCATTATCAGACAGTCCTTCTCCTGGAGTGAACATCGCTGAAACTCTGAAAACATATTAAAACATCAAAATCACAAATAGAGGTCTCTAATTAGACGTTAAATCTAAGACTGCCATCTTGGACCCTTCCCCCCACATTTACTAAAACACTAAAGCATTACAGTATTAGAAACTTTGAGTTTTTAATTAAAACACATAGTGATTTTTTTATTTCATAAAATATGAAGAAAATTTAATTATCATGTCATAGTACATCTGGTGGTTATACTATTTTTATAGCACTGAAGTTATTATTTAATTGAATACTACTGGTATTTAAATGTTGTGTTGATGTTCAATTTCTTATCGTTTTTTACAATTTGCTTAGATTTTTTAAACAAATAAATCACGTATTGGAATGAAACATTATATTTTCCTGCATTTTTTTCAGAAATCAGATAAAAATCCGTTGTTTGAAGGTGTCCTCCATATCACAGGTGAACTCCTAGCGTGGAGGACAATGTACGTACTTTTTTGTAAATAAACATGAAGCTAAGAAATAAAAAAATAAAATAAAAACCGCCAATGACTTAAAGCGAATGAGCAACCGAATGTAACGCTGTTTGACGTAGCGTGTACCTATAACATGAATAAACTGACTTTATTATCTGATAGGTAGAGGCGTACACTTCATAAATGTATATAAACACTGCCTACCCTGCCGTACTCCCATAAAAAATGTACAATATTGGATTAAATAATTATTGCAAAAAAAATCTACACTTTTGAAAAATACGCGTAAAATTTAGCTTATCGTACAGCTACGAGCGCCCCATTGACCTTCCTACTATAACGTATCAAAGCAGTAACTATATATGCTTAAACGCCGCCAACTTCAGAGTAAATTATTCGATGTTCACTAGACTACACAAAATATGTATGCTGAGAGTGAGCGGTGTGGTGAATACTCATGGTATCGCCCTGGTGAAAGATCAAATCAAAATCGAAACGTTGCTTGAAATGGCTTTATCCGTGTTTGGTGACCAGATCTGAATAGCCAGATACTTCATAACCTTCCCCATCTCCTTCCCCTCCCCACTACCTTCAGCCTCACAACATACCCTATTAGGGATGCCATAGTTTCACTGGCTCTAGACAGTTGGGAGCAGTTGAGACTCTTGTGCGATATTCACGTAAAAAATGGTGTGACTTGTTGCCCATTCAAGTGGCGTGTTAGCATCTTTATTAGCGTCTAAGGCAGTGCTTTTACCGAACAAATCCAATAGCAATCAGGGATATTTGTTGGTTCCTATCTCTATTATCAATTAATCCCATGTTTTTTACTGCCTCATCAAAAACTTTATGCACGCCACAGCTAATAGGTACATAATGTGTCCAATATCTGAAAAACATAATTCATTGTTAAGATATTTTTTATGTATGGTTTTAAAGTTTATTTTGTAGAACTCCATTTTAATTTTTAGGTTTTTTAATTTTATTTAAACAATAATTATTATTATTTTAGAATTAAAGAAAAAAAGCAATCTTTAGTTAAAAGCTCTGCGATGTAATTATTTTTTACGCGTGACAGCTGTTTCGCCTTCTGAGGGCATTATCAAACTGATTTGATAATTCCCTCAGAAGGCGAAACAACTGTCACGCGTAAAAATAATTACATCGCAGAGCTTTTAACTAAAAATTGTTTTTTCTTTTAATTTAAAATAATAATAATTATTGTTTAAATAAAATTAAAAAACCTAATCATTGTTAAGATATTAACTAAATAAACAGCTTCCATCATTATTTATGCAAACCTTCTGTTATTAGTATTTGCGTGATATTTATCTTTATCATTTTCTATCGACTCAGTATAAAGTCAAAAATCCTGACTACACCGTATCGCAAAGGTACTTTCTCCATGTCCTCCAAGATTGAGACATTATCACCTGTCAAATATAGAATGACAGGGGTCGGGCACCGCCTTGGTTCCGAACTCGGTCACCACAATCCTCTGCGCCTTGTGGTTCTTCAGCCAGGACTGGGAGCGCAGGAAGCGGCACTGGTAGCTCACCTCTCCGTTGGAGATGGCGAACCTGGAAACGGAACCAGAAACTGATTCAATTCAATTCAATTTCTTTATTCATTTTAATAAAATTACAAAATAAAATTTTAAGGCGTTATTAAAGATATGTAGAAAAATATATATTGAGTGTACAAAAAACAGAGTATAATGCAAATAATATACAATATAATACAAGATTTTATAACTAAACAATATAGATACATAGTAAATACAAGTTAAGCAAGCGGCAATAAAACTTGCTGTTTAAAGACAGTTTCGCTGATGCAAAAAATATCGATATCCGAAGCGATTCGATTCAACAGCAAGAGTGCCCTTCCCACCGGCATGACCATTAGCAAATTAGTCCCGCAGGCCGAGAGATAAAACAATCTATGCTGTCAGTGACGGCGATAACCATCGGGAACATAAAAATTAATGCTCTCCATGATAGCTAAGTTTTCGAAACATCCACGTATCAATTTGAAGAAATGGGTGGCGATGTACACATCCCTTCTGACCCGTAGATGGTTTGTTCCCAGCATACCCAAGAGAAACTTAGTCGGATAGAGCCACGGGTAGTAACCGTACTCCGTCAAGTAGAGAAATCTCAGAAATTTCTTCTGAACCCTCTCCAACATGAGGGAGTACTTCTCCTCGTGCGGACTCCAAATCACTGATCCAGTCTCCAGCCTGCTTCTTACCAAGGAATTAAATAATATTGTGAGAACCCGGTTGTCTCTAGAGTTGCAGTTTTTTTAAGCTGATGCTTATTCGTACAGGTATTCATTACAAACTATTGTAATAAATAAACAATTTGGTAGTTCAGTTTAGAGAATAATAGTGCAAAATTAAGGTACTGCAAAGGAGGACATTCGACGGCCTCCATGGTCGAGTGGTAAGACACTCGACTACGAATCCAAAGGTCGCGGGTTCAAACCCGGCGTGCGCCAATAACTTTTATTTAATTAATATGTGTCATAAAACATTTCATTCATATAAAAATAATTTAAAAAAAAAGTATATTTGCGGCACGTTCCAGAGTGGTAGATACTCTAAGTATCGCCCTGGTGAAAGACCACCATTCAGAATCGAAACGTTGCTTGAAATGGCTTTAGCCGTGTTTGGTGACCAGATCTGAATAGCCAGGTACTTTCCAACCTTCCTCTTATCTTTATCTCCTTCCCTTCCCCACTACCTTCAGCTTCACAACATTCCCTATTTGGGGATACCATAGTCTTACTGGCTCTAGACGGTTGAGAGCAGTTGAGACTCTTGTGCGGTATTCATATAAAAATAAAAGTAAATTCTTTTATTAACAAATCGTTTGTCAAATCTATTGCACAAATTAACCTTTCCGTACCTAAAATTATAATAATAATATAATTAATACCTTAATACCAGGCTATTAAGCTTTATAATTCTCTTCCTACACAAATCAAAACATTTGCACTTGCACGATACAATAAACATGTTTAGAACTGGTTGCAATCCTCCTAATTTATAATTCTATACATTAATAATAATAGTGCTACTTAGGTAAGTTATTTATTTGTATGATTTTTTTTTGTTTTTGTTTTAAATTGGCTTTTTTAAAATATTTTCTTTAATATTTTTAATTATTTTATCATATATTTCGAAAAATTTCCTCCACATCACAGGTAAACTCCTAGCGTGAAGGACAATGTATGTACAATATTATAAATAAACATAAAGTTAGGTAAAAAAAAAAAAAAATCAAACGTACGATCCGAAAGGTGACGTAATCCTCATTCGACCATTATTTTTTATAGTGAATACCGCACAAGAGTCCCATCTGGTCCCTACCGTCTAGAAGGCAGTGAGACTATGGCATCCCGCCAATTGGGGTATGTTGCGAGGCTGAAGGCAAGATGGGTTAAAGGATGTTTGGAATATTCGTAGCTATTCAGATCTGGTCACCAAACACGGATAAAGCCATGTCAAGCAACGTTTCGATTCTGAATGGTGGTCTTTCACCAGTGCGATACGTAGAGTATCTATCACTCTGGAACGTGCCGCAAATATTATTATTGATATATTATTTTATGTGTATTAAATGTGTTATGACACACATCAATCAAATAAAAGTTATTTGCGCACGCCGGGTTTGAACCTCTGGACTTGTAGTCGAATGTCCTACCACTCGACCACGGAGGCATCCTTCTATTCAAGAGAAAAGTTTGATTGATGAATCAAAGATTGCAACCAGTTTGTTAGGATAGGAGAATCTATCAAACGGACCGCCCGTTTCTGCAAATAGTCAAGGTTTTTTTCAGGTATTTGGGGGCTCTAGACCAGAGGTGACTGCCAAATTCGACAGTGGGGTGCACTTGCGGTTTATAAAAGGTCAGCAATTGTGTACTATTGAATTATATGCGGGTCCTGTACAGTACGCCCAACTTCTGAGAGGCCAACTTTACTCTGCTACCCAAAGGTACAAAATGAGTATTTTTTACGTTCCTGATTAATTTGTTGTTTCTCTACCAGGATATGAGGTGTGAAACATCGTGTAGTTCTCCTATCTTTACAATATATAGTCAGGTGAGGTATTGTTTCAATAGTAAAAAAATTGAATTAATTTAGTATGGTGTAGTTCTGATTTGTTTTTTTTTTACCTGTGCAATAGAGCCGAGCTGTCGAAGAGGTGTTTGAACTCCATGTCTCCCACTTTCAGGGAGCCTGGGCCATTCCTCAAGAGTGAGCCGCTCAGCCAAAGTGGTATGGTACCTAAAAAAGATTCAATAATTATGATTAATGGGATGATATGATCATTCTACCCCAAGGAACTGCGTCTACTTCAACTTAAAGCTACATAGAACCTCCGTTAAAAGGAAATGTGGTATTTCCATAATGCAGCGTATCAGGGGAACGATGCAAAAAAAAAATAGGAAACTCAATAGTGAGCATACAAAACTATGTGATTTTTTTAATCATATTAGAAAACCACTGTGAAAATAGTTTTTTAAAGTGTTTATAATTATTTACTTCATCAGTAGCTTCGTATTTTTTATATTATCTTATGTCCGGCTTACACGAGAACAGTGTTTGGGACAGTGGTAAATGGTAGCTAAAATAATGTCATAAAAAGCAATTAATGGCCGGTTTACACGAGGACATTGATAAGTGGTAATTAAAATAATGACGTGGAAAGCAATAAATAACCGGTTTATACGAGGACAGTGTTTAGGACAGTGGTAAGTGGTAACTAAAATAATGTCATAAACAGCAATAAATGGCCGGTTTATACGAGGAGAGTGCATAGGACAGTGGTAAGTGGTAACTAAAAGCATGTCATAAAAAGCAATAAATGGCCGGTTTATATGAGGTCAGTGTTTAAGACAGTGGTAAGAGGTAACTAAAATTAATGTCATGAAAAAACACTAAATGGCCGGTTTACACTTGGACAGTGCTTATGATAGTGTCAAGTGTTAACTAAAAGCATGCTATAAAAAGCGAAAAATGGCCGATTTAGACGAGGAAATTGTTTAAGACAATGATAAGTGGTAACAAATTAAAGATATTCCTGTCCCGGTTAAAAATAACCGGTTCCAAGCCGGTCACTGGAACCGTCGATATTATTTCTCCGAGGAACCGGTTCATTAAAAAAAAAAACTGAATACCCATTAAATGCTCCTCCCCCGAATGGTGATTAACCGGTTCCAGTTTTTGTCGTTTTCAGAATTTCGCTAGCAACCCCCCCCCATAAAAAAATGACGGCGATTATAAGATAAAAATCTTCTTCGTGGATCTTTTACGACACCAAGAACCGGTTCCAAAAATAACTGCATAAATAACCGGTTCCTCGCCAGTCACCGGTAACTGGAACCACAGGTACACGCAATTTCCGATATCAACCATCACCATAACAAATTGAATATCTAAAACAACACTAAATGGCCGGTTTACACGAGGACAGTAAGTGATAATGCTAATAATAAACTATTAAGTGATTACCCTTAGAGTATATGAAGTGGTATCTAACCAAGGCAGTGTAGTCAGTTTTTGATGATTTTTACCTGACTCGGCGGACCTGGGCGTGACTAAGACAAAGGCTAGGGTATTTATACATCCATTCATAGCATGTATCGACATAATGTTTTCGTTTATTCGTATAACCACTTTTTCACAGTATTGTTTTCAACAAAAATATAGCATATAATCTAAAAAAACTGTTTAGCTGTGTCAAGTTTAGTGGCATAATAAAAAAATGTGGGTGGAGTCCCGCGGTGACCCAGGAGCCCAAGATCATCGCGACAGTACATAGAATCGGTGTATTATATTTTTTGTCTCTTTCTCTCTCATGTTGTACGACGTAAGAACCCGGAGAAAGTGATTTATCGCAATTTTGTATAGGTTGGGTAAAAATAATTAGCTCTCCTTCCATATATTGTTACTTCAAGTGATTACCGCATGTGAACAGTGCGTTTAGTGCTTTTTTTAGGAGAGTCGTTTAGTTACCACTTATTACTGTCCTCGTTTAAACCGGCCATTAGGGTAGTTTTCTTGTTATTGGAAGCTGCATTCCCTCTGTGTGTCAGAAATTAGTAATAAACACGATATTACGTCAGTTATAATGCAAAAAGATAGCTAACCTGTAACATGTCCTCGTTTAGGTTTAATAATTTCTTCTTCACACGACCGAAGCCATACGCCCTGGTCCGTGTTGGGGTAGAGATCGGACCGTGGCACCTCCTTGTTGTTATTCTACAATAAAAAATACAAACCTCAGAGCAATAATATACAGGGGGGAAAAACTTTTCGAAACAGTGTAGTCAGGATTGTTGATTTTTTCCTGACTCGGGCGTGACTAGGGTTTTCATGGATACACCTTTTTACATCCATTCATAGCACATGCCGACACAATGTTTTGTTTATTTGTAAAACCACTCTTTCACAGAATTGTTATCAACAAAAATATAGAATATAACCTCAAAAACCGTTGAGTTGTGTCGCATAACAAAACGTAGTGGGCGGAGTCGCCGGAGACGCGGGAGACGGAAAACATGCTTAAATACATAAAAATGCGGCGATATTATGTGACAACTTGTCTTGTCTCATTCTTCCTCACGGTTTACGACGTAAAAACTCGGAGAAAGAAATTTGTCGTAAATTTGTATAGGTTGGGTAAAAATACATAGCTCCCTCTCTCTCTCTCCATATACCTGTACATTCTTACTTCAAGATACAAACGTATTATTTAATAGCTTTGTCCAGACCCAGCACTGCAGTTCCCATCTAAAAATAATTTTGCTGTCAGAAAGGGCAAAAAAAGCGTATGAAATCACTTGTAGCTTTATAAATATTTCCGGCCCTTTCGATGAATGTTCAACTACTGATCGATAATTGTTCGTACTTATTTAGCTCGGCGAGTGAGGTGTGGACAGAGAAAAGCAACACCCCTGGCAAACGGAGTGCAATCAACACCTCCGTGTATAAATGCCCAGAAACTGCCAATATGGCCGCCGATCTCGCTCTCTAACATTACTTCTTACAAGAGGTAAGTGTAAGGTTTAAAAATAATTTGTTTGGTCTAATTTGAACATTCACGCATGGCACATTTCACCATCATGTTTGATTTATTTGTAAAACCACTGCAAGTTTTTTTAATCAACACAAATATAAGAAATAGCATGAAAATCCGCTGACGTAAATTATGCGACTCGATGATGTGAAATTAGCGCGGACGGAGAACATCCTTACATACTTAGAAGTGCTGCGATATTATGTGACGACTTTTCTTGTCTCTTTCTCTCTCGTGGTATACGACGTAAAAACCCGGAGAAAGTGATTTATCGCAAATTTGTATAGGTTGGGTAAAAATATTAGCCATACCTCCTTATATCGTTACTCAACGGGTAGAATCATTATCTATCCTTGTCCAGTTTTAGTCTTTAGGTCTAGAACCAAATAAATTACACCTCACGGTGATCCACTCGCATAATAAATATTAACGATTTGTCACCTTTCGATTTAATAATTAATTTAAAAAAAAATGCATTTTGCAACTATATTTATGAAAGATGCTTAAATTCAGCCGTGAACCAGTGTATTATACAATGCCGTGCGTTATCCTAAATATAAAACATGAACACTTGATGCTACAAATAAATTTAAAAAAAAAAAACTTTAAATTTAGTCAATTTCGAAAGCTTTATGAAATATTCCTTTCTACCTAACTAATTACTCAATATACGTGTACTTCATACATGTATTTGTATTTTTAATTAGTCACAATGCCATTTACAGCGCTCCTGAGGTGATTTTTCACATACACGGCGCTATATAAATTATCAAAATATTATTATTTCATACTTCTATAATTAATTGTTTCAGAGTGGTAGATAATAACGAGGCTGAAAATAGTTTAACGGCTTTAAGTGGCTAGGACGCTCGCCTACGAATCCAGAGGTCGCGGGTTCAAACCCAGCGTGCGCAAATACATTTTATTTGATTAATATGTGTCATAACACATTTAATTCATATAAAATAATATGTGGTATATAGATACTCTATGTATCGCCCTGGTGAAAGACCACCATTCAAAATCGAAACGTTACTTGATATGGCTTTAGCCGTGTGTGGTTACCAGATCTGAATAGCCAGGTAATTTTCCACCTTCCTAATCTCTTTCTCCTTCCCATCCTCACTACCGTTAGCCTCACAACATACCCCAATTAGGTATGCCATTGTCTCACTGGCTCTAGACGGTTAGGAGCAGTTGGGACTCTTGTGAGGTTTATTCACTTAATTAAAAAAAACAGTTGTATTAATTTCGCCTAATCTTTAATGAGTCACTCTAGGTTGGATGAACGCTCCTATACAAAAAATAAAATGCCCCAAAAACCAACCTATCATGTTGACTTTCACTTTTAAACTAACTTTTCATGTCGATTTTTACTCTGTACCTTCCTTTTTAAAACATAACATTGAATACTGATTTTTTTATATGAAAAAAATGTTTAATTTATTTTAATTATCTATTTTTATTAATTGGTTCTAGTTTTAGAATAACATTGTATTGCACAACCCCTGCATATAATCCGGAATAAAACTTGTATCATTATATTTACCAGTAAAAACATATTATAATATTTCAATTTTTAATTTATCTACTGACGTTCTGCTCGCAACATAGGCACTATAATAATATTCAATTCCTCAAACTTGTTTTTAATGCAACGTGGAGTTTCTGACAAAAGTAGGTAACTTAAAAAAACTTGTTTTTGAATAAATTAATAAATTAAAATTCATGTTTGATCTTCTTTATAAAGTCAGGGTTATGGAAAATTATGTTAATATGATTCATATTAATTTGATAAATAATCCGTTAGAGTTCACGTTATAGCAGTTGCGGTGAACTACTATAAATTCACTGTTATTTAACTTGTTCCTTGACTAGCTTATCTTATTAGAAAAGTTATTTAAACATTTTTTTTTAATATTATAAAATAATTAATTTACAAAGTCTTTTATAGTCTACTTTAGTATTTTACGTATTTGATTTTATTTTTATGTTTTTTGTGTTACTCTTTGTGACTCTATATTTATAAACATAATTTTGAAATTTTATCTTATTACTATTCTATTTGTATCTACTTATGTGTAATAATAAATTTTTGTATTATATAAAAGCCCAGTTGGAGGTAAAAACATTAAATAAATATTTGTATTAATTCAGCGTAATTGAAAACGAATTGACGCAATTTAAAAAAAAAACTCGTAAGCCAAAGTGATTGAAAAACCACGTATCTCAATATTTTGGAAACAGATAGTTTTGTTTGAAATAATATCTACGAAGATAACCAAAAAAATAAATAAATTTGGAAACTAAATATAACAACGTAATTATTTTTAAAATACCAAACATGTATTAGTCCTTTAAGTTACCCGGTTTCGCTTTAGAATTAAACGCAATTTTAGAAAACCTTTTTCTTTTTGAAAATTCATCATTGAAAAATAGGTACAAAAAATGTGGTGTCTTGTTTTATAAATGGAAAATGCAAAGCGAAGTAGCTGCTCATGGCGCAGATGTGTTGTGATGAGTATAACTGCATCGAGCTAATAATTACAGACAGAACAAACTGTACAATTTTCACGAGTTTTAAGTGAAAACAGATTTTCTGTTTTAAACTAATGATGGCATTCTAGACTACCGCAAAACATATATTAATGTATTATGTGTTTATGAATAGAATTGGCCAAATAAATTAAATAACTACTTTTTTCATTGAATGCATTTCACAAACAAACAACTGAATTTACCATATTTATATTTGAATCAACAGGGCACTCCAAAATTAACGGCTTTCAATAATGTATTAATTCGCGATCCACTGGGCTTGCCTGCAAAAATCTCACTAAGTACGCCGCACGTAGATTTTACTCTTATATGACTGAACTGGAGCAGACAAGGAGTTTAATTTGAGGGTTGCGAGTGGAAAACGATCTTCCTTACGAAAACTAACGCCTGAAAAATGGAAAGCTTTTCCTGAAATTGCCACTATATTGATGGAAATTCTAGCCGAGTGTGAACTGACTCCCTTTAGTGGCATGGGGAAAAATTCCACCACCCAAACATTTTCAAGTTGAACATTTTCTAGCTTGTAAGGTAATTATTTGAACATAGGACCTACTTAATATTATAAAAAATGTAGTTAATACCGCACAAGAGTCCCAACTGCTCCCAACCGTCAAGAGCCAGTGAGACTATGTCATCCCCAAGCGGGGTATGTTGTGAAGCTGGAAGGAGATGGGGAAGAGGAAGGTCGGGAAGTATCTGGCTATTCAGATCTGGTCACCAAACACGGTCAAAGCCATTTCAAACCATTTCAAGCAACGTTTCAATTCTGAATGGTGGTTTTTCACCCGGGCGATACATAGAGTATCTACCACTCTGGAAGTTGCCGCCAATGTACTTTATATTATTTTATATGAATTAAAAGTATTGCGACACATATTAAGCAAATTGAATTTATTTGCGCACGCTGGGTTTGAGCCCGCGACCTCTGGAAGCGTCCTACCACTCGACCACGGAGGCTGTCAAATTATTTTAACTTTTATTATAACGGTTTCGCTTAGCCTAGGCATCATCTTTTTTTCTCTGTTCCGTTGTTATAATTTAAATGTTTTTCTATTGTTTTCTCACTGTTTTTTTTATTTATTTTGTTTT
Organism: Drusus annulatus; assembly: GCA_022651775.1. Taxonomy (NCBI): domain Eukaryota; kingdom Metazoa; phylum Arthropoda; class Insecta; order Trichoptera; family Limnephilidae; genus Drusus; species Drusus annulatus. The sequence continues at coordinate 443,488 of JAGWCC010000504.1, read as the reverse complement.
ATATTGTGTTCTCCCTCTGGATGTATATATAAACGCACTGTTTGCATTTTTTGTTTAGTTTTATTTTTTACCCTGATGATGCTTGGGCTAAGCAAAACCAGTCGGTTGTAAAAAATAAATTTAAATCTGTGGTCTCATACAAAGTTATACTTTAATTTTAATTAAATTATTTATAGTCATTTCAATTGAAAAAAAATACTGCGGTTGGGCTTACAAATATTTACCCCTGCCTAAGTTGCATGCTGACGTGTTGAAATGCATACCAATACTGAAATATTATAACTTTGTAATATTTTTAGTAAAGCTTAGGAACAATGATTTTTTATTATTTTTTATTAATATCTTGTTAAGACACATAGCAATCCCGATGAGTTATAAAAACTCACTCTGGGACGAGGGAAATTAAAGAATACATAAGTTACAACCAAATACAAATACAGAGTAATCAAATAAACATACATCATAAGAAATCAAGTAATATAAAATATATATTATAAAAAATACTATATAAAAGATGGGGTGATAAGTATTGATATTAGATATAAATAAATTATCAATATAAACAAACGGAGAAAAAAACCCCTCGAAGTGCAGTAAATGAGGATGTTTTTATTCTACCTGGAAAAGAAAACTGATTTGGAAATTAGGTATTTTCATCTTTGAATGAATTTAGAAAATATTCTTTTAAAGCATTATTTTTGAATTTTTTACTAAGTTGTCTGTTTTTATATTTATCTGGAAGCGAGTTATATTGATAATTTATGCAGGTAAATGGTGTCAGGTTCTTACAGTAATGCTTGAGGCTTTATTAAGGCTTCAATGCACACAGCGAGCATTATAGACCGACTACCCCTCTCTGAAAGTATGTCATTGTGTTGATGCATAATTTAAAAAGTTTTAAAATAATATTTATTGCTTTAACATTCACCACTAACATTCCCATACAAATAATACGTGAATACCGCACCAGAATCTCTACTGCTCCCAAGTGTTCGGAGCCGGTGGGACTATGGCATCTCCTTATTCGGGTATGTTGTGAGGCTGGATGGAGTCAGAGAGGTAAAGAGATAGGAAGGAGGAAGGTTGACACGGCTTAAGTCATATCAAACAACGTTTCGATTCTAAATGGCGGTTTTTCGCCAGAGCGATACTGAGAGTATCTACCACTCCAAATATACTACATATAATTTTATTTTAATTGAATGTGAAATAACACAACATACTATGAATCCAGAGGACACTGGTTCGAATCATATCCCTGGTCACCAGGTACATCCCAACCTTTACCTTACCCATCTCCTTCCAATATACCCCAATGATGCCATAGTCTCACTGGCTCCGGACGGTTGGGAGCAGTTGGGATCCTTGTGGGGTATTCACTATGAAAAACTCGTATAAACCCATAAAGTTCTCAAAACCATAATCTCTTTAAACCTCGTTGATTCCCTGTTAATCTGGGCATCGAGGACCGAAGTTCAAATATTCGACCTTCGGAAATAATTCAATGGCGTGTTCATGGTCAAAAACGTGACGGAAAGATAAGCTGGTATGTACCAACTTTTTCACTTTTACAGATACATTTTTTAATCCGGATCGCTTTTCGTCAAACGAAGGTTTGTGTAATATAATAGTTTTATAAATTGTCAGCAGCAGATGACATTCATTAAAATATTCATTTTAGATTTGGGGTATTATAATTTATGTAAACACGACACCAGGAGTCCTATTGCTGGAGCCTGTCATACTTGTTACCCCCGAAGGAGTGAAATTAACGAAGGAATAGGAAAATAGCAAAGCGTTGACCAATCTTATCTCGTAACTATATATTGTCGCCAGAAAAGCAAAAGATCTCAAGCGCCATTTTGGGAAGTTTACACGAGAGCACTTCTTTTTTTTTTTAGAATAAAATTTAGAAGTCTTCAGTACCTGGTTGGATTTTGAAATGAAAAGTTAACTCAGGTAACTCAATGCTCTCACCTGAAGCGTCAACAAGATTTTAAAAAGTACCAGCTTGTGTCGTTTGAATCAAGCCTTCTCCCAAATAGTAATTATATTTTAGATGACTGAAGGGCCACAAAAGTCTTCAGAATCAAACGAGAGTCGAGCATTCGATGTAGAAAAAAAAACTGATCAAAACTGCATATTTAACTATTTTTTGACCCAAGTATCGCTTAAACCCTTTTGCCTTTCCAGTGACGATATCTAGAAAGAGAAAAGTTTCGATTTTAATCGACGTTAAATAATGCCATCTCACCGAGCCATACTGAGAATATCTTACACACATTACTTTGTTTGTGCTGTGTGGGGATTGAACACACAACTTCCTGGTAAAGACCATAAGTCATAACCAAACAGGCGGCGGCACTGGCAAGCGCCTCAGAGCCTCTCTTATATTCCGCGCGATTAAATAAGCTACAATTAATTATGCAACGAAAAAAAGAGACAGGGACGAGATACACGTATATAGCTTTCTTAGTTGTTACTACAATATTTTTTATTTTTATTTTAAAGACGCAATCAACAAAGCTAATGCTACTTACCTCAATGCTGAAGCTACATATGTACATCATTCAATGTTTCATTACGTTCCTGACGCAACAAGCCCGTCTCATGCCGTGTTCACATTATGTTGCGCAACACAATAATAGAATTACACGAGTTTCGGCGCACGTGACGAATTAGGGGTTGAGCAGAGTCGTGATCTTTGTGATATGGATACTCTAAAATCAATCGGTGTTTCTGGAAAGTTAAGGGTAGAGGGAGTGCCTCCCTCTAACTGTCCTGCCAGCTTGCCAGCCTAGGACGGGTGATGTTGGTTGGGGGCGGGGGTCACGTTTGCCCTTGTAGCTTAAGTGTCAGGACGTGGAAGCAGGTGAACTTTAACAGGGGTGGATTTTGTTTTCCTGTCTCTCTGCGAGAAAAATCTCCCAATGGCTCTGTCAATAGGGAGGTGTGTATTGTTGTTTAATAAAATCACCTCTGATATAGAAATATTTCACGGCAGTAATCAAAAGAGAGATTTGAAATGAAAAATTGAAAGATATTTTATTCGGCCAACGATGGTTTTCAAATTATCATTCATTTTATGTATATACCATCACAATTAATAACATCTTTGATGGAAATGAAATAATAACTTTGTATAAAATCTGTTTTATTGTACAAAGTAATTATTTCATTTTCATTAAATATGCCGAACCACAAATTAATTGCTTTCAACGAAAATATTAAAAAAATAAATTAATTTTAATGATATCTCTGCTTCCTTCACATTTTCTTTACGTACTATATACTGTTACTTGTGTTAATTTTCACCTATTTATTTGGTTTTTAAAGCTACCACAGACAAGAAACTTTCAACGCACTAGTAAGAAATGGAAAACGGTACTCATGGCAAGTGTTAAAACATTGTTTTTCACCATTTTTTTTTATTATTGTAAATTTTTGATACACGTTAGCATTTATGAATACGCATAATAAAATAGAAACTAAGTGCCCAAAAAATAAAAATAAAAATGCATTCAGAAAATTGCAACACAAGTTTTACAAAATTTCCGCATATTTAACTCTTTTTTGGCACTTAGTTCCTATTTTATTACGTGTATTCATATTGTGTGGGGGTTGTAAAGTTTTGACACTATTTTTTGTCTTTTACGGGGGTCGTGACACTAAAAAGGTTGAGAAGCGATAGATTGGGGTGTTACATTTTTAACAATCAACACATTTGATATTTGATCGTCAAATATGTGACGGGTGATGAAATACCCCAACTGTTGGAGATCTGACGAAGTGAAGGTTTTTGGAAAGCGACCAATAGAACTAATACGTTTATTAGTTTTAAAAAAGGCGAAATGAAACTGGGGTTTAAAAATATGTAAAAAATTGAATGCCTAACCAAAATGCAGTATATTTATTTTTGCGTAAAAAATGCTTCATCGTCTTTCACACAGAATGAAATAATTCACCCCTGAGCGCCACCGTAATGAGGGAGGCAAACACGACTAGCAAACCTCCCCGACCTTGGCATTGCACGAGCCCTGGGGAAGGGAGGAGGGAGGAGGTTGGGGGTATCTCCCCCCCCCAACTCACCGTACTGACAACCGAGGATAGAGAAATACAAGTCACTCAATACCCTAATATATTTTGTCAGAGAAAATTCTGAAGTGGATCGATTTACTTGTTGTTTTTATTATGATTAGGTTGTACTCGTATTGTGCTTTATTATGATTTTATTGGTTGTTTTTATTATAATTTTATTGGTTTTTTTATTATGATTAGCTCTTGAGCGCCCTTGAGGTGATTTTTCACAAAAACGGCGCTATACAAATTATCCAAATATTATTATTTGTATTGGGCTTTATTATGAGCGTATTTGTAGTCTTTATAATGATTAACTTGTATTGGGCTTTATTATGATCTTACTTGTTGTCTTTATTATGATTAGCTTGTATGGGACTTTATTATGATTAGCTTGTATTGGACTTTATTATGATCTTACTTGTTGTCTTTATTATGATTAGCTTGAATTGGAATTTATTATGATTAGCTTGTATTGGACTTTATTATGATCTTACTTGCTGTCTTTATTATAATTAGCTTGTATTAGGCTTTATTATTGTCTTACTTGTTGTTTTTATTATGATAAGCTTGTGTTGGGCTTTATTATGATCTTACTTGTTGTCTTTACTATGATAAGCTTGTATTGGGCTTTATTGTGATCTTACTTGTTGTCTTTATTTATGGTTAGCTTGTATTGGGCTTTATTATGATCTTACTTGTTGTCTTTATTATGATTAGCATGTATTATGTTTATTTCCTAGTCATATCCCGCACCGAATCCACCATAATTTCAAACTGTGCAAAAAACATAGGCGCCATCTCTGAAGGGGCGCCGTGAAAATAAAGATCTTATTTAAATTTACTTCAAATATTCTCTAAATCATATCGAAATTTCCCCATATCACTTTAAAATTACCCACATCATGGGGTAATAATGTTTTTTTATTGCGCTGGCAACATCGCTGTGCATTTAACGACTAGCGAAACTGTACGGGAACGTGAAGTCTGTTTTTCTATGGAATGTTGTAGTTTAAAGTTATGGGAAGCAAAGTGTACAACCAATCACCGTGCCCGTCATTTTCATGCAAAAGTGAAAATGAACTGTTAGAGATGGTACATATTTTTGTCACGTTGACATAGTACCGGTGACTTTGCGCTTAGTTGGTTTTTCAGAATTCATTTACAGTAATATTGCTTGGAGTTTATTTTGCATTCATGTGATTTTTCAATAATATAAAAAAATATTAATGAAATCCCACACCTCCGCTATTGCCTTTTTTTTCTGTAGCTATTAGTAACGTGTAGGTACTATAAAGGTGTAGGTACATTTTTAAATTTTTAGCAAAAGATCTATACATTGTAAACAGTATATATTACAGAAACATCAATAAAGTAGTTTTATAGACCATTTTCCGTATTTTGTATATAGTTATTACTTTTGTGCTCTCGTAATCTGCCTCACTAGGCACGCCTGTGTTAAGGGAGTAATTTTTGCCGATTGTTTTAGTTACTTTAAATTAATCTATGGTTAATGTTTCTTGAAAGTGTGAATTTAATATTATTATAGAAATGGTAACTTAAAATAGTATATATGAATAAGTAAATATTTGTACTGTGATTGGTTTATTCAATTACTTCGAATTTGGGTGAGTGCACCGGTAAATGCTCTGCAAATTTTTATGTTGTGTTTGAAATTTTCTAATGTTTGACTTTGTTTTAAATTTTCTGGAAGAATGTTGAAGATTATTGTCGCAATGTACCTAAAACTCCGTCGACTTTTTTCGTAATATTTATGTTTGATAAATGTAATATAATGTTTCAGGCAGTGTAAACATGAGGGGCTTTTTGGTTTCTATTTGATCTATTAGCTTCATCCATACACGAAGGAGTGTGTAGCATGAATAAATAGTTGAACATTAATGGAAAGTCCCTAATATGTTATTTTACTCAAAGCTGAGTTTATGCACTTTATTTTGCCCATTTGTCTGCTAAATAATTTATTTGTTTGTTGGGAACTGCTTCAAACGCCAGTCGTGCGGTGTGGGCCTTTTATAGTGTATAGTTTTTATAAAAACCAAATAATTTTTACACATCCCATATTTTGGGAGAATATGGTGCTGGCACTACGGTATTCCTAAAACCATGGGAGGTTCAAAAAAATAAATTCCAGGAATTGTAAAACCAACCCCTTCTGAACACTTATACTCCAGACATGGACGAGTATTAGTAATAGGTACTTTCCTTTCCTAATTTCAAGATTCCGATAGGTATCTCCCAATACCTATCCATTCCTGTCCTTATAAATATTTATATGTATGTATATTAGTATATTCCCATAATTATTTATCTACATAAAAACAGACACACACCCACACCACACAACGCAGGGCGTCAGATATGACGTCACTGAAGGCCACAATGTCTTCATGTTAGACATGTGGCCGTTTCCACCTGTATAGGGTTTTCTATGGTTTTCCCTATTACCGCGGCGAATGCGGTGGAATTCCTAAACAAAGGCCATAGCCGACCCCCCCCCCATCCCCACTCAACACGAACACACTTATGTATATATGCCGTAGTGCTGTGTCGAGAGGGAGAAGACGTTGATGATCCGGTAATTTTCATGCTATTTTTATAGGGTTTTTACAAACATATTTTTTCCCTACGTAAACTCCTGAACTTAAATTCAATAGTCCGTAAATGCATTTTTTCACCCACATGAGGTAGCAAAGTAAGGCGCAATGCGCCGTCCTATTGGTATAAGGGACAAGAGTTAGAGTTAGAATCAGTAACTTTAAATGATTCATCACTCAATGATAAATAAGAATCTAGAAAATGAAAAAAAAAAAAAAATTCTGAACACTCGCAACACTTATGAAAAACAACAATGAATTCCTTCTTCTCGTTATTGTGTATGATGGGAGTGAGTCGTTTAGCATCTGATATAACTGATTTGATCGGAAGACTTCCCTTAGAGATCACGTCCATTATCTTCAGGAAACTGGACGATGAATCTTTGCTCTCGGCATCTAAAGTAGACTCCATTTGGTCATCAGCCGTCCAAAGCGATCGGGTTCTAAGAAACAGACTTCGCAAGTATGTGCGCAAGTCTAGAGTGTGCGACCCTCTCAAACTTGAACGATTCGATAAGGGAAGGTTTAATCTGGTTTTGAAAATGACCAAATTCTCATGTTTTGGTTTTACAGCCATAAAATCTTTTGAAGCCGGATCTTCCAGACCTTTGAAGCGCTCGCGGTTTGACGATTGTTTATTAAAAACTTAGTCACACATTATTAAAAAAAGAAAACTGATTCGGTTTTAAACTGTTTATATATTATTAGTATTGCTTGATGTAATGATATGATTTTCATAAATAAAAACTCTCACAAACTTAAATCTTCTTAAATTATTGTTTCATCAAACTCCTTTTTTGAATGTGTTAGCATCTGGCAATAATAATCAGTAATCGCCTAAGATATTTATTAGAATTATATCAAAACAACTAACAGTGTCCCACGAGATACATAAGAAAGTCGTGGTCATTATGGGTTTGCTTTGCGGCTGAAATCGATGCCCCAACCACAGAATTGAATACCGACTGCGACTTGCGTCTACTGTTACGACGTGTGTTGAGTCATTGGCCCGGAGAAATGGAGCGTAGATTCACATTAAAAATCGTTTGTAAGCTATTTTATTAAATTAAATGAATTCATCAAAAATAAGCTTTCCTTAATAGGTGAAAATAAGTAACACTTTGGTGCATTGTTTTTTATTGTCTTTGAAAAGTCTATTTACAAAATATTGTATGGTAATAGGGGACAGAGGGTTGGAAATTACCTAAATGGCTATTGGTGATCACCAGAGTCATACTGGATTGTAACTACAAAGTAGGACCACTGCACCACAAAAATACTTATTTTCTACTTCACAGCATTTAGGGTAGTCTCCGGACGGTACCAGCCATGCATGCTCCACCCCAAGGGAGAAGGGAGGGTGTAGGTAGTCCTCCCCAACTCTTTAAAGGTCTTAGCATCTAGGATTAAGATGCCCACGTCATGATCCCTCTCCTTGCCCCATAGCATGGAGGAAAGAATGACACCATCATCCTCGCCCTGAAATTTAGAACCAATATTATTAAGTGTTTGAGAAATGAACCACGAATAGAAGAATCTAATAAAGCATGAATCCACCGTCATGGATGAAAATTTATAGTAAATAATAAACTGAACAAATACAATATGAATATAAGAACAGACCTAACTCAACATCAAGCAACCGAATTAGCAATTTTAGAAAAAAATCCTCTAGAAAACAGAACCTACAAAATGAATATTGACCATGAACTCGAGAATTTAAGTGACCATAAAATCATCGTAAAATTTTATAAGTTCACAAAACTGCCGTGGACTTTTAGTCCGTAAAATCATATCGTCGCTGGAAAGGGAAAAGGGCTTAAGCGACACTTTGCTCAAAATTGAGTTAAATATGCAGTTTTGATCAGTATTTTTTTCCGCATCGAATGCTCTGACTCTCGTTTGATTCTGAAGACTTTTGTGGCCCTTCAGCCATCTAAAATATATTTAGCGTTTGGGAGAAGGCTTGACTCAAGCGACACAAGTTTGGGGATTTTTAAAGCTTTTTGACGCTTCAGGTAACACAGTGAGAGCATTAAGTTGCATGAGCTGATCCAACCAGGTACTGAAGACTTATGAATTTAATTGTAATACAAAAAAAACTTTAAAGTGTAAACTTCCCAAAATGGCGTTTCAAAATATCGTTTTCCGGTAACGATATATGCAATATATAAGCAATGCCAGATACAAGGACTATAAAAATCATGCCCGAGTGGATGTCCCAGTGGAAGCGAAAACGTGGAAATATGGCAAGGATGATGATGATGTTTTTTTTATGGAAATTGAGAAGTATATCTTTTAATGAAAGCCTTAAACGCATTTGAAGTAATATCTAGTGGAGATGGTCGATATTCCTGTCCCGGTTAAAGGAACCGGTTCCAAGCCGGTCACTGGAACTGTTGATATTATTTCTCCGAGGAACCGGTTCCTTTTTTTTGGCAAATAAAAAGTCGATATCATTTGTCCGAGGAACCAGCTCATTTTTTTGTCAGATAAAAATATCAATATAATTCCATGGCAAATATTAATAGCGAGAAATCGGTTCCAGTTCTTTTCTTTTTCTGAATTTCGCTAGCAACACCTCCCCCCCCCCTCGCAAAATATTTTTTTTGGCGGCGAGGAACCCTTTTTTTATAAAAATCTTCTTCGTGGAACTTTTCTGGCACCAGGAACCGGTTCCATAAATAACTGGATAAACAACCGGTTCCTCGCCGGTCACCGGTAATTGCAACCGCAGGACACCCAATTTCCAATATCAACCATCCCTAATATCTAGCCAAAGGATGTTACCTTCGCATCCGGACTGGGGACAAAAATTGGCTCGCTTAGGTAGCAGTTTTTTTCATTCCAAATTTTCGCAGTTTTCGTTTCGGTGTCTATTTTTACAAGCTGAAAAAAAAAGTTATAATTAGTAGTTTATGTTATCAATTAAATTGGATTTAATAACAAATAAAATTACTCGAAAATGAAGTGCTGTTCCTCAGTCATTACTCCACTAATTATGGGTATCATTCTCCACTGTCTAGAATGTCGAGACTTGTTAACTCAAGCGATAGTTTGAAAATTTTGTCATTCTTTTATGTATCTGCTGTTCTTTCTCTGTTGTTCTTTTTGCTCATTTCATGTTATGTATTTTTTTAAATTGGACATTGGGCCGTTGGTATAAAAATAAAGAAAAACAAAATCGTTTACCCCTCCGAATATGTCAGCGTCGTGGTCGTAAGATATTGCGTAAAAATATCGGTAAGGTCGACCTGAAATAATCAATGAAAAGTTATAATCAATTAAGTTGTATTGACGTGCGAACACGAAGAGATGTAATGTCGATAAAGGGAAAGGAAAGTTGAGATCAAGATTGTTAGAAAGTAGGTTTATGATGGAATGTGTGAGTAGTACCACCAAGGAACATCTGATCCAAGGCTCCCACTTTAAGTCACAATTAGTACAACCGAGATAGTGAAGAGGTTGAATTTAAAAAAGGTTTAGTTACGTTAGGAATGAGAAAAGATACGGAAATTAACGAAACCATAATTTTAGCAAAGATTACTGATAACCTATAAAATTTAAAAAAAATAAATATTATTATTATCAAGTACTGCTATTTAAAAAAAAAATTAAAGTTAATACCACACGAGAGTCGCAACTGCTCCCAGCCGTCTGGAGCCAGTGAGACTATGGCATCCCCAATTGGGGTATGTTGTGAGGCTAAAGGTAGTGGGGAGTGGAAGGAGATGGTGAAGAGGAAGGTTGGGAAATACCTAGCTATTCAGATCTGGTCACCAAACACGGCTGAAGCCATTTCAAGCAACGTTTCAATTCTGAATGGTGGTCTTTCACCAGGTCGATATTTAAAGTCTCAACCACTCTGGAACGTGCCGAAAATATACTATACATTAATTAAATTTGTTATGACACATGTTAATTGAACTAAATTTAATTGCGCACGCCGGGCTTGAACCCGTGACCTCTGGATTCGTAGTCGGGCGTCTTACTACTCGACCGCATGGTCGAGTAAAAGCTGTCGAGGCTGTGTGACAGGCCGTCAAAAAAGTGACAGAAAAAGTTGGAGTTCTACAAATTAAACACAAAAACCATAAAATAAAATGTTTTCGTAAAAAGAAATTAGTTTAATTTTGTAACCTGATGATGCTTAGGCTAAGCGAAACCGGTCGGTCAAAAAAATTAAAATAAATCCGTGGTTTTATACAAAAAAGAAGCGTTTTTTTATAAAAGAACCCACAAAGTAGAAATTGAAAGCAAAAAGTCATAAATTACCCAGGTACTTGTCGTAGTTGATCCTTGGTAGTTCACAACCCGCAGACCATAACTCTTCCGGTGTTACGTGGAGGAATTTCCCCTCCGCTTTACGAGCACTAGCCGTTGTTCCTCCCAGAGTCACCTTGTCACCGTCGAGAGGAAGAACGAACCTCATTGGCTTGCTTCTGAATAGCTCTGGGTAATTTGGATCAGTTTGGTAATTCTGGAAAATTAACAAAAATTGTTGGCTTGGGTGACAATATGTATAATAATCTTAATTTTTGTAAGGGACATTGGATTGGTGAAATTTTCCATCTTTTCGGAAGTGTGCACAGCAGCTCAACAAAGGACACATCCTATTTAGGCGGGGGAACTTTATTAAAGCTTTGTTTCTATTGCATCATGGACTTTGTTTGATAATGTTTTGAATGTGATGTAACTTTATGAAAACTATTTTCGAGTGGCAATACGATTTTATTCAATTTTTAACAGTGAATACCGCACAAGAGTCCAAACTGCTCCTGACAGTCTGGAGCCAGTTGGACTATGGCATCCCTAATTAAGGTATGTTGTGAGGCTAAAGGTAGGAAGGGAAGGAAAGGGGAAGGGGGGAAGGAAGGGGAAGGGGAAGGGGGAGAAGGAGAAGGGGAGAAGGAGAAGGGGAGAAGGGAAGGAGAAGGGGAGAAGGGAGAAGGAGAAGGAGAAGGAGAAGGAGGAAGGAGAAGGAGGAAGGAAGGAAGGAGGAAGGGGAAGGGGAAGGAGAAGGAGAAGGAGAAGGAGAAGGAGAAGGAGAAGGAGAAGGAGAAGGAGAAGGAGAAGGAGAAGGAGAAGGAGAAGGAGAAGGGAGAAGGAGAAGGAGAAGGAGAAGGAGAAGGAGAAGGAGAAGGAGAAGGAGAAGGAGAAGGAGAAGGAGAAGGAGAAGAGAAGGAGAAGGAGAAGGAGAAGGAGAAGGAGAAGGAGAAGGAGAAGGAGAAGGAGAAGGAGAAGGAGAAGGAGAAGGAGAAGGAGAAGGAGAAGGAGAAGGAGAAGGAGAAGGAGAAGGAGAAGGAGAAGGAGAAGGAGAAGGAGAAGGAGAAGGGAGAAGGAGAAGGAGAAGGAGAAGGAGAAGGAGAAGGAGAAGGAGAAGGAGAAGGAGAAGGAGAAGGAGAAGGAGAAGGAGAAGGAGAAGGAGAAGGAGAAGGAGAAGGAGAAGGAGGATGGACTATGGCATCCCCAATTAAAGTATGTTGTGAGGCTGAAGGTAGTAGGAAGGGTGGGATATGTGGAAGAAGAAGGTTGGGAAGTACCTGGCTAAAGCAACTTTTCGATTCTGAATGGTGGATTTTCACCAGTGCAATTCTTTGCGAGTATTTACTACTCCAGAACGTACCGGTTATATACTGTATATAATTTTACAAGAATTAAATGTGAAATCACACAGACAAATATATTAGCGCACGCCGGGATTCGAATCCGCGACCCCTGGATTCGTAGTAGAACGTCTTAACCACTCGGCCACGGAGGTCATGCTATCAACAACATAAATGTATTTAAGCAAAAAAGAGTCAGTTTAAAAAAAATGATTTCTTTTTCACATCATTTACCTAAACTGTTTTTTTTAAAGAATTTGCATTTAAAGTTTTTTAAGGTTTAAAGGTTTTTATAAATTGATGACTAATTTTACCTTTAAGCTCTCCACGTACAGGCCGACGATAACAGACGCGTCTTTATGACAGCAAATATCCACGACCAGGTGACCGTTCTCTTCATACTGGTTTATTAAGTGGAAATAAACAAAAGTGTCAGCCTCGAACGTTCGGGCTATGCGTCCATCAGAACGCCTTATTATGTGGATCAACGTAGACTGTAAAGTAATACATCCATACATATTGGTTAGGTATATCGAATCAAAATACATTTGCAAAAATCACACATACGCAATAGTAAACGAATAGCCAAGGACTATTTTTGTTTGTCAATTATTATTTTTATAGCCGATTAGCAAATCATGATTCCTGATTATAATATTTAAATTGGAATTAACTTTAAGCGTAACTATTATCTAAATAACCGGCTTTATTAAGGTCTATATTTCCTTATTGTTACAAAAACACCCTTGTGGACTATTCATTTTTTTTTTAAAGTTTCTCTTCTGTTAATCAAAATAAATAGAGAATACATAAAAAAATAAGAATATTGTCGCCGGAAAGGTACAAGGGCTGAAGTGCCATTTTGGTAAATTTAAACCAGAACACTTTAAAGTTCTTTTTTGTTTCCCAAAAAAATCGTAAGTGTTCAGTACCTGGTTGGATTTAAAAAAAAAAGTTAACCCAGATAACTCAATGCTCCCACTGAGTTACCTGAAGCTACAAAAAGCTAAAAAGTCCCAAACTTGTGTCGCTTGAGTCAAACCTTCTCCCAAATGGTAAATATGTATTTAAGATGACTAAAGGGCCACAAAAGTCTTCCGAATCAAACGAGAGGCAGAGCATTTTATGCAGATAAAAAAAACTAATTAATACTGCAATTTCAAAAATGTTTGACCAAAGTGTCGCTTAAGCCTTTCCAGCGACACATCTTATCAGTATCGTTACTTATAAGTTATCCTAAAAAAGGGTTAATGCTTTTTTTAATTTCAAATAATATCAATAATCTTCAACAAAAATATGAAACTTAAAAAAACAAAATAACAAGAAAAGATCTTTCGTAAAAATAAAAATGGATAATTTATCCAAGAGATCATCTAGGTGTACAAATGTGCTCTGGTAGAGCTTTACACACCGTTACAAAGATGGCAGCGTATATCAGTAGAAATTGAAAAAGTAACATTAATAATTTTCAAGAAAGTATGAGATCGATTAAAATGCCAGTTTCTAATAAGGTTTCGGTAGCTCTGTATTCTGCAATTGGCAGAGGCGTTACTCCCTGATAGTGCAGAGGTTCCGAGTTTGAGTCTCTACCGCGAAAATTTTATTTTTTTTTATTTTCTGACTGTTTTTGTTTCATACTTTCGTTGAGATTATTGATATTATTTCAATAATTAATAATATAATCATTTATTTAAACAGAGCGGTGGGTTAAATACTGTATGCCATACAAAATAAATAACACTTAAAATAAAATAAAAAATAAACATGAAATCATAAAATAGTAATAAAAAATAATTAAATTTATGAGTAAATGTACGAATATATTAAGTATATTTATCACTTGTATTACGGTGGCTTGAAAAAAACTATTTATTTATGATGTAGAGGCGACCTGTGAACTGTGCAATGGTGAACAGAGGCAAACCACTGATAAAAATCGATGTTTTCCAATAAACTTTTAACAACCAAAATAACTATTACAATACAATTGCAAATCAATTTGTTGCTTGAAATAACTTTAGTTATATTTAGTTACAGCATCTGAACCAGTCTATCAGATTTATTCAGCATTCCACTTCCCTCCTTGCTCTGGGCACAAAGGCTCTAGTATGGTTGAATATTTAATTTTTCCATATCTTTAATTTCTCAAATTCTCAAGTCTAGAATCTAGCGATAAACATAAGCCGCAGAACGAATATGATGCTAACTTATTTTGGCATTAATCAATTAACTTATTACTTCCGTTTGAAAAGAGACTTTCTCTTTATGAATAGAGCTAATGATATAGTTCCTCTGGTAGTACACTGTACTGAGAGATTCTTCCGAGGTGCCATATTTTTTTTACTTATATAAGATGATGCGGACCTACCTCATCTTTGAAACAATGTAAGAAACTCGATAACGAGGCATTGCGCAGAAGCTGTATCTTCATGCATTGTAAAATGGAGACAGCCAAGGGTTGCTCTACTACTATGAAATAATTCTCTGTGATTCCTAAAACATAATGTTAAAATACAACTCGAGCCGCCAAATGAATATAATATCATTAAACATTTAAATAATATTCATAATCTAAAACATCAATATGAAACAGAAAAAAGTCAGAAACTAAAAAGAACAATGGTCATGACCGAGACTCGAACTCGAACCTCTATTCTATCCGGGAGTAACACTCTGTCAATTAAGCCATCAAGACTTCATAAGAATGCGGCATTTTTTAACGATCTCATACTTATATTGGAAATGAATAATATTTGAATTTTCTTCGCTCATGACACTTTGTTATTTTTAGTTTCTGGCTTTTTTCTGTTTCATATTAGATTATTAATATTATTTAAATATTAAATAATAAAAAGCATTAATACATTAAAGTTAATTCCAATTTTAATTAATATAATATCATTTCAGTCAAATAATATCGTGACAACTCACCAAAGGTATGCATGTAAGCAGGGTTAAATCTCCACCGCGTTGGAACTCTGGCTTCTACGACAGAATTGGAAAACATGTCTCCTGAAAACCACAAATTAATTTAATCAAATGTTCGGTTTTAGGTTCTCTAAACAAAAGAAAAGTATTCTGCAATCACTGCCATTCCCTATTGATAGATTTACTCGTGACAAGGGATGCTCGGATAATGGCATTGATGAGGCTTTCACGAGTGAGATGAAGTTCTGGATCGGAAGGCCGCAAACATCGTTGAAACGCTGCAGTAGTGCGGTAGCCCAAACAGCATTCTGCATGTGAACCTAACTTAGGTAATGGTACTAATTTTTGATAAGCACCAAACGAATCGTGTAATAGAATATTTGAATGTAAAAAACATGAATAAAAACACCTTATAAATGACAATTCCTCACCATTTTTGCTATTTGGATATCGGACTATTGTGTAAACAGAACCTTTGGCAGATAATGAAATTCCCAAATTATAAACATCACCTGTAAAAAAACATTTGCATTTGTTAAATTCAGAGGTTGTATTGTATTTACTTTCATAAAAGCAATGAAACATCAAATTTACCATTTTCCATGACATGGGGGTGTGAGGTCTGTGAAACAATTGAAACATGTTGGGAGAGATTTACTCTCTTGGTAGTGTCCAGCGTCTCATGGTCTATTCTAGAAGGAGCAATAATTTACAAAATGGAAAAATCAAAGGAAGAACGGTTCGATTATTACAATTTTTCTGATCAAAGGATTAAAATTTTCCACATATTCATAATATTGCCAATCCGTATATGTAGCTACATAGTTTTATCATTTTCATTCCCAATGAAAAAAAATCTGCAATTTTTTATTTTAATACTAAATTTTCTTATTTAAGCTTTACGCTTCATTTTTATATTAATATGTGTTTTTATTTTTTTTATTGTTATTTTATACAAAAAATATTTTTACAAACGTATTTATATATTTTTTTTTATTAATAATAATATACATATAAAATTAAAGTGGTTTAAAACAAAATATCCTATTTTTTAAATATAATTTCAGGCCACAACGTGTTTGCTTTCATTGAATAATTAATAATTTCTATTTTATATTCTTTTAATGCTTTTAGTATTGATTACGATAGATTGATTGACGATAGAAAGTAAGATCTGTACAGCGCCCTTGAGGTGATTTTTCACAAAAACGGCGCTATACAAATCGTCCAAATATTATTATTATTATTATTATTAAATGATAACATTTTTTGCATGTCATTAACATTGTTCGTTTAATTATATTTTTAGAATGTGATCAATATTAATAGTATAATAATTATCAATAATGTTAAAATTAATTGAATAAATACAGTCTTTAAATGTTATTAATATTGAATTAATAATTTATTCTTGTGACTGTTTGAAACTATCTGGTATAAATAAATAAATGACTCACCTATGAATAATTGGCACTTCTGTTAAGGTATAGAGCTCATCACCGAATGGATATACAGATATTACGGAATTATCGGACAAACTTTCTCCAATTTTAAATATTGCTGAAAACCTGTAATTTTTTTAAATCAAATTCATTTAGTTCAATGCTTAATAAGTAAAATATGTTTTCCATGAAATTTTCCAATAAAGAATTTGAACCTTTTGAACATAGAGTGACATGGATCAGGAACTGCGCTTGTACCAAATTCATTGTAAACGATTTTTTGTGCTTTTTGATTGTCTTGATAGGTCTTCGACTTGACATATCTGCACTGGAATGTCACCTCTCCATTAGCAATGTGAAATCTGAAATCAATCAAAACTTTGAGTTAGGACAAACACAACTAGGCGCACGTACAATCATGTGTTCCCGAACTGCCCAGTGTAAGAATATATATGGAGAGGTACCGTTACGAAACAGTGTAGTCAGGCCGGTTGACTATATACTGACTCGATAGAAAGAGATAAAGATATGTTAAAGGATGTTGGATAGCCTATTAGTTAGCGCCCACATTTTAAATAAACATATTTGAACACATTCAACAAAAATAATATCAATACACCATTGAAATGACTTATGAAGTCTAAATATCACACAAACAATAATAACCGAAGGTTTGCCTAAATATGGATGAAAGCTTTTTGTTAATTTTATGTCTTTATATCATTAAAAACGTGAAAATTCTAAAGTACAGTCGAACTGTTGAAATACCTCTGAAAAGTGATGTTTTATAATCTTTGTTTGGTCTTATTTGAACATTCACTCTTAGCACATATCACCATCATGTTTGATTTTTTTGGATAACCACTGCAAGTTTTTTAGTCAACACAAATTTAGGATATAACCTCAAAATCCGTTGATGTAAGTTATACGACTCGATGATGTGAAGTTAGCGCGGACGGAGAACATTCTTACATACTTAGAAGTGCTGCAATATTATGTGAAGACTTTTCTTCTCTCTCTCTCTCTTTCATGGTATACGACGTAAAAACCCGGAGAAATTGATTTATCCCAAATTTGTTGGGTTGGGTTAGGTTGGGTAACATATTTAGCTCTCTCTCCATAAATATTCTTACTTCAAGGTGTAAACTGCCTGAAACCAGTGGGACTAGCGCCCTGTCGTCTCATCTTCTTCCCCTTAGCCCATTCGTTCGTCGCTTTGACAAGGTACCTCCAGGCATCCCTATCCTGGACTACTCGTTATACTAGCACCCTCAATTGGACGTAGTTATGCAAAAAGCATCCAACCCCAAAAATATGAAACTGAGTAAAAGGCGTAGTAAAAATGTGACGATAAAAAAGCATGTTAAGGCATTTGTAAAGTGAATATCAGTGTTTTTTGTGATAATTATTGTAAATGGGTAATTTATAATAAATCGATGCATTTATTAAAAAAAATATCTTGTATTGCCTATGTTATCCTACATTTTAATGTTTTTAAATTTCAATTATGACAAATATCTGCAATGTGGATTAGTAAAAAAAAATAATTACCAAAAATCTATTGCATTTGGAGCTTGGATGTTTTCAGCAGATATAAATCTCGTATTTATCTATTGGAAAACATGTAAAACTCGATTTTGGCAAATTGTGGGTTGGACGCTTTCTGCATAACTACGTCCAATTAAGGGAATGCTTCGAGGCTGACCAGAGTGACGGGGAAAGGTTAATAAGCACCAGGCTACTCAGACCTAGTCATAACACACAGCTAAAGTCGTTTAAAACAATATTGCGACTGTGAATACTTATATCTCACTCGCATCTACGTTACCACGATGGAACGAGCTGCAAACAATTATTGGAACTTTGCTAGTTTTATTTAAATATAATAATGTTGATTAAAATAATCAAATTTTAATATAAAAAAACTAATACATTCGTTAAAAAATATGAAATTAAAATAGTTTGAAACAAAGGGAAAAGTATATTTGATCATTAAATTATGCATTTCGTACGAATATAAGATAAAAACAGAAGAATGTTTTATTTAAATTTGCGGTCCTGCTGAGAAAAATCACACCAACTTTTTGTACACATGTCCAGAGTTCACATTTCGTTGCGGATTCAAGCCAACCACAGAATAGGTTTATTTGCATAGTAAAAAACCGCAAATGATTCGAATTCTTAAACCACGATTTGTCATTATTGCCTTTACGAACACGTATTGACGGACGTCTGAAGTTTAGGCTGTATGTCTACCTACATAGATGGTAAAAGAAACAGAGAGATATTATGCAAAGCACGTATAAGGTGTACAACTTTGCTTCCGTCGTTTTCCTAAAGATGGCTTTAGCGGTGAGTAATGGTTGAAATAAATAGATCGTAGACGTCATGACATAAACTTAGGCATCTGTCAACATAACCCCATAGAAACATTAGTCGATTTGTGTCTGCATCATAAAGTTATAATCGATTGCAAATGACAGTGTACAAGTCAAATTGTCGTCATTTGCGAGGGGTGCAGCAGGACGATGCTCGACCCCATGTTGCGAAGGTGGTCAAGACATACTTGAAAACATTGACATGGAAAGTCCTACAAATGGATCGATTCGTGGATCGCTTCAAAAGATGACCAGTTTTTTCAACGTGGGATTCGTACGCTGCCCCAAAGGTGGGAGAAAGTAGTGGTCAGCGATGGACAATACTTTGAATCATAAATGTATAACCCGTTTTTTACAATAAAGCATCTAACTTCGAAAAAAAAACGGCGAAAGTAAAGTTGTACACCTAATATTTGAAAAACATATATCTGGTGAATTAATGTGCTCCATCCACACCTAAGGTAGATCCGGTGCTGCTTTGTGTCACACAAATATATTGATTTAAAATAATAAGGATGAACATATCTAAGTATTAGTCAACACACCGGTTATGTTGAATATCGATGTAACGCGTCACAGATAAGGAAAATACGTTTTTTATGGTATTTCCATAAAAACCTTAGTTTTTTTATGTAATGACGTTATCATTGTAATATGCCTGGTCACGATAATTCATTGATATTTTTTTACAAAAAATTGGCGCATCGTAAAATAGTTGTTACATGGTCGTTGAAACCAATTAAGTATTAATAATACAAAAAAGCTAATAGAGGATTGATTCCGAAGGTAAAAATAATAAAATTGTATGTCGAAATGGAAACCTTTTTTTAACAGCGAAAACCAGACAAGAGTCCCAACTGCTCCTAACCGTCTAGAGCCAGTGAGACAATACCATCCCCAATCGGGGTATCTTGTGAGGCTGAAGGTAGTGGGAAGGGGAAGGCTATGGAGAAGAGGAAGGTTGGAACTACCTGGCTATTCAGATCTGGATCAAACACGGCTAAAACCATTTCAAGCAACGTTTCGATTCTGAATGGTGGTCTTTCATCAGGGCGAGACTTGTGTATCTACTACTCTGGAAAGTGCCGCAAATATAACATACATTATTTTATATTAACTAAATGTGTAATGACACATATCAATTAAATAAAAGTTATTTGCGCATGCCAGGCTTGAACCCGCGATCTCTGTATTCGTATACGAGTGTCTTAGCGCTCGATCATAGAGGCCTTCAAAAAATCAAATTATGAGCAATATTTGTGAAAATTATGTAATTCACCACATCAATTAAATTGAATAAGTTAATGTGCATGCGTTCGTGGCGTTAGTTGAAACTAATGACAAATATAATTTTATATAAAAATCCCGAACACGGCAAATTAAAATTTGTATCAATTTTTGAAATAATACTGTAATAATACAAAACAAACTGTTGCTGGCACACCGTTCCAGAGTGGACAATACTGTCAGTTTCACCCTGGTTCAGAGACCGACATTCAGAATGGAAACATTCCTTAATATTACTTTTAGCTTTGCTTCTTACAAACACCCTCATTACAAAACATTTTTCGCTCTCACAGCAATCGCTAAATGTAAATGCGATAGTTCCCCCTTGAACGAAATGGAGGTACCTTTGCGAAATAGTGTAGTCAGGTCGGTTGACTTTATTCTGACTCGATAGAATGAAACGAAGATATATTAAAGGATGTTGGATAGCCTATTAGTTACCGCCCACGTGGAATTCGGACATTTTTAATAAACATATGTGAACACATTAAACAAAACAATATCAATACACCATTAAAATGATTTATGAAGTCAAAATATCACACAAACACTAATAACAGAAGGTTTGCCTAAATAACGATGGAAGCTTTTTGTTGATTTTATGTCTTTGTATCATTAAAAATGTGAAAACTCTAAAGTTTGGTCAAAAAATTTTAAAACTGTTGAAATACTTCTACAAATTAATGTTTTATAATCTTTGTTTGGTCGTATTTGAACATTCATGTATAGCACATATCACCACCATAATGTTTAATTTATTTGTATAACCACTGCAAGTTTTTTAATCCACACCAATACAGGAAATAACATCAAAATCCCTTGACGTAAGTTATGCGACTCGATGATGTGAAGTTAGCGCGGACGGAGAACATTCTTACATACTTAGAAGTGCTGCAATATTATTTGAAGACTTTTTTTGTCTCTTTCTCTCTCTCTTGGTATACGATTTAAAAACCAGGAGAAAGTGATTAATTGTAAATTTGTATAGGTTGGGTTAAAATATTTAGCTCTCTCTCTATATATATTCTTACTCCAAGGTTCCCCCGGATCCGGGCAGTTGAAACTCTTGGCCAATGTAAAAAATAATATACCTTCGTAACATGGCTGAGCCGTCGAATAGGTGATTGAACTCCATGTCTCCGACTTTGAGTGTTCCTGGACCATTTCTCAATAATGTCCCGTTTAGCCATGGCGGAATTTGTCCTAAAAATTAGTTTTACAATTATTTCAAAAATCCAGAAGCATACCTACACAATCTTTCATAAAAATAAATTAAAAGTGATTAGTAGGATTACCATATAAAGTTATATATTTAATCTAGATGATTAGGTTCCACGTTTGTCATTATGTTTTTTTTAAATAAAGAAGAATCTTGTAGTACGTAGATTTAAATGTTTGAAAAAAATAATATTTGTAAAATATTTACTTTTTGTGTTGTTTCGTGTTATTTTTTTGTTAAATGAACATTTAATAGCCTCGTCATTTATGATGGAAACGACGTTGTAAGTTAAACATATTAATAATTTATAATTTTGAAACTTTTAAAGATCTGCAATCAAAAATTAAGCTCAACTTTACTTTCTGGCATTCTAATGCATGCAATATTAAAAATGATTTTTTATGTGTTGTTGAAAGAATGTTTGAGGTTTCTAGTGAATACATCTTTTAACTGTTATCCTTTGAATTCTACGAAAAAGACACTAAAATGTCGGTAAAAGGTGCAGTTTGAAAACCAGCAAATGTATTTTTGAACGTTATATCTAAAATATTAGCGCATTTTATAAAGAATTAAAAATATATCTGTTTAAGTATTGTATTCACAGAAAACCTTGGTCATTTTTCTAACTACACATATAAATTTGACAGATAATCATTATTTGTAGTATTACTTGTAAAATAAAGCCAAAAAGTGTGTGTTTTTGGGTGCTGACCCGTGGAATCCCATTTCAATGATTTAACAAAACCATTTTTAAAACTTTATTCCACTATTATTTATTAAAACCGGACCGTTTTCACCTTATGACCCTAAAAAGGCCATTTGTTCAAAATAGAGCTGAAAATAGATATTATATGTGACCTGTTAGTATAATGAATGAGTGAACAAACTTGTCGGATTCTCATCCAGACATCGTGGGTTCAATTTCTCTGCTAGCTAAGTTATCCATCCATTACACAAGCAACACCTTACGCTTATTATGATGGTAGTAGAAGTTTTTTTTAAATATTGTCAGGTTATCCGTAACCCGGGATTTAAAAAAAAGGAAAACCCACAGACCCATCTAAGTCATCACTATATAAGTTGTCTCTCAGAAGGTAATAATACCACCAAAGGTATATTTTAATTGTATTATAAAACTGTAAAAAAATAGCGATAAAACAAAATATTAAGTCACAGATTTTCAATATGATAAAGACGCAATAAGCGATCATTCCGAACATAAATAGTATAAAGGTATACCATAGATTCACCTCAAATTGTACCAGTCTGAAGATGCCCGTTATAAAGTGAAACCGGTCCGGTAATAATATTTGAATGAGGTGAAAAATTAAATCACTGAAAATAACCTTCACGCCAGAGCTCAATGTTCGAAAGATTTTAGTGGGACCCTATCAGATCTAGAACTAGATTTTGGCTAAATTAATGTTTGAACAATTTAAACGTATTTACCACTACTTTGTCCCCGCAGTGGCTGGAGCACCTCCTCCTCACAGGAGCGCAGATTAAAGCTGAGGTCTATGTTAGGGTGATGCATCATTTTTTCTTCTGATCGCGGCCCCAGAAACTAAATTAGTAATTCAAGTTCTTAAGGTTATGATCATTAAGTTTTTTTTAATAATTTAAAAACATGTTATAGTGAACACCCCACAACAATCCCAACTGCTCCCAACCGTCTGGAGCCAGTGTGTCTATGGCATCCCTATTTGGACTACGTTGTGAGGCTGAAGGTAGTGGAAAGGGGAAGGAAATGGGAAGGAGGAAGGTTAAGAAGTACCTGGCTATTCAAATCTCATCACCAAATAGGCTAAAGCCATTTCAAGCAACGTTTCGATTCTGGATGGTGGTCTTTCACTAGGGCGATACATAGAGTATCTACCACTCTGGAACGTGCCGCACATATACTATTATGTGTATTATTTTAAATGAATAAAATGAGAGATATAGCTTATTGATTAAAAAAAGTTGAGATATGAACCCACGACCTGTGGATTTGTTGTCGAGCGTCTTTCCACTCGAACACGGAGGCCGTCAATACCACACAAGAGTCCCAATCGTCTGGAGCCAGGGTGACTATGGCAATGTATAAGGTATGTTGTGAGGCTGAAACTAGTAGGAAGGCGGAGGAGGTGGGGAAGATGAAGGTCAAAAGTACCTGGCTACTCAGATTTGGTCACCAAATGGCTAAAGCCATTTCAAGCACCGTTTCGATTTTTCACCAAGGCAATATTATGAATATCTACCACTCTGGTCCACTTAAAATGGGAAATAACAAAATTGAATAAATTTTATTTGTGCACGCCGCGATTTTAACCCGCGACCTGTGCATTCGTAGTGGAGCGTTTTACCCACTCGACCATGGAGGCCGCCAGAGTGCTGAATTTCTGGTAATAATTAAAAAACAACTATTATTGTGAATAAAAATAAATAATATTAATATCTTATCACAACTATACCAACGACTTACCTTTGAAACAACTCAATAACTACTAACATGAAACTATGTTGCATAATGCTTAGATATTATATAGTATTTTTACAAAGCGCAGTGGCTAGTTGCAAAGTTTTAGGAGTTTATTTTTAGTTGGTTTTATATATTTAGCAAGCACTTTTCCGCTCTCCAATAAGTTAACAGTTCAACTATCCATCGGAAAAAAGTTTTACCATAATTATATTTATTTCTCACTGACAAATATGCAAATTTATAAAGATCTACAGAGAGCCTACTGCTGATTTGTACAAGAAATATATATTTATATATATATATATATATATATATATATATATATATATATATATATATATATATATATATATATATATACATATATATTTACATACGAATATATATATATATTTATATACGTATATATATATGGATACAATAATGTTTTTCACTGTTATTTTACTGATCACAAGTATACCCACGCACTGGCTTTGCCTATGTGGGATTTTTTTTGTTATGTCTACATTGTTTTTATCTGATTTTGTTATTTCCTTTCTTTACCCAATATATTTTTTTCTTTTTACTTAATGTTCATTAAAAAAGTTTTTCTTTGTAATCTTTTCTTTTTTTTTTTAAATGTATGTAACAAAAAATCCAATAAAAAAATTCACTTCAGTTTTGTAACTAATTGTGATCAGCTGAAAAGCGTAACCGTCATTATTGGATCCGAAGCCGCAATAAAACATCGAATGTGTTTCAAGCATTAGACAAATTTGGAAAATAGTGGACTGTAAAGCGATAAACTATACTACTTGATGGAAGTGTCTAATTATGGATGTGAAAGATTATGGAATGAAAGGAAAGATGGGAAACCATTCACTCACCGATGATGTTGAAGTTATAAGTTCTTGAAATTTTCTTAAACAATTATAGTATTGACGAACACGAATATTCCACACGGATTTTAGTCTTCTTCATTCACAAAACCACATTTATTAAAAATTTTCTTGAGAACAACTACAAAACCGACGAACAAGCGAAAAAAACAACGAGCAACACGTTTAAGGCTGATTCACACCAACGTCCGGTTCCGCTCAGTGCCGATATTGTTCCGCAAGAAAACTTATTGATATGGTATGAATATCAATCAAGGAGTATGTGCCAAGACAAATTTGTGTGGCAGTATATTCCTCTGCCCACCCTTGTGATATTTGACTACTTATTTAGTTAAATAATTATTTCGAAGTGTAAAAATACTAACAACGCAGATTTTTTTTTTAAACCATTTTTTTATCACTAAATAATATTTTTATTAATTATTAATTACTAAAAATATTATTTAGTGATAAAATAATGGTTTAAAAAAAATAAAATCTGCGTTGTAAGTATTTTTACACTTCAAAATAATTATTTAACTAAATAAGTAGTTAAATATCACAAGGGTGGGCAGAAGGATATACTGCCACACAAGTTTGTCTTGGCACACACTCTTTGATTGATATTCATACCATATCAATAAGTTTTCTTGCGGAACAATATCGGCACTGAGCGGAACTGGACGTTGGTGTGAATCAGTCTTTATTCACACGAAAACTCTTCTTTTTTTGTTCATTATTTCGAACACAGTGTTGCTGAATATAGAAATCGAATATTACGTAATGCTTGGATTAGTAGGAACTGGATGAAAAACGTGAAGGTAAGAACCTAACAAATTATCACTTGAAATCCAACATTCCTGTTGTTATGTTTGTCAGCTGATTTAAATTTGTTGAAAAGATGAAATGGGCTTTGAATTGACGCATAAGGGGGACCATTAAAATAAAAACAAAATGGTGCCAATCATTGAATTGTAACGATTTAAAAATAGTAGAGCCACACCGATCTAAGTGTTTCCTGTTCATATGGAAAATATGTAAACTATATTTAGAATTGGGGTGACTAGTTTTCAATGTTAAATATTGATGGACGTACGTAATAGAGGTGACTTTTTTTCAAAGAAAGACAAATCATTCCAATTTTTTATGTTACACCTCACAGTATCATGTCTGTAAGGTGTACAGATAGGGGAGCTATATATCTACCCGGCAGAACAACGTTGTGAGGCGGGCCAAGGAAGAAAGCGAAGAGATTTGTTAAGGAAGAGTAAACATAGATGCCGGTAGCTCTTTCCACATACCAGCCGGCTAGCATAACACGATTCTGAGAAATGGCCCGTTCTTTCGAAGCCAACATCAGCTGTGAACGCGCAGGAGATCAATGCTGCTAGTTGAAATACCCGTAGAACAGACTCAGAATACCTTCGTTGTGTCTGTGCATTAGAGATGGCAACCGGTCTGTTAACAACGGATTGTCATTCAGACGAACCGTCCTTTGACATTTACGAATAATCTGACAATATTTGATCTCTCCATACATATCATAAAAAAAGTCTCCATATTATTGAAACCCCGATGTCTGGGTGCGAGCCCGATGTTTTGGACTACACGATAGATAGTAATAAAGAAAAAATATTATATAATACCTACGAAAGGCTCTACTAAACTACCAACTCACTCGACGAACTAGTAATGACTAAAAACCTTGCTCCGTGCTAATCCCAAACGATACGAGTGAATAATATCCTTATCTAAATAATTTCAGAGATAATAGAAATATATTTATTTTTATCATATGTGATCTATTATATCCTTGAATATCGCAGCTGCACGGGTAAAACTAATTAAGGAAATTTCAACAATATTCCTTGTAAAGTCCGACAAAAGCATTTTTTTCGGAAGTTTTTCTTTTTACCTTTCAGAATTAAGAAAAGACAAATGAGAAATTTCACATTTTTCCTTGACTAATAAATAATTTTTCAAATTGTACTTAGTCAGTTTTTCTTCAAACATGTTTATGAGTATTTCCCTTAAAGTATATAGAGTGGTATCTATCCAAAGCAGTGTAGTCAGTTTTTGATGATTTTTACCGAACTTGGCGGACCTAGGCGTGGCTTAGACTAAGGTTAGGGTATTTATACAACCATTCATAGCACATATCGACATAATGTTTTTTTTTATTCGTATAACCTCTTTTTCACAGTATTGTTGTCAACAAAAATATAGCATAATAACCTAAAAAACCATTTAGTTGTGTCAAGTTTAGTGGCATAATAAAAAATGTGGGAGAAGTCCCGCGTTGACCCAGGAGCTAAATATCATTGTGACAGTACATAGAAGCGGTATATTATATTTGTTGTCTCTTTCTCTCTCATGGTGTACGACGTAAAAACCCGGAGAAAGTGATTTATCGCAAGTTTGTATAAGTTGGGTAAAAATAATTAGCTCTCTCTCCATACATTGTTACTCCAAGGTATTTCCACTAAATTATTCATAATACTTGTTATGATAAACAGTTTTTTGTGAAAATAATTACCTATACTCGTATATGATAAGAAACAAAGAATACAAATTATTCAGTATTGGAATCGTTGTTAAAATAAGATAAAACCACCGATAATGTGCCTCGGCATAATTTTTTTTTTTTTAAATTGGTCATTCAAAAAATACGTATTGGTAATAACAATAACCCTTTTGTAAAAAAAATGTCATCTGCCTGCTTCGTTTGAACACAGAGATATTTTTTATATGCGAAAGAATGGTCATATCGGTAAAGAAACGTGCCCGAGGAAGCTTTTTTCAAATTTTCAACATTCGATCATTAATTAGTCAGGAAACTTTTTTGCCGTCTTCATCAATAGTTTTGTTTTTCATTGATGAGTATTAAAAACATCATTCAACCGTAATTCTTGCACTATGGACTGATCTTTGGTTTTATTGTTCCCACCTTGGTATGTGGAATTTTAAATGTTTGGTTCACAATGTTTTTTTTAGCTTTCTAATGGCGAGCGCATAGTAATGTAATTAAAAAAAATATATTTTTGCTCGATTGTGTGTGAGTGAGTCTTCTCACTAGCATAAAGCAAATTAGCAGCTTCATGTTAATTCTTATTGTGACCTTCACGGCGATATGTTTAGCACGTGTAATGTTCGCTGACGAACTCGACAGATGCTCCTTGGGTAAGGCGCGCTTTTGTTCCGGGATGTAGAATAAAATATAATCACTTTACTTGCATATTTTTTATTGGAAGAATTTATAGAGTACAATTTTTAAACCTTTAACTGTAGATATTTATGAATCGCACGGCAGTGCGTTCTGGATAGTAATGTCTGAAGAAATGGGTTTGAGGGTAGAACAGAGCCGTAAATGGTCATAGCAACATGTGGTATAAGGGATAATTCATGTTCAAAGGAATTTAGAAATCGGCCCTTACAATACAATTTAAGAGACAGAAAGACATTAAAAGAAGCAATTAAGAAATACTTGAAGGACGTTTGTATGAATGGTTTTTGACATGGGTTAACTGCACAAGTAACGCGAATGGGTGAGTCTCTTTACACACGGTAGGTCTCAGAACTATAGACCGGATTTGATTGTTACCTCTTTTGCTCTTTAGCTCCGCAGATTATTGCCATCTTCTTCGCAGATAGTTCGATTGAGATGCTGCAGAATGTGGCGTTTGCTGGACCACAGCTGGGTCCATTTGAGCTAGGAATTTACTTCTTGCTTGCGCCTCGTTGCATTCGTTATTTCTTATAATATGCGTATAGTGTTCTAATTCCGTGTTTTCCGTATATTTTAGGTGTACAATTTTTTAGGTTCTTACCTTCATGTTGTTCATTCAGTTCCTACTTATCCAACCATTTCGTAATATTCGATTTCTATATTCAACAACTCTGTGTTCGAAATAATGAACAGTCAAAAACAGAAGAGTTTTCGTGTGAATAAACGTGTTGCTCGTTAGGTTTTTCGCTTGTTCGTCGGTTTTGTTGTTGTTCTGAAGATAATTTTAAATAAATGTGGTTTTATGAATTGAGAAGACTAAAATCAGTGTGGAATATTGGTGTTCGTCAATACTATAATTGTATATTCCAGGGCGGTAGATACTATATTGAAAGACCATTGGCCAGAATTGATACGTTGCTTGAAATAGCTTTACTTGTGTTTGGTGACCAGTAGCCAGGTACTTCCCAACCTTCCTCTTTCCCATCTCTTTTCTTTCCTTGGAATGCCATAGCCTCGCTGGCTCTAGACGGTTGGGAGCAGTTGGGGGTGTTGGGATTTTTGTGCGGTATTCACTATAAAATTTTATCTATTGTGTTGAAACTGCCATGTTGTATTTACTGCAAGAAGCATATTGATCAATCGATTCTTTTTGGCTTGAAAAAGGATATATTATAATGGTGACCAAAGATCTCACGATATTTCCATTAACTCACGGGTTTTTAATTTTCAGTTACGCTTGCCAAGTAAAGCTCATAGATTTTTTAAATCGATACATTTGTATCAAGGATTTTTTTTGCTGCTCATTCCCTAATGTAGTTCCATTCACGGAAAGCTTTCTACGTGTTGTTTTATCTCAGCCAGTGAGCCGTCAGGTGTTTTGCTTCGGGGAGCTTTTCTGCCTTTGGAGCTCTCTCGGCATTCCCAATAAAACAGCCAGCAGGGTTTATTGTTTGGATGGGGGGGTTCATGCGAGGTTTTAGTAAATCTACATTACCGTTTATAATTAAGTGATTAAATCCCTAGTTATCCTGACAAAATACAATTCTGTCTTGGTAAATAAAATTAATCCAGCACTTAAACCTGCATTGTGATCAGTCAACTGACTTAGGACCTTTTGCTGGACAATCCTTCAGTCAATTATAAAATATCAAATATTTTATCGTTGCGTTTTAGTATTGCAGACTTTCTAGTTTTTTGGATTAATTAAGTAACCTTGTTATTTTTTCAGATTATTTAGATCATCAATTACATTTAAGTTCAATGTTAGCACAGTTTCGTCGGGAATGTCATATGATACTTGAATCATTTATATTTGTTTATGTATCAGTAAGTACATCCACAGCGATAATATTTGGGATCGTAGAGTTATGTGTGTGGATTGTAGATAAGGAGTACCTACATGAGATTGGCTTTTGAATTGTTGCAATCAGATAAAATTATGTATTATATAATTTATGAAGATACGTAAGTATTTGGTATGATACGAATAAAGATTCCAAGAAGTGATAGATTATTGAGGATTAGCTAGCGATTTATTATATTTAAAAAATAATATGATAAGGTAGGAGAAAGCGATGAAATAGTTTTAGATTTGAAGTGTTTCCGTTGATAAGATAGTTTCCTGATAATTAGGCAGTGTAAGTACACCACGATGTGAATAATTATTACGAAAAGGCATCATAAACACTCATTGTGAGATTGCACAGTGCTAGTATATTTTTTTCTTAGTAATAGAAATAGCATTATTTGTAGATATGGTGGAATTAACAGTAAATTTGGAAGGGGAAATTAAGTGTTATGACTACGCATGTATTTGTAAGCCACAGGGTAATTAAAGTATTACTAGAAGTAACTAGATTCTTTTAGACCTTGTCCTACCAAATTATTCATAATGGTATTGACAGACTTGACATTCTCGTCAAAATAGAATTATATGTACCGACCAGAAACACAAGACAAATGCCTACCTTTTTCTGCGACAATTTTTATACTATCAGGCTCGCACACCTATACATCTACTGCATAATCTTGGCAATAGATTTGGGAATGTTGACATATTTGATGATTTGAGCCATACAATGTTTTTCTATCGCCGTCTTTTTTTTTAAAGGTATAAAGTTTAACATAATATTAGTAAATCCGCTTTAAATTACACGTTTTTTAATAGTTTTGTTTTTAAAATAAACGTTTTTTAATAAGTTTTTTTTTAATGACTTATTGTATTTTTATTATTTTTTCGATGAACTTCATGTTGTAAATAACATGTTTTTAATAACCCGTTTTTAATTACATGTTTAAATTACATTTGTTTAATTACCAACGTACATCATTTATCAAAAAGTTTTTAAAAAATATAACTACCCAACCTTTGAAACTATTTAAAAAAATAGAACCATCTAATTTCATTTGTTTAGTAAGAGTATCAACTTATCACTCTTTGAATGTCATAAAATGGCACAATCAGCAAAGGTAATGTTCATACATAAATAACAACATATCAGCTTGTACATAAATAACACTGATGTTCTACACTTAAATAATAAACATCTTAATATTTTTAATGTTTTTTTTTATAGAATAAGGTGGACACAGTTATGGAGTCTACCATTGACGAAACTGTCTCCCAAAGTGAAGAGCTAGAAGCTAAACTGAAAATAACAATATCAGTCACATGTTTCCACAGCGATGACTTGGAGGAAACTAAATCTAACAAATATGAATTACTCATTACTCACAAGGATACTATTATTTTGCAAAACGCAATCGACATCTCTGAAAATTCGAAAACGGTTTTACACGGAGAATTAGAAGTTGGCTATTTTAATATTTCTAAGCTGTCAGATTTGATTGAAAATCCAATTCTAGGTATTCATACGTTTTAAATCAATTTATTGTGAATGAGAAAACTTTTGTAATGCTATATTTTTGTATTGTTTATCAACTTACGATAGACAACGTAGTACAAAAGAACCATACTAGTAAAAAATAGAGCATAATGTTTTTGAGCTTTTCAAAATATGTATTTATATAACGGGCCTTTGTCCAATTACAAAAACAAACAAAACACGAAATGAGAAAAAGACCAACAGACAAAGAACAGCACATACAAAATATTTTACTGAATCAATGACAAAAATAAGACTAACATACACATTAGAAAGAACATTAAAGTCAAAACCTGAACAAGGTTTTGGTAGAGTCGTAAACAATGACAAAAATCATTTAGACTGGTACCAAAAATTTAAGACCATATAAAATATAGTTTGAATTTAAAATTACTGCATTATACAGTTTTTTTGTGTTCGTGATTTAAAATGCCTCTTAATATATTTATAAAGGTGTAGGTAATAGTCAAACAATTTAATTTTTCGGCGCCTTATGAAATCTTAATCCTCTTAACCTTTTGAATACTTTACTCATGGGGTATAGCTTTACCAATGGTGATCTTTTGTAAGCTGTATGCTGTGGTGTTTGCTTGTGTCACCGCCATTTTCCTCATAACTTTTAATCAAGAGTTTGCGAAAATCAGCAAAAAATATTAAAATTGTTTTTGTCTATGCAACCTGATAACATTTTTTTCTTTTTTTTACAGTTCTTGTATTGGAAACAGTGACCTCACTGAAGGGCAAGAAAGGAGGTGCAAAATCAACAAGTTCTAAAGCCATCGACAAGCCAAGACTATCTCCTCTTGGCTATTGTAATCTCGATCTCTTCTCTTTGTTGAATGGTAAGGTGCTCGTAAAATCATAAGGATAATAAAATATCATTCGCAATCTCTTGGTTGTGTGTGTGTGTTTTTTTTATTTTTAAATCTGAGTATTGCCTGGTATGTCTTATAAATTAAATTTATTAACGGTAAACACTGTATTAAAGAGTCGACAATGCTTTATTAGAGGTGGTACGTTTTTTAAGCGATTTATAAATATGTACGTATGTACATTGGCAAAAAGCAAACACCGTCGAAATAGCCTATAACATACTTCATAAATGCAAGGAATAGAGTAGGACCAAGATGGCTTCCTTGAGGTATACCACTAACCACGGGAAATATGTTTGATTTGACCGATATAAATTTATTTATTTGCGATCTATTGTCCAATTACAAAAAAAAAACATAATACACAATGGGGAAAAAAGCAACAGAGTAAGAACAGCACATACATAATATTTTAATGAAGCAATGACAAAAATAGTAAAAATATATAAATCAGAAAGAACATTCAAGTCAAAGTCAAGGTCAAGTCAAGGTTTTGGCAGAGTCGTAAAGAATGACAAAAATCATTTAGACTGGTACAAAAAATTTCAATACCATGGCTTGATTTAACAAGTCTCAACATTCTGGACAGTAGAGAATGATACCCATAATTAGTAGAGTGATGATTGAGGAACAGCAACTTATTATTTCGGAGAACTAAACGTGGGTAACATATTGAAACGTTGTTTTACAGTGGGTATAGTTTGGAGAATAATCATTTGTGGGGTGCACGGTAGAAAACCTTTAACCCTTATGTGACTGAAAAAAATACACATTTTTTAAATTGAAATGAAGGTTTCTTTTATAATTTGCTGAAGTTTTCTGAACCACTTTTACGACGTAATATATTACGACTCAGCTTAATACTTGGGGAAGTGGATAGGAATTTCACCTTGTACCATCTTTTCTTGGGGTTTTTAATTAAAAAGGCGATTAAAATAGTATTATGGATACAGGTGATGTACTTTTAACACAACAATACAACGTATTTATCATTTAAAATAATAATAAAATGATTGATAAATACGAACAAGCTTCAAATTCCATAAAAAACACATGAGAGTACCCGGATACTATTTCAGTCATCAGAAGTTGTAAATTATACCTATGCGTTTTCCGCTAGAAGTCAGAAAGTTTCAGCCGGTTACACTTACTGGAACATTAAAAAAAAATCTGCGTTGAAAACCGAAAAGGGTACCCGGGTACCCTTTCAGTCACATAAAGGTTAAAAGTCAGTTTATATACTACCAACTTGTGTTTATTTTATACATTATGTCGCGAATCCAGGAGCCGAGTCCGTAGAGGAAACAATGACTTTGCAACCTTTGGTGACCCCCACCACGGTTGAGATTACAACGTGGCCGAACCTGCCAACAATCATGATGAGGGCGGAGGTTGAAAAGGGTGAGAGGTGCGAGAAAGAATGGCTGGAGAGCTTGAACGTGTTGACGGTCACTGTGGAAAATCTGGTCAACTCTCCCAGCAGAGTAACCCCCGATTACGACTGCACTATTTTTTCTGTAGTTCCAAAACAAAACGAGGCGAGTTTTTTAATTAATTTTATATATTTTGTAGAATAGAAAATACTATACAGTGGAACCTCTCATAACGAGCACCTTTCATAACGAGTAATTCGCATAACGACCAAAACAGATTGTGAAAAATATGCTCCGCGACCTGTAACGAGTACCTGTGGAGTCTACAGTCTACGAGATTGTGTCTTTACCATAGGACTGGCGGTGGATAACAACGCTATTGATGAGGCTTGTGGAAGAGCACAGTCAAGAGCTTATGGAGTAGCTTTGTGTTTCACAGCAAGAAGTTATGGAGGAAAGTTTGTTAGTGGAGGAGGAGGAAGTAGCAGAGCAACAATCTTTTGACGCTATAAGAGAAATGATGAAAGCATGGGAAACTGTTGCATTGTACATTGAGAAGCATCACCCTAATAAGGAGGTGGCTATGCGTTCTAGAAATGTATTTAATGATAATGATTAATATAATAATTATCAATGCTGTGTCATATTTTCACCAAATTTTAATGCGTACGCAAAAACAAATGTCTTTAGACAGCTTTCTAGAAAAAAAAAGATTATTTGTCATAAATTCATAAATAATGAACAAGTTATTTCGATTTTTTTAATTATTTATTGCAAATCGAAATCGCATTCCAGGTTGTTACGCATATACTTTAGTATGTAATTTTATTTTAAATAAACGTTGAGAATAAAAATAAATTAAGTGTTTTTTCGGCATGGAATGCATTATTGTATTTTACATTAATTTAAATGAGATTTTTTTTCGCTTAACGAGTGCTTCACATAACGAGTAAGATTCTGGAACGAATTACTCTCGTTATGAGAGGTTTCACTGTATATAAATATTTTTACGACAATTTTCTCACTTGGCATGCAGTTATTACTTTGTTGCTGATTTTAAATATTTACGGATACGCGATCGAGCGGTTAAGATCCTCGACTGCGAATCCAGAGGTCTCGAGTTAAAATCCCGGCGTGTGTAAATTAACTGTATATTTTTAATTTGTGTTATTTCACATGTAATCCTTATGTGACTGAATAAAATTTCGCCTTTTCAAAATTGATATTAAGGTTTCTTTTACAGTATATCATTTGTTGAAGTTTGTTAGACCACTTTAATGAAGTAATATATTTCGACTCATTTTGATACTTGGGGAAGTGGATAGGAATTTCACCCAGTATCATCTATTCTTGGGGTTTTTAATTAAATAGGTGATTAAAAATAGTATTAAGGATACATGTGATATACTTTGAACACAACAGAACATCATATTTATCATTTAAAATAAGATAATATGATTAATAAATACGGAAAAGCTTTAAAAAATCATATAAAATACATGAGGGTACTCAGATACTCTTTCAGTCATCGGAAGTTGTAAATTATACTTATTCGTTTTCCACTAACATACCACGCTTCACAGATCCAACGGTTATGTTCAATTGTTTATTTTCATTATTGTGGAGAAATCAGGAAGTTTCAGCCCGGCTAAACTTACTGGAACATTAAAAAAATCTATGTTGAAAACCGAAAAGGGTACCCGAGTACCCTTTCAGTCACATAAAGGTTAATTTACACTAAATAATATACGTTATATTTGCTGCACGTTCCAGAGTGGTAGATACATTGTTTAATCGAAACGTTGCTTGAAGTGATTTAAACCGTATTTGATGACCAGATTTGAAAAGCCAGGTACTTTGCAACCTTCATCTTCCCTATCTCCTTCCCCTCTCCACTCCCTCACAATATACCCCGATTGGAGATTTAATAGTTCCAGCTGCCAGAAGCCAGAAGCCAGTTAAACTATGGCATCCTCAATCTCCACTCGGGATATGTTGTGAGTCTGAATGGAGTAGACAGTGGCGTGCACAGAGTTTTTGATCAGGGTAGGCGGTAGGAAAAACAGCGGATTAATCGATAATTGAGATAGGTACCAACAAATGTCACTGATTTCTATTGGATTTGTTCTGTATAAGCACTGCCTCAGCACTAACAAAGATACTAACACAAACGAGCCACTGGAACGCGCAAAAGCTCACAGCATACATGTTTTGTGTAGTCAGGTGAACATAAAATAATCTACTCTGACGTTGGCGGCGTTTGAGCATATCTAGTTACTGTTTTTGACACGTTATAGTAGGAAGGTCGGTGGGGCGCTCACGACGGCGCGATTAGCTAAATTTCGCGTGCATTTTCGAAAGTGTAAATTTATATTTTGCAATAATTTCATTCAATATTGAATATGGAGTGCACGCCTCTGGGAGTAGGGAGGGGAAGGATACGAGGAAGTGAAAGGTCAGGAAGTAACGGGCTATTCTGATTATTAAACAAAGCTTAAGCAATTTCAAGAAACTTTTCGATTATGAATGGTGCAGTGCGATAATTAGAATATCTACCACTCTGAGCTATCATGAGCCCGAGTTTTTTTTTTTTTGATATTTCAAAGCGATAGCTATAGCTTACGATGGAAATGACGTTAAAAGTTAAAAACAATTTCGTTGATCTAGAAATTTCGGAAACAGATTATCTGCTTTTTTTCCATTAATATTTATTGATCAAAAATAATTTGTAGGTGTTTCAAGAAATAGCTTTCTTGAAAGGTGTACCAGGAGTCAATGCAAATGTTGAAACGATGAAGAAATGGGGGGCTTTGTTTGAACTGGAAGGCAGAGGAAATGTGTCTTCCTATCCTCTGTCTGCCCAAAATCCTATGAATCCGCAAAGGATTCAAATCAACATTTTATCAGAAGAAGGTATCTATCAATTGTATCATCGCTGAAAAGGCAAAAGAGCTTAAGCGACACTTTTTTTTTAAGGTTCTACTCGGTGTTTCATCTCCATAACGCGAAACTTCACAAGGTTATTATTTATTTTCCATGAAATCTAACGAAAGGAATAATTCGGAAAAAGATTAGCGTCCTGTTGGAAAAAGAACGTAATAAATATACCTGATACGATTGGCGCGCGTAAACTTAGTAAGATAAAAGTGTGGCCAGGTTCACATATTTCTTCAAAATTTTAATAATTTTGATCAGTTAGTATCTTAGTGAACAAATACGTTAGGTTCCAAGTGTTCCCACCCAGGCGTTGTGGGTTCGATTCCTCTGCTAGTTAAGTCCTCCATCATTGCACGAGCAACATTTTCCGCTTATTATGATGGTAGTGGGAGTTTTTCAAATATTAACCCGGGAATGTTTGTCTTTTTTTACAAAATTAAAAGGAAGAAAAAAACATAGATTTGGATATTTGGTTATGTTTTGAACCCCCCCCCCCCTCATAGAAATCAAAATTATGAAAAATTGAACCAATTTTTTTACTTATTCAATCGCAGAACAATAATATACAAGAGAGAGCGCTGCTGTAGTCAGTTTTGATCAGCTTTGCCGGACTCGGCTAGACCTGAGCGTGGCTAGGACTAGGGCTAGGGTATTTATACATCCATTCATAGCACATGTCGATATAATGTTTTTGTTTATTCGTATAACCACTTTTTTACAGTATTGTTATAAACAAAAATATAGCATATAACATAAAAAACCGTTTAGTTATGTCAATTTATGTCGAATATCAAAACGTGTGGGCAGTCAACGGAGACGCGGGACACGAAGAACACTCTTACAATACTTGAAAGCGGTGTGATAATTTGGAAAATTTTGTTGTCTCTTTCTTTCTCATGGTGATTTATCCCAAGTTTGTGTAGGTTGGATAAAAAGAATTAGCCCTCTCTCCATATATTGTTACTCCAAGTATTCAATTAAACGTGTATATTTTGTACCTTTTTCCGTTTTCATTATACATTTTAGGCATATATTTAGGAATTGTTAGTGAATATTTTGGCATTTTTAGTGGATATTTGTGTGAATATTTCTGCAGTTTTAGTGCCAGGTCCAATATCTAGTTATGATCAATCAGGAACAAAAATATTGTTTCATTATTGTATCATTTTAACTAGACACCTTCTATTATTTATTTCAGAAGTCCCCCTCATAGAATGGAATGCTTTTCACCGCTGCTTTATTGATACAAATGATACTGAAATATTGAAACAGCACATAACAAAGAACCACTGTTGGCCCCTTGAAATATATCTCGTGCCGAAAGTCTCCAACACCGGCAAGGCTAAAAAGAAAAATGCCACAAACGAAGTTCCCCTCCATATGATGGCCTTTCCCGATGTTGGTCGATTGCTGTATCCGGGAGGTATAACATAATCCCTACGGACTTTTACTGTGCAGACCACATCAAATAAATATTGTTTAACCTAATGACGTTATATATATAGACACGTTATAGCCTTAGAATATTAACAGAAAATGTGGCAAGCAAAACACACACGTTACCAGTAAATTCATCATTCAAATATCGGTCATGTATGACAAAGATAGACATTCATAGAATATATGTGTATGAACGAAACAGATCCGAAGTTCGGACCGCGTTCCATACTTGCTTGAAACGACCTCAAGCAACGCGTGACCTTTTAGTACTAAATCGGCTTAAACACCGATCACACCAAGTAGCGTGATTATTGCTTGCCACTTTGAAAGCGCTACAACGTGTCTATAATATATGTAATGTCATTGGTTTAACCTCATTTCTTTGACGGTAGCCCAGTACCTTGCCTAGTTGTTTGAATCCCCGTCACATTTGACACTGTCTTTACATCGGCCATTTAAAGTCATTGAACAAAAAGTGACATTGGCAAAACCCGACGATTCTCGGCCCGTCAGAGTTTGATCAAATTGATATGGCTGTTGTGCTTGACAGATGGTCAAACAACCCAACTTCAAATTAGATCAAACGCTGAC
Source organism: Drusus annulatus (assembly GCA_022651775.1). Lineage (NCBI taxonomy): Eukaryota > Metazoa > Arthropoda > Insecta > Trichoptera > Limnephilidae > Drusus > Drusus annulatus. The sequence continues at coordinate 404,793 of JAGWCC010000504.1, read as the reverse complement.
GGGTCGGTTACCGATATTTGAAGTGACAAACGTCAAAAAATATTAAAAAAATGGTGTCGTAATCATAGACATATAATAATAATAATAAAAACAACCACTGTCTCCTGGTCCCAAAACGATGCTCCCCAGGTATTTGAGCTTTCTGCCATGGAATCACAATAAAACATGGAGTACAAGTATTAATAATTGTTTTTTCCCCGTCATACAATAAGATTTTTAAAGTTTAGTTTAAATTTAGATGTTATGCATGTTTTTTAAATACACAATAATTATGCCAAAAGCAGGTGAAGTTATATATAAATGAACATTACATAAATATATGATTTTCCTGAAATAAATTGCTTGAAACTGAATTGATATATATCTGTGTATGATGTGTAATTACCCATTATCATAGAAACATCAGCCAGAGTAGCGACAACCGTTTACGAGTACAATGAAGAGTATATGCTTTGGAGAGGGGGCATGAAGTCATTTATCCTCGAGCCCGTTGAGAATGTCTTACCGGTTGTGCCCGCTAAATCGACCGCCGTCCCATCGCTGGAGGATGCTTCCTCTTCCGCTCTGACAGATCCTCAGTGTGAGGAAGTCTTTGATGAAGAAGGCAGACCTATTTACTTAATCATGGAAATACAATTACTGAATCCTTTGACGAAATGCAAAACAATAGATAAGATTTATGAAGAGTAAGAACATTTTCATTAGATTTGTAGGTATTTTCTATTCACATAAAATTTTGATTGAAAACTGATTACATTTATGAATTGAAACATTGCTTGAAATGGCGTTTGCTATTTTAGGTTATCAGATCTGAAGAGCCAGGTAAATTCTAACCTCATTCTTCCCATTTTCCTGCTTTCTACTTCTATTGGCTTCAGTCAGTTCCTCAAATTTCTTAAACATGTACAAAATATTATGCTTATGCAACAATTAACTATGAAAACAGATAACAAGATATCGAGACTCAAAGATATGTTATTTTTCTAGTATCTACAAGTTGCTTCCCGTAAGAGAGGTTGACTTTGTTTTAGAAAAAGCCCAATGTGCAAAGAAGAAGTACCATCAGCGTGTGAAGGATTCCACCACCATACTTAATGAAGAGTATGCAAAGTTCTTAAAGAACAGTAAACTATTCCCTTGCAAGGTGGCCGGTGACGATGAAATGTCAGCCTTTATCAGGTTCCTGAACTCTTCAGGGGTCTATGCTAACCTAGTGGGGGGTCTATGTGAGAGTGTGACCCACATGGTGGACGATAATTGCAAATTAGGTGTAGCAATAGACTCTGAGGATGATTTTCAGGTACCTTTCTGGAATAATAACTACCAATTTCATTTGTGAACAATTCAATTAGTAGATTGAATTTCAAATAAAATTGGCACATCTCTTCAATTATCACTTATCTCCATCATTTTTTTTTGCAGAGAAAGGGTTAAGATTCAAAACTGAGCTTATTTCCAATGTTAACTTTTTTCATAAACTGTCGTCGAATTAATGACTGCTAGTTTTCATTGTTTGCTGTAAACCATGTACATGATATTATTATGTTGAATTTTTTCTCCAATTTTGATACTGTCAGATACATTAATAAATGTTTTGAAAGATGCAATGAAGTATAATTAAAATCCGATTTCGAACAATTCAACGGAAACATTTACATTGCAAATTGTATTGTTTTTGTAAGTTTTGAGTATTTTTACTTGCCTAAATTAAAAAAAAAAACAAGCCAGTGTTCCAATTTGCTTTGGTTAAATTCAATCACCAAGTATGATCAATCAAACCTTGATAAAACCTTCTAAGGAACATCTAGTATAATAACTGTGTGGTTATTTTAGCACCCAACAGTTGGTACATAGTTAATTAAACTATATTTAAAATTATTTCAGAGCTTTATATCAAAAGCATTCGTTGAATTGGTGAATGAGATGCACAAAGCTTTAATGTTTCCCAAATCTAAAATCTTCATTCCTACCATTGAATCCAAAGACTTACTTTATTTTGCTCGAGAGGAAGAGGCCCTTAATCATCATAAAGAAGCAGAATATCTTCATTTGCAGGTATGTATGCCTAAGAACTAACCGTTAAATGTCTTCAACAGAATCATTTCCATTTTTTTTTCTCAGTTGTGTCGGTGAGCCACTGCTTTGACGAGGCATGCCCATTTCAAACTACTCACAGGTATTTTAGAATTAACGAAATATACTTTACACAATCTGACCTTCAATTCATCAAACATCAAGAATACATAGATAAGTAAAAACCAGTCTAACGATTAAACTATTAATGCATATTTAGATTTTTTATTTACAATGTCACGCTCAAGCAGAGAGTGAGATAATTTATTTAAACATGCTCAATAGTCATTACATGCTACTATTGACATAGTTTTTTATGCACTTCATAACTCTAACCGGTCAAGATCTTGAATTTTTCTCAACTGCATTCTTTAAAATGTTCTCATGCCCATAATATAAATCCGATTAATTGATATAAATTATTAATATCATTATAATTATATACATGTTTTGAAGCTATACATATTACACATATTGTTATATGTGGGTAATACATACCTAATAAATTACCCGTGTCTTTATTGATATAATATTAGTCCTGCTGATACTCATTATAGATAAATGCGTTTTTTGTTTATTTATAACAGAGAATATCATTGATGAAGGACGCTCCCCAAGTCTGGTTTGATTATGCTGTATTTTGCCTTAGAACTGGATCCTATGAAGAGTCTTATGTAGCAATTTGTGAAGTAATTCAATTGGATTTTCACCATCAAATGGGGTAAAGCAAATTATCAACTTCCACATTACAATTTAACATTTTATGTAATAAATAAATATGTACAATTGAAAAAAAACAGTAATGACAGGCTTTTAGAGTATTGAAATAAATTATTCAGTGGGTATAATAGTAACAGATGGTGTACAAATGGTGAATAGCATGTAAACTAGAAAACCTCTATAAAACGATGTGCCTGTCAGAAGCAACGTTTTAATATTTTATGAAGTTAATACCACAACTTGCCAAACTCCCTCATCCCCATTTCCTTCCCTCGCCACTGTCTTTAGCTTATCACATAAATTTAAAAAAAATGTAAAGTGTTATAATTTTATTAAATGTCCAACTTTTTAGACTGCTGCTATGTGGTGTTTTACTAATGTACAAAGAGCAGATTGCTGAAGCTGAGAATTTTTTGCTTGCTCTTATGAATTTGTATCCAAAATTCTTTGAGGGCTATATCGCAAGTTCTCTGTTCTACAAGAAGATTGGCCGCCACGAAGCAGCCGATGTCACCATGGAAATAGCGAAGAACATTATGGCGGGTTGTGCACTGTGCTCATGCAGCAATGTCCTCTGCTGTTGTGACAGGAATGAGTTTATGTTGCAAGAAGAGTTCTTGTGGTACGACAGAACGATTCCAAAAAACGGAATATTTTTGAGGACATGTGCATTGTTTATAAGACTGGGTTTATTTGAGGTAAAAAAAAAAACACCATACACTAGTCTATTTTTTTTTAAATTCTGCTATTCTACAATTTTTTATTCAACCGTTTAATATGCCTATGAATGTATTCTTTAGTTTGCTGAAACCATCCTTGCCGAACAATTGATTGAAGAAGGCCCGTCTTTATTGTATGACTACCTTATGGGTACAGTTCATTTCTTCAATGGAAAATATTGTGAGGCATTAAAGCATTTGCAACAGGAAGTTTACGAGACAGTTGCGGTATGTATTCATTAGGCAGTCTAAATAAACATTAAAAGATCTTGCTGATAATAATAATAAAATAAAAAATACTAATAGCAGTTATTTTGAACTGCAGACATTTCTGTTAAGCAGTATGAAAGGCCACTGTTTGCTGGCAATTGAAAATATGGAAGCAGCAGACGAAGCTTTCAGATACACCAACTTATGTTTTGACCGACCCAACGACATTCACCTCGTGTATATCCGGCTGGGCCAGTTTCATCTAAATACAGGGAACTATGAACATGCCAAAAAAATGTTTGTCAACTGTTGCAACTATTCACCGACCCCAAACTCGTGGCTCGGAGCTGGCATAGCATTTTTAAAGGTATAAAATCCCTAACCCTTTTATTTAGAAAGTTTGATGAAACATCATCATCTTCACAGCCTTAGGCCTCCTTCACCTCGGTCCATCCTATCCTGCTTCAGTCCTCTTTGCCCTGGGGCACTCGCTTGGTCAAGAGTTTCAATGTTATCTTCTCATCTGCCATGATTGTTACATGCCCACTTTATGATATGTATTTTGACTAGGCGAATTATTAACAGTTTGACCATTTCAGATGGAAAAGTTTGAAGACTGCGAAAAATGCCTAATCGAAGCTAACTTCCTCAACCGTCACAACGCTTTAGTGTGGGCCTATTTGGCAATACTTAATATTAATTTAAAGAAACTAACAGAATTCAAAAAGTGTTACACGATGGCTATAAAAGTAAAGCTTTTATTCATTATTATTGTGTAAAATTTTAAGTAACTGTTTTTCAGTCTGCATTTTAGTTAATTAGTACTTTTTTTTTAACTACCAAATTCATTTTGATTTCCTTAAATGTCATTTTACCTATTTGAGTTGGTAGTAAAACCTCAAAATTGATTCAATTTATTACTTTAAAAATATGATAATTTAACAAAAAAAAAAATTACAATGTTTACAGAATGGTCTTACTGATGAAAAACTTCTGTCTGAGATAAAAGAATTGGCAGACGAATCGTTGCCAGAAGAATCTAGCAGCTTAATAAGGAATACATTTGTGTTATGATTTGTAAACATCTCTATGAATACATACTGCCACTGTCTCGTAAACTTCCTGTTGCTTTAATGTCTCACAATATTTTCCGCTGAAGAAACACCGAATGACTTTGGTGATAATTTTTACTTCTTTTAATAAGTTAAGCAGTCCATAGGTGTTCCGCAAATTTTTAGATTTTTTTGATTTTATGGATTCTTTCGTAATCATCTACTAACTAGCTGGAGCTTATTCAAATACCCCTCATAATGACTATCTAACTAGTACTGCGGCTCATTAGGCCTTATTACTATCACCATCTGATGGTTTTATTTAATTGACTGAGTTTAATTTTACATTAGTGTTTTCTTAGGGAAAGATCTTAACTGGATTAAAAACCCTAGGCAAGGAAAAGATAAAAAGACATGCAAAAGTTCTGAACTTGTTACTGATGGAAGAATTTTATTTGACTGATGTTAAATATTTCATGTTTTTTCTATCTCGAGCTGCATCCTTTTTCATTTCTGTCGTCTTTCCTAGAAAATGGAGAGGTGGAGTGGGAATGGGATGGATTTTTTTCTAGCCGGTGTGATGCAAGTTGTAGTGTTCGACTACCATTTCGGTTTCCTCGGCTTCGCTCTGGATATCCTCACGGAAGGTCATAATAATATGCTTCGGCATTCTGTGCTTGTAGTTAAACGGTAGGTCCTTGGGTGTATTGTAGTCTCCGAGCCCACTAATCAGTGCATTATCCGGGTTTAGAGTTTCGTAGAATCGCGTTGTGAGATCAAATGCGTGCTCCTGTATGCTAGGTATTTCTTCCTGTTCGTGTAGGCGTTTGAGGTTTGTGTAAAGAGGTGTGTTGTGGATGATTTTCACGCATTTGTTTTGTGTAACTTGTATCTGGTTGAATGTTTAGTGCGCGATGTTGCTCCAAGCCGGGATTGCGTACGTCACAGTTGGCCGGATGAGACTGTAGTACAAGCGAAGTTTCCTTCTTCCACTCAGTGAGCTCTGGCGCTTGAAAATTGGGCTTATCGCACCGATCGCGCCTTGTGTTTTCCTTCTCGCTGTCTGAATGTGCGTTTTCCAGTTCAAACGCGCGTCCATGATTAGCCCCAAGTACTTTACTTCGGCTTTCCATTCGATTGTTTTTTCACCCATTGTTATATTGCGTGTCGGAGTGTTCCGTAAGATTATATCTTTTTATTCTAGATAAACGAAAATTATAAATAACTAGAATACTCAAAGTATGTATGTATTACAATTACAAATTTCAATATATTTGTTAGTCTGATTTCAAAAGGAATAATACATCTACTTATTTTTTTGATGTCTCCTGGAAGGCAATTATATAAACTGCTCCCCTCATGGCTAATGGATTGCTTGCCATATTATGTTTTTATGGTGTTTAAATGCATGTTATCATGTTGTTGTTTAAAGTATGTGTGGACTTATAATGTTTTGAAGAATCCTATGTGTGTGTTATGGTAAATTTATCACACAAACATATCACTAATAAATTTCGTATAATAAAATCACTGCAACGGTGATTATGTATGAAATAGATAAGTTTTTTTATAAGATGACATAAATTCACATGCAGAAACAAGGTATTATTTATTTTATTACCTACTTACTCCTGAAATATTATTTCTATAAAATTCGAATGACAAAGAACTTCAAATATAATATTTGAGAGCCATTAATTTTTTCCCACTATCATAAAAATAAGTAGGCATCTTAAAAACTTAGAGTATATTCTCACTCCAAGCTTAGAAAATACCTTTCTCTAATTTTGTTGTGTGATTTTTTTTTTTGTATAATTAAATGTACCAGCTGTAGGCAACAGTGTTTTATTTTGTTGTTCTGGGAATAACATTTTTTTATTGCTGTCACGAAAACATAGTAGACACCTTGGAGTAAGATATAAATATATTCTTACTCTAAGATAGACACATAATAAAACCATAAATTTAAACTAGCTTTCATCCTTGCCGTCGTCAACTACGTACAGCTTGACACACTTAACTTTACAGTCTTCTTCTTCATATTTATATGGCTTTTTGCCCAGTGTCAAGTAGAAAATTATAGTGTAATATAAGTGTAGGTTATAGCTCAGTTTGTAGTTATTACAATATGACACTACATATGAAATACACTTAATACAAATTGTTAATTTATTAGTTCAAAGGTAAAAATTTACATACTTTTGTTTTGGAAGATTCAAAATTATATTTTCAAGTTAATGCCACTATTTGTATACGAACTTTGCAGTCGGTGGTGTTGACTGAATAAAATTCTGTAAATTGCCATTTTCAAATACGATACATAATATTAATCATAACGTATTTAGTTAACCTCACTTTTATTTAAAAATCACAAAAATAATAAAATGTAAAAAAAAATAAGAAGTAAATATTTATAGATCGTAGAAAAATATTTTTTGTATCCAATAACAATTTATTTTGATCACACTATAACCTTATTTGTACCTACCTAGGTTCAAACGGTTTGCCCATCTCTCCCCCTTGAAACGTCAAGATAAGAACTTTTATTGGCTCTTTCACGTTGGTATGTCTGACAATTTGACACTTTGGCATCTGTGACCCTGAGCGCTCAGTTTAGAGCGGAGAGATATTCGAGGCGTAGAGATGCCTCTGTTTGGAAAGAAAGATTCTGGGAAAAAATCCAAAAAAGATGGGAAAGATTCGGAAAAACAGCCTTCAATCGAAGATAAGTACGTCTTGAAAGAATTGCTGGGTACGGGAGCATTTTCAGAGGTAAGACTGATTGAGAGCAGAGATACCCCTGGGCAGATGTTTGCCGTGAAAATAATCGACAAGAAGGCCTTAAAGGGAAAAGAGGACTCGTTAGAGAATGAGATCAGAGTGCTTCGAAGGTTCAGCGAGCTGGCCAAGCAGGGGGCTCCCGCCCAAGGCGACAAGGACACACAATGGCTTTCGCATCCCAATATTGTCCAGCTTCTGGAGACCTTTGAGGATAAATTTAAAGTTTATTTAGTGATGGAACTCGTCTCGGGTGGTGAACTGTTCGATAGAATTGTAGAAAAAGGGTCGTATACCGAAAAGGACGCGTCACATCTAATCAGACAAGTTTTGGAGGCCGTGGACTACATGCACGAGCAGGGGGTGGTGCACCGGGATCTCAAACCCGAGAACCTGCTGTACTACAGTCAGGACGAAGACAGCAAGATCATGATCAGTGACTTTGGACTGTCCAAGATGGAGGACTCGGGCATCATGGCCACGGCGTGCGGCACGCCAGGTTACGTGGCCCCCGAGGTGTTGGCGCAGAAGCCCTACGGCAAAGCAGTAGACGTGTGGAGTATAGGGGTCATATCTTACATCCTGTTGTGTGGGTACCCGCCGTTCTACGATGAAAACGACGCAAATCTGTTTGCGCAAATTCTTAAAGGAGAATTCGAATTTGATTCACCATATTGGGATGAAATCAGCGACTCCGCTAAAGACTTCATTCGCCACCTCATGTGCGTAGATGTTGAGAAACGCTTTACTTGCAAGTAAGTCCCCATTCTGCTTCCTATTTCAATATAATATTATGCTTATTCGGTGTTATAAACAGATATGTTTCTTTGGAATACTAATCTTATACTAAATATTATTGTTTACGTAGCATTGTAACTAGCCATATCTAAAATGTAACACAAACAATCTTTGTTGAAGGAATAATATGGTAGTTCCACTAATACAATGTGCTGAGACCCGCATATCCATTTGATAAAGATTTTTTTGAGAATATAGATTAAGTTCATCTTTGTGTTCATCTTCTTACGGGAGTGCAATATATAAATCTAAACGGCTGATAGATTCCACATGAAAACATGTTATTCACATCACTTTTAAAAAAGATAAGAAATATTCTAATATTTGCAAAAATCCTTGAAAAGATAATAATGTTATCAAGACGTGCCGTCGAGTTTAATGCAAGATTGTTAACAATTTGCAAGTCAGAATCGAAGAAAGTGGGTAAATATGTTGAGCTCGATTTCTGATTTGAATAATTGTGCGCAGGTTAGCTCTGGGGCATCCCTGGATCTCCGGAAACGCCGCGAGGAACAAGAACATCCACGGCACTGTGTCCGAGCAGCTGCGGAAGAACTTTGCCAAGTCCCGGTGGAAGCAGGCATACCACGCCACCACTGTCATCAGGCAGATGCAGCGCATGGCGCTCAGCAGCGGGGGCGGCTCGTCGCGCCAGCCGGCCGCCCCCCGCGGGCCCCAGTAGGCCTCCGCCCCCGCCCCCCCGACCCCGCATGCCACTCCATGACACAACACCTAAATACCTATTGAGGGTCATATCCAACCAGACGTGCATTCCTCCGATTGAGGATTCCTAACCACGTAACATTTACTTTATATACTTTTGATTGTTGCGATGCCAAATTTATTTATAAAATAATCAAGGGGCTCAGCAATAAAACTTAGATATAGCCACGAGAGCTTCTGTCTTGTGGTGTCGGCCTCAGAGCCGAGCTAACTTGTCATATCCGCTTCTGCCCTAGCTATTCGGAATTTCGATGTTTTATATTGTTCAATTATTATATGTAATAATAATGATAAATTAATTTTAAATTTAAACTAAAAACTGCTATCGGGGTTGATTAGTTGGAAAGCGTAATAAATCTTATATTTTTATGGCCCAGCCCTTCGATTGTACGTTGAGTTTATGGGAGATTTATATAAGTCACAAAGGTTGTAATATTTATGGAGATACAATACTGATTTTCGTATTCTAGCGCATTTCTAAATGACCCTTCTGTTTTGTATCTTTACTTGTCAGAACTGAATGTAACTCCTTGAAGGCCATTGCTACGTTCAGTGGTAACAAGTAACTGTAGTCTGTTTGTAAAGAGAGTACCGCTACATGCAAATTTGGTTGTGTACAATTAATTGAACAGCTCGCTGAGACATGTGAATTTAATAAAAATAACCCCGTAGCTATTAACGAATTCTTATCCGTATGGAGTTTTGTCTTAGTTTAGATATATGCAGACATATTTATGTTGCAAAGATCTCTGTACACGATGGAGGAAAAACATTTGACGTCGTTAGCACAGCTAGATACAATACTGTCCGACATGACCTCTCAGCTGTCATCTCCACAGCCTTCTGCCGGGATTATGTCTTAGAACTAAGGTTAAAATATGTGTAAGGGATCTTGTGCACTTTTCTTCCCTTCTTAATTTCGCCTCAGCTTTCATGACTATTTTCTAAACGCAAATTTCTTAAAATTTCCATCTTTCATTGTTTGATCGAATAAACCTTTATTTTTGTCTTTGTAAATTTACTTAAAGTTTTATTTAAAACCCAAATGCAAATGGATGTACTTCATAATTGGGGATATCCTGTTGTGGACATTAAGGTCACGGTGACATCACCACCACAAAAACGTGTCACACATGATAGTGATCGGAGTGTGCCTTGGCTGTCCTTTCTTAACCGTTATTCTATGTGCATACATGTTATCTTTTCTTTACAATTTTTATTACGATCTGATAAATATTTATTTATGGTTTGAGGTCTGTTGCTGTGGGTTGGCTAATATTTAATAAGACATGATTAGATTAACGTCTAGATGTATTTAAAACTCTCGATTGTACTTTATGAGACGGCCTTTCATTCTCAATGAGGTGTGATCTATAATTCTTGCCACCGCTAAAAGTTTTAAGCACTATGTGGTTAATTGTTTACAACATTTCTTATTATAAATGAAGTTGTAAATATATTTGGAATACACTATTCCGCATATTGTTTTCAAAGCATAAAATTTAATTCTTCCGTGATCTCCCCGTGTTATTTGCCATTAATTTGTTGTTTACTCAGAAACCATTAAACACTTGGTATTTATATTCCGCTGAATTTTTCATTGTAAATGTGAAGGTAAAACTTTGGGGCTTCATTTAATTTGGGAATTTATACATTTAATCTCCTAGCAGTTATGTACGCACAGTAACATTGAAGTTATTGGTTTTTATCTTAACCGTTGGTGACCATGATGAAAAGTGATCTAATCTTTTTATTTATTTCGAAACAACACTTTTACAATAGGTAATAATTTTATGATCACATCAAACGATCAGCAGATCTTCGTGATATATGATCCATTTCCTCAATCAGATTTGAAGTAATTATGAATACCTACAGTTATTTTCTCTCTAGTGTGTATGAACTGCATACCCTTGATTTTCTCACGAGGAATTAAAAGTGAAGGTTATATAGGTTTTCCGCATTATGCTTTCCAACACTTTTGCAGAATACATGTTTTGCCAACATTACATTGCGAAGCCATTCCTCAATTCTATCCTTGTAAAGTTTGATTTATGACTGAGATAAATAAACTATTTTATAATATTAATATGATCGCCTAGTCCATTGAAGTTTTTCTTCTTATCCTGTGAATGTATCAAAGGACTTGAATGTAAATGTTAAATTTAATCAACAGTTTTATGCGTAGGATTTGTGATGATCCACTAAATTAATGTGTAAATAATAGGTCTTGATGTTTAGCTGCCACATAGAAATGTTTACTAGCACATACAGTGCGTTCCCTTAATAATCCTTCATCGTAATATCAATAAGTAGTTCTCTTTAAAGCATTCCAATAGTGAGGTTCGCCTTTTGTTCTGCGATTTAGCATTCCTTTCTGATGGCCAGGTCACACAGGCAGACAGTGACAGGCTTTGCAGTGTTTCTCCACAGTAGTGTCCTGCCGGTGTCATCTTCTCTGATTCGATGATTTGCCTTGTATGTTTTGTTTCCGTGCAAGTACCTGATACAAAATAAGGATAGCTTTGGTATTAGCTGAAACACGTAGTGTGAAGGTTCCCCCCCTACCAGTGGAAACTGAATGGAAACTCGATCCCGTACTCGCCCTTGTTTGGTTTGCTAGCAGTATGATTTGGTTATGTGTGTATTGAATGTTTACATGAGACAAATCATGCATTTGTTTGCCTTAATTAAGATATAAGCATTGCGTGTATATTTTCGTTTATCATGGTCAATCAGTAGTGAGAAGAACTCTACAACGACAGAAGCGTGCCTGCAAGGGGTGTGTGTAGGCTGTTGTTCTTTACACGCTCTCGGTCAATTGTACACGTGTTGCAATAGTCGCTTCACCAGATGCGTAGGGTTTGTTTGACTTACTAAAATACATTTTGCCGTCCGATTAAAGCCACAATAGTTATTGCTTACTCTGAACATGACATTCCTAACGCATTTTCCTTTTCTTGTGATTGTTTAACTAAATAATAAGGAAGAATTAGATGTCGCTTTCACTAGATTAATTACTGCCAGAAGTATCGTAAGCCTCTCTTGATATTTATTGCCTCTCTTTTTCTGTACTCAAAACTTAACTATTCCTAAAATAAATATATTATATATTGTTATATCTTACTCTAAGTCTTGAAGTTCTTGTTGAAATTGTACAAATTTTTGGCATACAACTGTGTGCATAAATATATTTTATTATTTTGCTACTTAAAAGTGTACTTTAGCACTGCTAATAACTATTTTTGTTGTGAAATTGTTATTATTTTAAGACGTACGGTTATAAGTATATTCATGACTTATCTATTTAGTCATTTTCATTTGTTGACAATTCGTTGCACACACTTTGTTTAGATCTGATATTTTTATGTTTTACATTTTAATCACAATTTATTTTTATATGTAGATTTATGGTTTCACATATCTAGCCACCAACCACCGTCTCTGAATCAGCTTGTGTAATCACACACTCCTATGAGTATTAATGATTCCATTCATGTTTTTTATGATTGCTTAAATTTTCAATAAATGATATATTTTTTATAAAAAAAGCATACAGTTTTATCAGCTTCAATTTGATTAATTATATATGCCCATATAAATATCTCAACAGATAAGCATTTTAATCTTATTCATTGAACTAGCTGTTTCCAAATCATGTATTACTTTATATTCCAAACTCTAGAATAATTCAGGTGACAGAAAACACACTGGTTTTAACATATAAATAAATTATAATGGATTTGGAAAAATCTCTTGTTGAAGCTGTATGCTCGTTCGATTATAACAGCGGACCGCTAACATCATCATTTTAATCAATACTAATATTATGTTAAGATTATTATGTAAAATATCTCCTACCATTTTAACTCTATAAATGTGTTAGTCTCGAAGCAAAAGTTTATTAATAGTGGTCAATGTGTTTATTGTTCAATCACACTTAAGTTTGGGAAAATAAACACAGAGTAACGAATTTTTTATCACCCTATAAAGTCCAAGTTGTGGGAGAATTTAATCTCTCGGGAAAGCCGGAAAAACAATGTTTATTGTGGATTTAACCGTGACTTTAGATCTGGTACTAAATTATACTTGGACGCTAAACACACCTTGAAATCTATTTTATTATACACAATCAATATGCTATTTTTATTTTTAAACTGCTGCAAAGTTTCAACTGAACATAATTTTGTTTCATTACCATGCAAATAACAAAAGCCTTTATCATGAAATTTCTATTTTATTTTTTCATTGTTTATTAAAAATAAATGGTATTTGCGACTTCAGCATTTTAATGTCTACTGTCTGCAAAACGAATTTTAAATAATTCTTAAGACGTGTAAACACTTTGAAACATCTATTTTCTTGTTAAATTTTATTTTTCTTCATATTTAAAACCGAACCAGATTTCGTTTTCATTGTTTTTTTTATTTGATCATTTTTCTGAATCTTTTTGATTTATTAATTATTTTTTTTCTTCTAGAAGTTGTCTTATGTCTTTGAGATACCGATATATGTTTGTCATTAGTATAACCATTCTTTTAATGAGTGACATTTGCAGAGAGACTATTATTTGTCTACATATTCAATATGAACTATTTATTTTCTCCTTTAGTGTTTGTTATGTTTGTTTTAAATGATGTTATTATATTCCCACTAATTACTTGTATGTCCTGTAATGTGAATCCTACTTACATCCCTATCATTGGGTGAAATGTACTATGAAAATATATTTTAATTGTTGTCTATATAAAAACTGATAAATAAACAATTCTTTTATTAAAATGAATAACTACCCAAGTTGTATTTTATTGCCTCGGGAAGGGTGTGATTTGAATTAATATTCTAATTTTTGTGTTTGATTTCATTCCACCAGAGTTTCAAAGAAATATTTTTTGACTGTTTTTACAATATTTTTAAAGGTCTTGTTATTTTTCTGAATCTATATTATAAATATGATTGTATTTTACTTGGTGGATTTTAGATTTTTATACTTATTCTACTTCACTATAGGTGGTAAGGCAATAAAATATACTATTATATGTGTAGGTATTTGGCCATATTTTGTCAATGTAAATAAAGCATCCCCACTTGTTAAATGAAAAGGTTTTTGTTTTCAATGTCTTCCCCTAGTTGTTTGAACCACCGTGACATTTGGCAGTCACAAATCGGCAATTAGCGCCATTTTGAATTTTTTACATTAGCCACATCAAATATTGCCCCCCGTTAGCCGCTGATTCTCGATCCGTAACAGGATTTGATCAGTCGTCAAACATCACAGTCGATCTTAGTACATTCTCCCCAACACAACCTCTCAAGGTCGTGCTTAAATTTCTCCGATTGAAAAGGTGCAACCTCCTTTGTCACGAGTCCTGTTATCTTTACTAGATAAGGTTATTAGGCGATAAACCATAATGATTACTTTTATTGTACAACAGCTTTCACTGCATTCAACTTTCTGTTACTTCTTTATCGGACACCTGCTATTTTTCGTGAATTCATTTATACGGATGAATTGTATTATTATCTTCAAATGTTGAACAAATACAGGTGTCTTCTTACATAATTAAAACGAATATAAATATATTATAAAGGTACCTTTGCATTTATATAAAAAAGAAGGTCTTTAAATATGTTTTGTTATAAACACATGGTGAGCATTGTACCACGGACAACACGAAGACCTTTAAATATATAACGGGGGAAAATGTCATAGACGTGCTAACAATCCATACTATTTAAAAGAAAGCAGGGAAAATATCAAATTAATATGTGAAAGAAAATACGCTAGAGAACAGATCTTACAGAATTAAAATGAATAATGAACTCTAAAATCTAATTGAGCATGAAATCATTGTAAGATTCTGTAAATCCCAAAGACTGCAATCGGCTGGCCATGTGGAAAGATTTCCAGATGACTAGACAGTGCAAATCATGACCAGGTGGGTGTTCCACTGGCAGTGAACCATAGGCAGAATGAGGAAGAGGTGGACTGACTGCGTGAAAGAAGATTGAGCCCTGGGAAGGCATGAGGACGGGAGAAGAAAGGCTAGAGACCAGACCCAGTGGAGAACATTTGAGGAAAAGTCCAAATACCACCTTGGGACGTACCACCGTCATGATGACATGAAATGAAATAAAACTTGTTTTATAAATTACATATTTATTTTAGTGTGAAAGTACAGATTCAAATTTAAGTCATTATTAATTATTGTTGTAACTCTTGACCTAGTAAGGACAGTTGTTTCAGGAATTGCGTTGCATTTGGAAATGTTGAAGAGCCATAGATGATCTTAATGTTACTGCTTGCGGATTTTTGCTGAAAGGAAAATAAAACATGACATTAGTAAACAAGGACTTCTCTGTCATCGATGATTTAACAAGGTCAAAAACAATAACCGGTTTATGATGATGGTTCTACTGTAGAATTTTATTATGCTCTTGGCAGCAATAATATGAATGTACATACGACGTTAATCAATTTAGGATTTTTATCAAAAATATAGTTAGTTATCAAAAACATTCTTGACGGGTTATTCTTCTGCAATTAAGAAGTCTTTCTAACACTTTATCTGAAATTCCAGAACGTTTTTCATATAGAATTTAAAATATTAGAGTTTAAAAATTTAACCATTCAGCAACCTTAGATATTAACCTAACTACCAGAATAGAATTTACAGAAAAAAAACATTAGTAATACATTTTGCACTTATGTACAGTTCACAAAATGCCGTTTAGCGCCATTGTTAAAACCAGCCCCGTAAGTAATCAATACTCTCACCAAATTTACTAACTAACCATCACGTCATTTCACTGGGGAGAATAAGGATTGAATGCCACTTAACTCTGTCTCTTGACACACACTCTTGGAATTATTCACAATCACACATAATTTTTTCTTACACCGATTTGCCATGACCTGGCTCAAGTATTCAATTTCATGGATCACGCCATATCTTCCTAAGGTGTCGCATAAATGGTTCACATAAATATTGAAAACATAAAATTATGATAGTATGGATAAAAATTTAATTAACACCAAAAACTACCAACCTTAGCATAATCCACCAGATTCTGATATTCAATATAGTTCCCTCCGCCCACCACAAAGACAACGGCCTCGTGGAAGGGGGTGGTGCGTGGCGTGGCGGGGGGCTTCGAGGCCCGCAGCTGGCGGGGGTCCAGCCACAGCAGGTCCTCGCCGGGGCCCCCCGAGCCCCCAGGGCCTGCGGACATGCCGCTCGGGCCGCCTGACATGGCCGCCTCCACAGTGCGGGTCACAGGCAAGTTCTGGAAGGTATAGATTATATTTATTTTTATAAATTAACGGACTAAAGTCCAATTATAAGTGAATAAAACACGAAATGGGAAAAAAAGAGCAACAGAGAAAGAAGAGCACATACATAATAATAAATGAAGCGGTGACAAAAATAGGACAAAATAAACATAAGAGAGAACATTCAAGCCATGGTCTAGTCAAAGTTTTGGTAGAGTCATAAAGAATGACAAAAATCATTTAGACTGCTACCAAAAATTTCAAGACCATGGCTTGAGTTAACAAGTCTTGACATTCTGGATATTGGAGAATTATACCCATAATTAGTATAGTGATGATTGAGGAACAGCAATTCATTGTTTCTGAGTCTACGGCAAGGAATATTGAACTGGATAAGTTGCAACGGAGAAGGTGAGTCTATAAAACAATTAATAATTTTGTAAATTAAAATTAAATCAAAGTCTTTCCTGCGCATTTCTAATGAAGACATTTTCAATAATTGTTCAATTTCATCATATGAATAATCGCCTCTTTCATGCCCTAATTTCCATGCAATATGGCGTAAGAAGCGATGTTATGCAGATTCTATGTGATGAATATGAACGGTAAAGGAAGGGGACCAAAATAAACTAGCATATTCTAGATGAGGGCAAACTAATGAGCAGTAAAGAGTTTTTAGGGTCTTTATATTCTTCAAGTCACATGAACACAAAATAACGAGAAACAAGGATGTGTGGAAGAAAAAAAGTTAAAGGGAATGCGATGATAGTTATGCAATTGAATATATCTCATCAAGGAATTGCTATAGACAGCAAAATAATAAAAAAAGCATAATTTTTCTAATTTTCTAAAACATATAATTTTGGTAATTATACTATGTACTCTTAAACCAAAATTATTTATACTTGTAATATCTATAATCAAAGTTTAGAGATTGTGTGCAGTTACTTACATGTCTCTTGACTACCAGATTTTTCACACCCTCCATGACAAAGGAAGATCCCTGTGACATCAATTTGGAAAACATTGAAACTGTTTTGGTGCCGCCACCCTCATACTGCCCAGTACCGCCAGACATCTTAGTGTAGCCCCTGTTGTCATTAATTTTATAGGTTAATACATAATTTTATTGAAAAAAAAAAATCACCCAGTGGATTAATTTGGAGATCGCCATGATCACAAACAAATAATGATAAATAATTTTTAAAGTTCTCACATAAATGTTGGGTAGGCTATATGGTACCTACCCAGCTCAAATGTAGCAACGGAAAGTTCCAAATTCAAATATTTTAAAGGGGTTAGAAAATGGAGGGAAGAGAGTTCCTTTGTTTCACAGTTCTGTTGTTTTTGACAGATGGCTTGGAAAAAAGTGATATTATGTTAAAAATATGTCAATTAGAGTCACAGTTGTGTCAATTCCGTGATATAAATATTATATGTGATTTTAAAGTAAGTTAATCTCAAATGTAAAAGAGGCCAACTTACTTCCATCTCTTGATATAAACCATGGGGTGCATATCACATCCCGCATTTGTCAAAGCCGCCTCATACTTGGTGTAGTCCTGCTCTGAGATGTGAGGAGTGCAAATGTAGTAGATGATGAATAGCCTCATCTTGTCTTCGGGACCCCCAGCCTCGGGATCGCTCAACAAGTCTAGAAGGGTCTTGCTCTCGATGGCTGCTTTGCTCATGATCTTCTCTTCGAGCTCAAAAAATGAATCAAGTCTTCGGGACTTGATGTTCTCCAAGATTCCTGTGAAAATAAATATTTTTTAACCTTCTGCACACATACATGACATATTATGCAGATAATATAAATACTGCCACACTATACTACATAGAGAAAAGTGAGTAAAAACTCAGGAATTAAAAAAAAAGCACCCGGGGTTAAACACTCCAAACTACTCATAGACTGTTCAAACCACAAACGAGTCAGGTGACTACTCAATATGGATGGAGATTCACTGAGGGAGCAGCTAGGACTAGTGACAGGATACTGTCACCTCAGGAAACACATGCAGCTGTTGAGAGTGGAAAGCACCAATAGGTTGAAGAAATGTGAAGAGCATGAAGAAACAACAATTCATTTATGGTACCACCTTAATGGAAAGACACTTTGTGGGACTGGGATTGATTGCGAAATACCCAAAACATCTTGATAAACTTCAAACTTTGGAATGGTAGATTTCCGCAAGGTACAACTTCCATCGTACCTTCCCGACTGTAATTTCGTAATAACTCACTTGTGTTTTACAAAATGAAGTTTTTATCAATTGTGCTATCTTCTCAGAGATTTTTACAAATTGTATATTTGTGGGGTTAGTGGTTTTTCTGGAATAGCTACGTATATTCGGAGGGTTGTATTTTTCTCCCTCATGTCATTAAAAAGAGTTTGGTTAAGATTTGTGATTTTTTGTTTTGTTGTTTTATTGAAGTTTTTAGATGCATGAGGTTTTCCTGTAAATAGAAACAGTAATGTCACTTAGAAAATCGATTGTTTTCTGCCGCACTGATGTAAGCAAACTTCAAATACTTACTACTCGACTTGTAGCAAACTTAACGCAATGAAAAATATCTCTATGGTTTAATTATTCTGTTGACAACTATTATGGTTCATTTAAATATGCGAACCACAAGTTTTAAAGGATAATAGCTCCTGAAAAGATAATTATGAATGCCCGGTGACTATTGGCACCTCCGGCACACTAGAGGTTAAAGGGACTGGACTACTGTCAAACGAATAATAGGAAACATGGGAGTTAACTGAGTGCTTACAGGAGCTATGCAGACCGTCTACATATGAAAGGTTTTTCCACTCCATTAATTCAATCCTTTCATCTCGTTCGAGAGATGATACAGAATTCCTGGGTCTACAATAATAGTACACCAGGCAGATCTTTGGTAAAGTATCACAGCAAAACGTAATCAAATAAATTATTTTATTCCAGAGTTTGTGGAAGTGTACCTGTAGCGATGCTGGTGTGCATGTCGATGAGCCTCTTCTTCTCCATGAGCTGCGGCAAGGAGTTGACAGCGTTGGTGAGGCGCTGCGTATTGTCGCTGACCATGCTGAGGGCGATGTCGCTTTCATTGTCCAGGCCCATGGAGCTCTTCAGCTTCTTCACGCCTTCTTCAGACGATCTGTTGGAAAATCAAGTAAGTTCCAGTGCTATTCCAAATTTTCGTAGAAAGCTATCACTATGCTGTTTAAAAAAATAAAAAATAATGTTAATACTGCACAAGAGTCGAACTGTCCGGAGCCAATGGGACTATTACATCCACGATTGGGGTATGTTGTGAGGGTGAAGGGAGTTAGGAAGGAAGTGAGATGGGGAAGAGGAAGCTTGGAAAGTACCTGGCTATTCAGATCTGGTCACCAAACACGGTTAAAGATATTTTAAACAACGTTTTGATTCAGAATGGGGATCTTTCACCAGGGCGATACTATGAGTATCTACCGCTCTGGAACGTGCCGCAAATTTACAATATGTTATTTAATGTGTATTTTTTTTATTTGGATTTGATCCCACGACCTTTAATTATAATATACAGTAGATATTTCTTAAGACCTTCGTTGTTTTTACAAACGCCATTTATGAGAAAGAGGGAGAGGTTACAAAAGAGCTATCAGCAGTATGCCTTTACCTGTATTTCTCCAGCTCCTCCTGGATGGCCTCCGCCACGGTGGGGAAGGGGCTGCCTTTGTGGTCCGACCAGAACTTGTCTTTAAGGTCAAGGTCGCAGGACCTGGACTTGCCCCGGGCGCCGCTGCTTGGCGGTCCCTCGTGCACTACCACCCTGTAAATAAAACACAATTATATAAATATGACATTTTTGAACTGAAAAACATTGAACGTGACAAAATTAGAATATCGCAACAGATAAGAACAGTCTTATTGCATTATAATTGGACGTAGTTATGCAGAAAGCATCCAACCCCAAAAAGATGAAACCGAGAAAAACGACGCTTGAAAATATGACGATAGAAAAGTATTAATATGCGTAATCGGCATTTGTAAAGTGAATGAAGTTGAAGAATCAGTGTTTTTTTCTTTGTGAGAATTACTATAAATAAGTCATTTATAATCCCTTTACCAGTTACCCTACATTTTAATGTTTTTAAACTTCAATTTAAATCAAATATATACAATGTGTGTTAGTAAAAAATTGAATTACCAAAAATCTATTGCATTTGGAGCTTGGATGTTTTCAGCCGATAGAAATCTCGTATTTATCTATAGGATATAAAGGCAAATTGTTTAAAAGTCCTAAATACAAAACGTAACTTATTAGAATTTAATTTGCTTTGTTTCGGTTTTCTCCTTACTTGTATCCTTACAACTAAATATCCTTACTGTCTACTGATAACCATATACTCATTGTCATAAAATATTTTTTTGTTATTTTGTTACTTGTTATATGTTCACTGTTTGCATCTTTAGAATCGTTTACTTATAAATCTTATAATACTTGAATATTAATGTTTTTAAGTATCAACATATTAACTGTCCTCAATCTAATTTCCTTTTTTTTATTTAAAAATGAATTTATACGTTTTATCTGGATTTTAATACCCTTAGTTTATAATAAAATGTTTTTTTTAAAATCTGTTAATGTACACATGCACTGTTATACCCATATCTGAATCCTTTTCTCTCATGATTTATGATGACGATCATGATTTTAGATAGTTTTAATTTGTATACATATTGTAAATTTTTTCTCCTCGTTAGTTAGTCTTATTAGCTTAATTAATTTAGTATGAAGCGCACTTGCGGTGAAATATCACAAAACTGCGCTATATAAGTCCAATGCTATTATTATTAGGAAAACATGTAAAACTCGATTTTCGCAAATTGTGGGTTGGACGCTTTCTGCATAACTACGTCCAATTGTGGCAAAGTGGTAGGTGATCAGGAAGAGGAAAAAGAAAGAAGAATAGAAGAATGATATGTAATAAAAAATTGAAACTATAACAAAAGTATGGGTGATCCTTCAGCGAAAGTTTGATGACATTTTAACTAGAAATTGTTTTTTTTTAATTTAAAATAATAATAATTATTGTTTAAATAAAAAATAAAAAAAGACATTTTGAAACTTTCAATTGTTATTGATATGAAGATTCCGTTTTCATAGTTTTATCAAACGAAAAAGGACACAAAACATGAAATATAACAATTTTTGCACTCATTGTATGTATCGACCGAAGATCACAGATATTATTATGACTGTGATCTCGCAGCCTTGTTATACTGATTGATCAAACCTGTTAAGTGACAAGTCCAGAACATCGTGAGTCAAGGCTTGGTAGGTCCAGGTGTGATGTAGCGGTATTGCCATGTCCATGTTTCGGTCCAGGATGACCAGTAGTGGCCGGGAGAAACTGAAGGCGCCCACCTGCCCGGTGTTGCCATGGAAAAGATTGTTTCTCGAATCCCACAGGTTTTCTCTCAATTTTTTGTCCAGTTTTTTTGCCACCATCTCGGCTGCATTGCCCTTTGCACCGCGGATTATTGGGATATTGCCTGGAAAAAGATTATAGATCATGTTAGTATCGAAGACAATAAAAGAAAAAATGAAGAGTGAATACAATAAAAACTTTAAGCCTAATACAAAACAATATCATGAACAAGAGTCTAACTAACTAACCTTCACGTCGTTCCTCCACAGAAGTAGGTAGAGAGGATGAAACGCCACACAACTCTGTCTTGGCACATACTCCTTACTTCATTCACATTCATACATCGTCTCATACCTGATCTTCTGTTATTCTGACTCTTGACATGACCCGATTCAAGTGTTTGATTTACTTGATCGTGCCTTTTATTCCTTAGGCATCTCCAACTTCTTCTCTTATCCACTTATACGTCATATATTCTCCTAACACTCCTTTCTTCGCTCATTCACTCTACATGACCAAACTATTTAAGCGCCCCTTTATTAATCTTATTTATCATGCTTATCAGCCGTGCATTTTTTACGAATTTCCAAATTTGTAACATGGTCATACATGATTTTTCGATTCATATACCTCAGGAATATCATTTCTACAGCATTCAGTCTACTTTTATCCTTCCTCTACTAGTTCCATGCCTCATTGACATACATCAGGGTTGGTATCAGCACCCCATTGTGAACTACTAGTCTTGTTTCTCTTGGCAACTTTTTGTTAGCGACTACCACATTCAGTCCTCCGCTTATATATTTCATTCACCTTTCTCTCTGTCCTTATCAGCTTTTCCATCTTTTGCGAACATACTTTCCAGATGATACACAAACTCATCCACTTGCTCCAAGTATTCATCGTTCACAACTATATTGCACAGTGTTTTTGTAAATAATTTAATTTTTAATACTGATGGCCTTTGTGTTTTTAATATAAATAAGGTGGTCTTTATAATTGATTGTTTGGGAAAATTAAAAAGTGCAATAATTGTCACATTGGCGACACCGATATTGTGGATTCGAGCTACACTTTAATTTAGTGATCGCTCAGTTTGGTTGGCAAAAGCAGCAGATATTGTTTGTATCATAACTTACCTAATGTAACAAATAAGGAAAATAAGCTGTCCACCATACTGTCCATAATGCTTTCCATCTCCGTGTCCTTTGTGTCTCCCTTATTGATTGCTGAAAAAACAATAAAACTATTGTTAAAAATAATACACAAGAACTGTATAAAGGTGTAACTGTAAACTGTACTAAGAAAATATATTGGTTGCTTTAAACCACCCATTTTAAATATAGAATAATGTCTGGAAAAGTACATTATAGGTAGGTCGGGATTTGAAAAGATTCTTTGTAAAATTTGAGTATTTTAATTGACATCACTTCAAAATTTTTAAAGTTCACACTTGTACGTATCATATTAGTACTGGGTGTTGACGATAATTCGAAAAAATGCCACGGCACTTATCGTTGGCAATAGTTAGCTGTTGAATATAATCATTGGAAATAACGCCGACATTGACGCAACGACATTGATTTTAATAATGATAATCCCCTGTTGGGAGAGCTAAAACAGTTGGGTCGTTGGAGACGTTAAGGGTGTTATTTTTAACGCAACAGCTGTATCTTACTTGCTACCGGTAAATTTGCTTGACTCTAGGCGTTTCCGATAGGAAAATTCACAAAGACGTCTAGTGGGGAGGTATACAACCCAAAGATCATCATTTAAAATTACGCATAATATCGTTCACGGAGTATACACTCTTACGTCTTTTTGTTTACATGTTTTTGGCGCTAAAGCTAAAAAATAGCTACATAATCAGTGAGTGTTGAGACTGCGTTGCGTTGAATAATATTTGTATGTAACTACTGATATTTTTAAATTATTATATCCAACTTTTGGTGCAAATTTTCGTCAATAGCGTTGGACGTTCACGGCACCTAGCTGTTATTTCTGTTATTAACGGCTAGTTATATTTTGATACAGTACTAATGTATAATAACATTTTTTATATTGAGTTTAAAATGACTTACCATAGTACGATAATGAATCAGACTGCTGGTGTTTCAGCACAAACAAGTCCTCTTCTAAACAGATGAAATTTAAATATTGATCGTAGACTTTCTGTATATTGGCCACGCAGTTGGACTGCAGGGCTGATGCAGCCAGGTCCTCCAGTTTCTGTCGGGAGATGGGCGAGATGAAGTTGAGGTGGTAGAAATCGTAGATGCCGTTCTCCATGTCCTGGCTGATTCGGCCGAGGTTCTCCTCGGTCGGGGAGCAGAAGTATACGGCTGGAACCTCCGGGATCGAGTCCCTCTCGGAATGGAGATGGCTGGAATGTAATTTTTTTTATATGTTTAGTTGTTTAATTTACAAATGTGTTTTTTTATTAATATTATAAAGGTCTAGTTCACATATCAGGGATGTGAAGTCCGTAGAGACTGTAAATGCGTGCTTTTTACAACAAAAAAATTCGGATATATGTATGAATTTTTTGTTTATTTTTTACAGTCATCGGAATCTATTTTCCTCCTTCCATTCTTGTCACATAATGCCACGAAAGGAAAGATTGCTTGGAATACGCTTGAAATTACAACAATAGGAATAGATTGCCTGCAAACCAATGCATATTTTTGAATTTTAGAAACCGTGCTTGGTCAAATGGATAAACTTTAAAAATATGTATTTTTGTACACTATCAGAGGTGATAAAAAATTCAGAATAATTAGTTGAAGATCAAGATTTTTTTTCAGAAATACGTCAGGCTAAGTGACAGGCAGTGAATAATTCTAGCAATATACACAATGGCCTCTGACACACAATGTTATCATTCAGGTAGGACAATCAGAGATAGTTATATTACATATATGTATGTATAGAAAATAAGTATGCTACTATTTGAAACAAATATTATTCGATACAGAAGAAAAATTACTTACACATGCAATGTCACACCGAGTTCTCTCAGTTCTTTCACGGATATAAGGGGTGAAATAATATCCTGCCCAACCCTGTCGTAAACTAGAACTTTCCATGATGGTTCATTTGCTGCACTCTTGTTAGGCACTTGGTTCAGATTCAGCATCTGTTTCAAAGCAGCTAGAAAGGAATGGGGAGAATTTACAATAAACACAATGATTAAATTGACAGCCATAACCAAAAACTTCAAGGTGTAATAAATAGTGAATATCTTTGCCTATCGAGAAGTTATTTTCAAAAGCACTAAAGTTATCATACTTATTTGCCGTTCCCGTAATGAAGCCATGATCCCTGCGAGTAATTATCATTTAATTAATTATTTTGTGACAATCGAAATTGACCCGATTCAACTGTCAAAATTACACGTATGTGACGCGAACATAGCCGCACTGCTTCGGAAAACTTGGCGAGCAAATGTCAAACGTCAAAATAATAAACCCGGAACATTTCAAAAACTTGTCTTGTTGGTGTTTCGACAGATAAAGTTTTGATACTAGCGTTTTTCGTACAAACTAATTGATTCGATTGCTGATTAATGCCTATTTAATACAAACTATCATTGAGTATGTACTAGAAAATAATTATCTTGCTTTTCCTAACCTACCACGTGATATCTTTATCACATTGGCATTTTGGCAAGTGAATTTCCTTATCAGTATCATTCGTGAGTGTAATATTTTTTTAAAGTAATGAATTTGCAACTATTGAAAATGGGTGAAAAAGTGAATAAGTTATTACTTGGAATATTTTCTGATGCAGTTAATTCTGTTAAACCCAAAAATTTGATAAAGGAACACTTCCACTACAACAGAAATGAAGATAAGCTCAAGCTTTTCACCGATGTCTACGATTTGAAGAGTAGAGATGTTTATTTGGTGGGTGCAGGAAAAGCAGTTCTACAAATGGCTACGGAGGTAGAGAATGCATTGGCCGGACGGTTGAAACTGGGCATTATAAGTATTCCAACAGGTATAACGGACAGATATCCGGTGAGTCCCACAACTGTTATTAAATATTATGAAGGAGCTGAGAATAATATCCCTGATGAAAAATCAGAACATGCAACCAATCAAATCAAAAATTTGGTTGAGAAATTGGATGAAAAGAGTTTCTTATTAGTTTTATTGTCTGGAGGGGGGTCGGCACTTCTCACCTCCGCAATCCCTCCCGTGTCCCTCGGAGAAAAGAGTAAGCTGATCAAAGAACTCAGTAAAGCTGGAGCTGATATCGTTGAAATGAATACCGTAAGAAAGAGACTATCAAGTATTAAAGGTGGCAAGTTATCTGAGCTGGTGCACCCCGCCGAAGTGGTCTCGCTTTTAATATCAGATATCGTAGGAAATAATACACAATCTATTGCCAGTGGACCCACTTTTGAAAATGAAGATGAGCCATCAGCAGCGATAAATGTAATCAACAAGTATTTTTTACAATCTTCTCTACCTGATTCAATCAGAGATGCATTAAATTCAAATGCTCCAAAGATTGCATCCAAACATTTAAAAGTGAGCAATTATGTCCTAGGGAATAATACCGGATTGATAGACGTAGCACGGGCCAAAGCATTATCCGAAGGCTTTTATACTTTTGTTTTGACCGATCGAGTCCACGGAGACGTTGAAGACGTCAGCAAAGAATATTGTTTGTTAGTTTCCACAATCATCAAGCTATTATCAAAGTCAATTGATAAAGATACTGCTAAATCGATGATGAAGAACTCAGTCAATATACCATTCAACGATGATACGCTGGAGAGTTTACCAGAAGTTGTAATGAAACCAGGATCGAAAGGGATTTGCTTAATCGCAGGAGGAGAACCTACCGTCGTGGTTCGAGGACTTGGTAAAGGAGGCAGGAACCAGCATTTGGCTCTCAGCTTTTCAAATAACCTCCATTTAGAAAACTTGAAATCCGGCGAATCGAAGAACTTTGATATCTCGATACTCAGTGCTGGTACAGATGGAATGGATGGACCAACAGATGCTGCTGGGGCCATAGGATATGACAATTTAATAAAGGATGCCCAAAGTCAAAATTTGCCTGTTGAAAAGTATCTCTCGAATAATGATTCTTATAATTTCTTCAACAATTTTTCTGATGGCAAATATCACATAAAGATTGGACACACTAATACAAACGTTATGGATATTCATATTATTGTTATCATACCTAAAAATGATTTCTAATTTATTTTGTTCATCATTTATATTACTTTATTATTTCGACCAGTCGGTAGCTGAGTGGACAAACGCGTCGGATTCCCACCCGGGCATCGTGGGTTCGATTCCTCTGCTGGCTAAGTCCTCCATCATCGCACAGGCAACATCTTCCGCTTATTATGATGGTAGCAGGAGTTTTTTAAAAATATTTTCAGGTTATTCGTAATCCGGGAATGTTTGTCTTTCTTTAAAAATAAAAAAATAATTACAAATTAACACAGGTTGTGGATTATGTATCATAAAATAAAATAAATGAGTGTCATTTTTGTATTATAATTATTAACTATAAATAATATCCTTTGTGAGTATGCACATTCACAAATCGTAAGAGTGTGATCTTTTAAAATTTGGACTGATGGTAATTGAAATGATCAATTTTTCAAAAGAATCTTTTCAAATCCATACCTATCCAGTATTTTAGCAGACATCATTCTATATTTGAAATGGG
Source organism: Drusus annulatus (assembly GCA_022651775.1). Taxonomy (NCBI): domain Eukaryota; kingdom Metazoa; phylum Arthropoda; class Insecta; order Trichoptera; family Limnephilidae; genus Drusus; species Drusus annulatus. Next base: position 377,349 of record JAGWCC010000504.1, on the reverse strand, counting down.
AACTAATATTTTTTCTTGGCAAGTCAAATAGCATCCTGTGATTTTTGCCTGGTAACAATTAAATTACACATTTGCAGTTTGCTCTTTAAAAATTTTGGTGTTTTTGGTGCTATTATAATGTTAATATTTTTTAAACTGTGGTGGTTTTTTTGTTGTTTTTATTTGAGACTAGAACGGTGACACCTTGCTACGGGAATCTTGAGACTGGTAATTTAATTTTATTTTAATTTTAGTACTTGTATAATAAGGTATGTCTAATGGCAATGACTTCTGCTCTAGAACGTTAGTGAATAGTCCGATTACTGCCATTTTTTAAAAGATAGTTTCAACAGAAAGCAGTTAATTATAAAGGTTGCATCATAGAGTAGGTCATTCAAAAAAAAAATAAAACACAAGAATAATAAACAATAAACACAAAAAATACCACACAAGAGTCCCGACTGCTCCCAAACATTTGGAGCCAGTGGTCCCTTGGCATCATGGTATGTTGTGAGGCTAGCTATATTTTATTTTTCAATCTTCATTAATAATAATTATTATTATTATAATAATTAATAATTGTTAAAAATATTATTTAGTAATAAAAAAATGGTTTAAAATTAGTATTTTTACACTTCAAAATAATTATTTAACTAAACAAGTAGTTAAATATCACAAGGGTGGGCAGAAGGATATACTGCCACACAACTTTGTCTTGGCACATACTCCTTGATTGATATTCATACCATATCAATAACTTTTCATGCGGAACAATATCGGCACTGAGCGGAACCGGACGTTGGTGTGAATCAGCCAATATGCTTCTTGTTACTAAGGGTATTAATACTGTCTTAGTAATTTATAGATATTTAAATTTATCAAATATATAATTAGTTGGTATTACCACTTTCTTTCAATATTCATAAAATAAGTGACTCATAAGCAGAGTCTTTAGGATATTTCTGCGTATAAATCAATCAATTTCAGCGTACCAAGTGAAATGTTCTGTTTGCATAACAATCTTGTAAACAAAGTGATGCCACTGTTTAGTTTCTAGGGAATATCAAAGTGGCCGGTTCTTCTGTTTAGCATTGAACAGTTTGACCTTTCCCATCTAGTAATGCTCCATTTCTGAAAACTGTATTTGAAACATGGAGCAAACCAGGGACGGATCAAGCGTGTATTTTACCAGTATTCATTTTGCTAAAGATCGCAATATTTTATTTATGATGAAGCAATCTTTTTTTTTTTATATCTGCAGAGTCCCAAAAATATACTATGGCATCCCCAAAAAAGGGTTTTGGAGGCTTTCTAGGAGTACAATCAAAACTAAAGCCATGTCTGTAAATATTAATGTTTAATATCTTTTCACTGTTAGTTAAAAGCTATAAGTCCTTATTGTAAGTCACTGGTTGAAATTGTTAGGTGTAAGCCATTAGTAATAAATCTTAACTGTAAGTTAGATAAATTATAGGTTAGATAAATTAATTTGTAAAGCGCCCTTGAGGTGATTTTTCCCACAAAACGGGCGCTATAAAAGTTATCCATTTATTATTATTATTTCAAGCAACGTTTCGACTCTGAATTCTTTCACCAGGGCGATACTTAGAGTATCTACCACTCTGTTTTATTTATGTTTTTATTTTGTATCGACTGTGTTTAGGTCAAAGGCATTATTCCACATTTTTTTTCAAGGAAACTTAGGTCTAGTGGTTTGAAGCACTGTCACATTTTATACTGTCGCAAATCGATGATTAAGGATCAGCACCCAAAAATACACGATTTTTGGTTTAAACTTTTTATCTGTTAATTATATACGGTTTCCTATGGTTTCCAGTGAATACAATTCTTAAACAGTAATTTTTTAAATTCTTTATGAAATGCATACTAGAATTTCAAGTAAAACGTTTAAAAATGTCTTTGCTGGTTTCAAACTGCACCTTTTACTGACATTTCAGTATGTTCTTTATAGAATTTAAAGGGTTCACTGTTAAAAAATTGTATTAATTGGAAACCTAAAACATTTTTCTTACTACTCATACAAAATTTGCTACAAAGTAACGTTTAGCGTCATCTTGAGTGCTGACCCTAAGTGCCATTTTTTTTTAACGTTACTACTTCAAATAATCGCCTTGTTCTCGGCCCGTTTCAGCATTTAATCAAATTATGTTGAGGTTTCGAGTATAATAGCATTTAAAAAAAATATTGTGAATACCGCACAAGAGTTCCAACTACTCCCAATCGTCTGAAACCAGTTCCCCAGTTGGGGTATGTTGTGAGGCTGAAGGTAGTGGGGATGGGAAGGAGATGGTGAAGAGGAAGTTTAGGAAGTACCTGACCAAGCATGACCGTCACGTTATCAGTTATCACTAAAGCCTAAATTTCCTTCAAAAAAGCACAGTCGTTATGTAATCTGCCGCTAGGGGCGCTGTCAGTATCTAGGCATTCACAAAGGAAAGTGTTGATTGCACAAATGAAAGAACCACAGTGAAATTAAAAAAAAACTTTATTTTTATTATGAATAAATTAATATTTGTATTCCTATGCCGTCCCTTGAAAAGCAGTGGCGTATGTTTTGTTTGCCCAAACATGCCGACTCATCGCGCTTGTTTACGCAGGGCTGCTGAACGAAAAATGCCCCGAGAACAGATTTATCGATTCTCAACAGAGACTTTGCGCAAAGATTCACGACCGTTATTATCGAAAATTATTTAATCATTCGATTACCTGCTCCTTTATGCGCACTTCTTTGAGGTTAGGTGCGCAATATATTGCGCATTACATTTCCTATTTTCATGGTCATGGTAATACGTTTTAAATATACATTAATCCACCTCATCTGTAACATTTTTACTGATTCTATGATCATCATGATTATGAGTAAGATAAAACATGTACATTTTCAGAAAAGTGTAAAAGTTTTGCCTAGTATAAAGTGACACAGAGAGATAATCTTAGATGAATTAAATAATGTAGATACGTTACTGAGACAACGCGCCTGGTTGAACTAAACCAAGTCAATGAGACATACTTTCGAAACACACTTCATATAGCTATCTCTTCCGCACACACATATTCTTTGAAGGGCTATCGTTTTCATACGCGGGTGAAACATTTAGTGGTGCAACATTAGCGGTGCTACATTTTTCTTAAGATTTGTATGAATATGACGTGTCTTGTATTTTATGTCTATGGAGATAATAGCATTGTTTAGTTTTATTTATTTTATATTAGTTGGTTGTGTACATTAAAGTTTATAAAGTATCCAATTATTTAATTCTCTTTTTGACTTAATAATAATATTTGTACTTATATACTACTTATTATTTTGATTTACATGTATTTTAAATAGGTCTTTCAGGCTATTTAAAAAAACATGCTTTTGCACCTCTCTTAATCAGAACAGTTTTTGAAGAGATATATATTTTTACAGCTCTAGCTTTATGAGCCATTAGACCCGCTGCGATTTGCCAATATCTAATGATGACATTAATATTTTGAAAAAAAATCTTCATGAAATTAAATGAGTTGAAATTAAGGTTGTTGCTATCGAGATTTTCAAATAACTGCGTGTAAATTGACAATTATTGCTTGTGCAATATAAAATCACGTCATTTAGGAGGAATGTACGTTTGATACAATTTTTAGATTTAAAGCTAAGAGTTCACACGTGAGTGAGACAAACTTAAATTAAAAAACTCAGTTTTGGTTAAAAGATACATAGTATTAAAGAGATACAAAATCGACGAATAACACAAAAGAAAAAAAAAATAGGTAGAAGAAAATAACAGAAGATAAAAGAGAGTACAAGGAAATAGTAGAATAGAATGAAAACAAATATGAAGATGTTCCGAATTACGAAAAGTTGGTAAAAAAATTGGTAGAATTGGCTTCATTATTGTTTTATATTTTTAGCAGTAGCAGATCAATTTTTTTAAACGCTAAAAATTATCGTCAAAAAAACAATATTCGTACATTTAATCATTTTGTACAGTCGACACCTTAGAGCAATAATTTACTATGAGGGATAGCTCGTGTAGTCAGGATTGTTGATTTATTCCTGACTCGGGCGTAGCTAGGGCTAGGAGGAAAACATATACATCCATTCATAGCACATGTCGACATAATGTTTTGTTTATTTGCACAACCACTTTTTCACAGTATTGTTATCAACAAAAATATAGGATATAACCTAAAAAACCGTTGAGTTATATCCTGCTATGTCGCATAACAAAACGTAGTGGGTGGAGTCGCCGGAGACGCGGAAAACGGAAAACACGCTTTCATACCGAAAAATTGTGTGATATTGTGTGACAACTTGTCGGATCTCTTTTTCTCTCACGGTTTCCGGCGTAAAGATCCGGAGTAATACGAATTAGGGACGTTTATTTGAATATTGCTCAGACAAAATGTGGTATCGGGATGACCGGGAGACATATCGTCGCCGGAAAGGCAAAAGGGCTGAAGCGCCATTTTGGAAAGTTTACACACAGAATAACATGAAGAGTATGTATGAGACGATGTATGAATGTGAATGAAGCAAGGAGTGTGTGCCAAGACAGAGTTATATGGCGGTCCGTACTCTGCTGCCTTTCCCTGCGGGGGACAGGGCGTGATGGTTAGTTAGTTAGTTACACCAGAACACTTCAAAGTTTTTTTTGTTTTACAATAAAATTCATAAGTCTTCAGTACCTGCTTGGATTTTGAAAAAAAGTTAACTTTGCTCAGGTAACTCAATGCTCTTACTGAGTTACCTGAAGTGACAAAAAGCTAAAAAAAGTCCCAAACTTGTGTCGCTTGAGTCAAAGCCTTCTCCCAAGTGGTTGATATTACTGCTGTCAATGTTGTCATTATCTCTCGATGTACGTACAAGAGTGACCGTTAGGTACATAACGATCTACAGAATCTTAAATAAAATAATGATTAAATAAAAACAATTTTTTAACTTTATTCCACTTTTTTATTTTTCGACTGGACCGGTTTCAGTCTATAACGGCCATCTTCAGACTAGTACAAGTTGTTCTTATTCTATGGCTTAAATACTATTAGTAGTAGTAATAGTATATAAGCCATAGAATAAGAACAACTTGTACTAGTCTGAAGATGGCCGTTATAGGCTGAAACCGGTTCAGTCAAAAAATAAAAAAGTGGAATAAAGTTAAAAATTGTTTTTATTTAATGATTAAAATGGAATTCCACCATGAATTAACAGTTACAAAATTAGAAATAATTAAATAAAATAAAAATATATTTTTTACACACCTTTTTACACTTGCCAATTCAACGATTATCTCATAATACGTGTAAAAGAATGAACCTCTCTTATATCTTATGTTTTTTTGTTTTTCATTGCTAACCTTATTTGCGTTATTATATCATATACAGTGCGTCACACTACTTCAGTTTGTACTTATATAACTCCTTTGGATATATAATACCTTGTCTATATGTGAGATGTACATAAATGTTTAATTTCTTTTTTTACACTATGCATGTATCTACAATATTTTTATATCATTCATCTCTTAATGTATTTGGTGAACAACTGTTTTTATGAGATCTTGTTAAATAAATAAATATATTTAAGATGGCTGAAGGTCTTTATAATCAAACAAGAGTCATAGTATTCGACGCAGAAAAACAAACTGATTAAAACTTCACATTTAACTCATTTCTGAACAAAGTGTCGCTTAAGCCCTTTTACCTTTCCAGCGACGATATTAAATCAATCGATTACCTTCATATCTTAAGTGCTTTGAAGTTGGAGTATTCAAGATGTACCTTGTATGATTTACGATAATCGTGTAGTTATTAGATCTATGTTAATAACCAAATAACCTTCTCCCAACCTGCTATAATTTAATATCCTAACCAACCTCCAGTGGTAAGACTGTGTAGCAAAGTAAAGTGTTTTTGATAAAATCCATTAGTTTTATTATTATCAGGTGTTAATAGCACTAAACAAAGCCCCGCGCTGCGTATCTCAGACAAGCCGTCGCTAGCCAGGATTTCCCGGAAAAATATTTTTTTCTAATAGCATAGATGGCGTTGAATATCACGCTGTCAGGTTTGTTATTTTCCAGCTAGATAATAAATAGCAGAAACGGCGCCTACGGAACATCTGAAGTTCGCCGAAAAGCTCTTCGAAGTGTTTTCCGTGTTGAAAGCTCCTTGAGAAATTACTAACAATTAATAATATTATTTTAGGAAGTGAAGGAAACATTCGTTCTGGGAAAACTAAACTAGGCGGTGGAAATAAACACTACATCGGCGCGATATGGCCACAGACGTTTCAAACTATTTGAATTTAGTATTCAAACCTTGGATTAAGAATATACATGGCCTGTTCAAAAGAAAAGGTGAATTTTGAATTTTCGCGGGCTGTGTACATTCGATTATCGTTTTTTTGTTGTTGTTATGTTAGTACACATATGTTAGCATTATCAGCCATTTTGGATTAGTGTTTTTTTTTTGACAACTGGAAAGGTTAGTCACGTTTTTGTGTGTTCTTCGATTTTTTACTTTTGAAAAAAATGGATCAAATAATAAAATCCACGATATGTTTTTCCACAACTCCAGGACGCTCATCGTCATTAACATCTTTTCTGTAAAGACCACCAAAACACTTTTTTTTTTGAGACAAAGTAGACTCGCCGAATGCCAGTCAACATTTTAAGTGCGTTGGAGAACTTTATTCCATTTTTAACGCAAAATTTAATACATATTCTTTGATCCATTTTTCAAAAGTAAAAAATCGAAGAACATACAAAAACGTTCTTGTCTAACCTTTTTGGCTGATTTTGATAAAACCAACATATCAAAAAAAAATCGATAATCTTAACACAGTCCGCGAAAATTCAAAATTCCCTTTTCTTTTGAACAGGCCTCGTACATGAAGAGGTACCTTTGCGAAACAGTGTAGTCAGTATTGTTGACTTTATACTGACTCAGACAGAAAGAGACAAAGATATAGGAAGTTGGGTAGCCTATTAGTTACCGCCCACATGGAATCCGGGAATTTTTAATAAACATATTTGAACACATTAAACAAAACAATATCAATACTTTATTGAAATGATTTATTAAAGTCAAAATATCTCACAAACACTAATAACAGAAGGTTTGCCTAAATAATGATGGAAGCTGTTTGTTGATTTTATGTCTTTATATCATTAACAATGTGAAAATTCTAAAGTTCGTTCAAAAATATTTAAAACTGTTGAAATATGGTACTTCTGAAAAGTGATGTTTTATAATCTTTGTTTGGGCTTATTTGAACATTCACTCATAGTACATATCACCATCATGTTTGACTTATTTGTATAACCACTGCAAGCATTTTAATCAACAAAATATGGGAAATAACCTCAAAATCCGTTGACGTAAGTTATACGACTCGATTATGTGAAGTTAGCGCGGAGGGAAAACATTCTTACATTCTTAGAAATACTGCAATATTATGTGAAGACTTTTTTCTTGTCTCTTTCTCTCTCATGGTATACGACGTAAAAAACCCTGAGAAAGTGATTTATCGCAAATTTATATTGGTTGGGTAAAAATATTAAAGCTTTCTCTCCATGTATATTCTTACTCCAAGATTCGAACGTTTCGTGCTGTTCTCGCTTTTCAATTATAGGTCACAGAATTAGGGTTACCCCTAACAACACATACTTAATATTGTGTGTGTTGGTGCATATGAAAACATTTCCAACAGCGGTGTCCTTGCAAAAAGTCATTGAGAAACAGCATTTTATTTTGTTTACGCCTACTTATGATTATCAGCAAAAAAAGGTACACAAGTGTAAATATATTTAGAAAACTGTAAATATTTCAAATCTTTTGAATATTTTTTAAAAATCTTTCGAAAAGTCTTTTACTGTGTTTTTATTCATTAGTAAAAAAAAAAATCTTAAGATCTATTTTTTTTAAATTACTGAAATTTTATTTATTAGTTGAAAATACATTTGAAATTTGCTGTATGCAAGCAATGCATCTAATTCCTTTGATGATATAATAACTTGGAGTTGGCGCGTCTGGTTTTTCAGTTTAATTTATATTTCAAAGGAAATTGACATTTCACCGTTATCTAACTAACTAACCATCACGCCGTTTCTCCATAGGGATAGACAGAGAGGACGGATTAGAGATGGACAGAGAGACGGCTATTCAACTCATTTTTTACCAAAGTGTCGCTTCAGTCCTTTTGCCTTTCCGGCGACGATATGTAAATATTGCAATGTATAACGAAGCAACGCAGAAAAAAACCAATTTAAAAGGCGCCAAAATTCAAGCTGTCATGACTGGTTGTAAACCCATAACGTTTGTGGGAAACATCGAACCATTTATTTATTTATATAAACTAACGGACTATTGCCAATTACAAAAAAATACATACGAAATGGGAAAAAAGAGCAACAGAGAATGAACAGCGCATACATAATATTAAATGAAGCAATGACAAAAATAGGACAAAATATACCAAAGAAAGAACATTCAAATCAAAGCCAAGGTCAAATCAAAGTTTTGGTAGAGTCGTAAAGAATGACAAAAATCATTTAGACTGATACAAAAAAAAATTCAAGACCGTGGCTTGAGTCAACAAGTCTCGACATTCTCGACAGTGGGGAATGATATCAATAATTAGTAGAGTGATGATTGAGGAACAGCAGCAATCATTGTTTCTGAGTCTACGGCAAGGAATGATAAAGATTATCCAGGATAAAGTGGTGTTTACTTGTATTTTATTTTATTTATTCGTTGGGTTTCTTTGTTTACTAGTCTCTTCATTGTGTATGGATTGATAAACAACTCATTTCTATCCACAACTCTCGCCTATCGAGACAACACGGACAGCGTTGCCGGGGAGAAGGTCATCGGGGCGACACTTTAATCAAATTAGTGCAAAGTTGAAAAATATCAGTTATGTAAACACCGCCATTTTATCTCCCAGAATGAATGACCGCAATATTAATGGCCGGGAAGGCTGGCTTACGCGGGACACTTATGGCCTACAGCTGTAGCTTATAGCACTCGCAAGAGATAACTCTCCCGAGCGACGATGGCCGAAGTAAAATATTATTGTTAAATTAGGTCAGAGATTAAATAAAGCCGATATGGCTTTGTTAGAACAATAGACAGTAAAAAGTCGTTGCACGGTTACTGTTATTTATCTGAAGGAACTATTAGGAAAATAGATAAAATTAGACGCAAAAAACGTATAATAAAGATGAAACTGAGAAAAAGGCGTTTGAAAATGTGACGATAAAAAAGCATTAATATGCATAATCGGCATTTGTAAAGTGAATATCAGTGTTTTTTTCTTTATTGTATTTCTTATGTTTTCCTTCATTTTATAAAAAAATGTCTTAAATTTTAATTTAAGTCAAATATCTGCAATGTGCGTTAGTAAAAGATTTAATTACCAAAAATCTATAGCATTTGAAGCTTGGATGTTTTCAGCAGATATAAATCTTGTATTAATCTATGGGAAAACATGTAAATCTCGATTTTGGAAAATTGTGGGTGGAACGCTTTCTGCATAACTACGTCCAATTGAAATTACATTTTTCAATAATATAGACAAATTTCAGTCAGACAGTAGAAACTAAATATATGTATATGTAATAAATATATAAAATAAATACTACGTGTGTATTTTAAGCCCTATTTAATTAACTTCTTATCATAAGTAGAGTTACCTACAAAATTTATTCTTTTACTCAACAATATTTTTTTTTTTAACTATGAAGCAAAAAAAATAAATTTTTCAGTGAATTTTCACAGGTATTTTCCTTTAGTTTTACTTATTAGCTCGTGATCTCATTTCCATCATACGCTATGAGACTTTAAGTAGGAACCTATGCATTTAACATACTAAAATTTTGACTAGACGCTATCTTGTTTTAATACATTTATTCAATAAGAAAAATAGTGTTGAAACTAGAAACAAGGTAGTGACCACTACTTGTATTATAAAAGCCGCTTTTTCGTATATAACTGTGCTTTTATTACTAAACTATGAACTTATGATTTTCCTTATACAGTATACAGCCTTATAGAATAGTGATAACATAATATACATACAAGGGAGGGTTAAATAGGCAACAGTTCAAGGACCAGTGGCCAAATATTACCAAAAATTGTCACCTATAAACGAACAAATTATAAAATACAAAAAAAAAACTAAAATTACGAAAGGGTTTGAGCCCATCTTCCAAGTACGCCTCTGTTCAATGTGTAACGTTGTCACGCATCACGTTTCCATTTTGTACCAGAGCACGTGTAAATCACGATGTTGGCAGAGTAAAAAAATTGCTCCATTAAAATAAGAAGAAAACATCGCAACAATTTTATCCGTTTTTGAGAAGCCATAAGGGAATAGCCACCTAACGTGGGGGCGCGTTTTCCGTTTCAGATATGTATATTATCTTAACTGTAAAGCAGACATTCTGTTTGTTTATGTGTTTCCGAAGCAGCAAATACTCTCGACCTGTGAGCTTTATCGTCATGAACTTTTTCGTATGTTTTTAGTTAGGAACAACTTAATCAACATAGCAGTTTATTTTTAGTTTAATAATTAGCTTAGGGCTTTGAAATATCAATTTAACTGTCAGCAAATAAGTTACCGTTTTGTTTGTTTTTTAAGTGTTCGATAAGAAAGAATTTTCGAAAATTCGTTTTAAAACTAGGACGAAACCGGGCAGTACCTACATTTTTTTGTAAATATAAAAAGGGTTTTTTTTGTATTTTAAGGCAGCTATAAGTGGCTATAGTATTGCCGTCGTCTATTTAAATAAATATTTCGCTTATAAGTTTGTCGTATTTTCTTCCCCATTCTCATAAATGCCTCATGTAACAGAGCTTTCAGCGGTATGACTTATAGCCTAATACCCTGGCCCGGTCCTGTACAGGCGCCATTGGAGCAGTCCGCTTCAGGCGGCGAATTGCTAAGGCGCTGATAGTACCCGATTACAGTACTTTTTTACACGCCCAGCGCCTTCAAATTTATAATAATAAAAAAATAAAAAAAATAACTATTCATGGACAGCAATCGAACCCGAAATTTCCTGGTCCTTTAACACTTGGTACCAATCTTCTGTTCAAACAAAAAAAATCAACACGGGGCGTTAAAAAGAGACAAAATTATGCAAAAACTAACAATAATGAGAGAGAAATTGACACAAATTTAGTCAAATGAAATAATGAAACAGCGTTTAACAAATTAATAGTGCTGTCGCATTCTTTCAGCAATACCAGCCATTTTGAAGATTTTTTTCACGTTGTGAATGCACACGAATTTGAAACGTATTTAAAGCAGCGTAAATATTATTTTTGCATACTGATATAATTGTTAGGTCATAATATAGAAACAATCCAATAAAAAAATGTAACTAAGTAGTTGCAAATCATTTCCGAATTTGTGACGCAAGTCGACGTTTTTCGACATAGAGCCTGAGAAAACGGCATCTAATTTCCGACTTAAGGCTCGCATTTTTTACAAGGTCGTCGATAATCGTCTTTTGTCCATCATTCCGCACAATTCCAAAGATTCAATTCATTCGGTCACATAGAGCTTGAGAAAACGGCGATTTCTGACCCCGAGGCTCGCATTTTGTTCAAAAGTGACGTGCCTTTGACAAATGTTGCTTTCGAATAATTTTTTCATTCAATCGTCTTTAGTTCATCATTCTCAGCAGAATATCGAAGGTTACCTGCGGTTCCAGTTACTGGTGACTGGCGAGTAATCGGTTATTTATCCAGTTATTTTTGGAACCGGTTCCTGGTGCTTTCGAATAATTTTTTCATTCAATCGTCTTTAGTTCATCATTCTCAGCAGAATATCGAAGGTTCACTTCATTCGGTCCCATAGAGCCCGAGAAAACGGCAAGAAAAGAATTTGAAATGTGACTATAATACAGGAATTTGGTGAAGATGGTAGATTTTTTATGATAAATTAATATTTTCCAAGGGAGTTCAGAAACAAGAGGAATTTGCGTGTCACGCTTAAACCGCGAAATTTTAGGGGGTGAAAATTTATTTCTTTGTACCAAAAATTATACCTGTGCCAGGCGCGTTTGAACTGGTCAGTCGCACTGGCCCAAGGGGTTATACTAGGGATGGTTGATATTGGAAATTGGGTGTACCTGCGGTTCCAGTTACTGGTGACTGGCGAGTAATCGGTTATTTATCCAGTTATTTTTGGAACCGGTTCCTGGTGCCAAAAAAGTTCCATGAAGAAGTTTCCTCACCGCCAAAAGGATTCATCACCGCTAAAAAAAAATCACGAGGGGTGGGGTGTTGCTAGCGATATTCGGAGAACGAAAAACTCTGGAATTGTGGAACTGGTTCCTCGTGAAAATAACCTTTCCGTAAAAAGCACTTAATGGGTATTCACCATTTTTTTTTCCAAAAAAGGAACCGTTTCCTTGGAAAATAATATCGACGGTTCCAGTGACCGGCTTAGGACCGGTCCCTTTCAACCGGGAGAGGAATATCGACCATCTCTAGATTATACTTACAAGCTTTATTAGTGTGGCATATGGCTATTCCAAAAAATATTCCACCGGTTGCAAAGGGATACCAGCAATTTGTTTGTAACATGTTGGAAACAGCGAAGAAATTCTAAAAAAACAGTGCGAGCGATGAATCTGTTCAACGACAATGCAATGTCACATTTTCGTGAAATCCTCCAAATGAGGCCAAAGTGATTCCACTAGTAAAAACTGTATAATAAAAAAATATAAAAAGTACGTTTTGTTTCTAATATAAATCATTTTTATGTGAATATAAATTTTAAAATTATGAAATTAATCATCCTAGTTTCCATTTCCATTATTTCTTATGGAAAAATGGTTTTGAATTACGAACACGAAATTTTCTAGACGAATTATGCTCGTGAATCGAGCTTCACTGTACAAGTATTTAAAAAAAAATAATACGAGTTCATTGATTGTTTACTTAGATATTTTATTAGTCCGAAATTATAATAATATTATGGTGTCGAGTTAGTTGACCCGTTAATAATGAATTTGGTTAATTATAAAACATTTTCGCTCGCCATTTATACGAGTAAATAATATATAACATTGTTATCTTCGGTAGGTATACGCGGGGTTAGGCGTCATGGAGTATGGCGGAATATTGTGGTAATTAGCTCTGCTTTATAATTGTTACTATCGCAAGAAACGGAAGTATTTAACACCGCCATTTTATTTTCCATCCTTATCTGGAAGACCTTGTAAATACAGTTTTGAAATAAATACGAATACTATTTTTGCACTTTATCAAGTAATAAAAAGGTATCTTCTCAACTAACAGTAAAGTAGAATTTTGTAATCTGAAGCACTGGCGTCATGCAATTAGCACAGATTAGATTCATAGGTCAACGCAACTACTTTCAGGTCGCTTCCATCACGTGCTTTGAAATATTAATTTAAATATAAAAAAATATAAAACAAGACGACTTGTTTTATCCATATTTCTCATAAGATTAGAAAGGATAAATACTCGCGTTGCCAGTAAGGCACTGATTGATGTTGGTCGGAGATCAAGGGTTCAATTCCTGAAATGTTGTAAACATGAATATGTGGTTTATTATTTGCTTATTTATGTTATTATAAAGCTGTCGTGTTGCGTTCACTTTTTGACATTTATGATCGGTATTGTTTGGAAAACCATCATGAATAGACTCCCGCCTGAACAAAGGTTACCAAATTTTCTTTCGAAATCGGTCGTCAATTCGCGAAACTCATAGACGACTTCGTAGTTTATATGGCGTATATTAGTTTTTATTTATTAAAAGGTAACATAGTACAAAAAAATACGTTTCTTGGTACATTATCTCAGAGGAGTAAAAAAAACTCATTCTAATTAAAATTCACTCAAATTTTCTCATTGCTCTTTTTTGGTGAATTTGAAACTTGTTCTAGTATATGTCGTTACACAAGAAAAGAATCGTTGAACAGTAATGCAAATGTGGAGCAATAATGAAGAGGTAATGAATTAATAATAATGAAATCTTAGATGTAAGTCACTAGTTATAAGTTATACTCCGTAGTAAGTTACAAGCTATAAGTCCTTATTGTTAGTCACTAGTTGAACATATTAGTTGTAAGCCATTAGTAATAAATCTTAACTGTAAGTTATTAGTTATAAGCTTAAGTGATAAATTATAGGTTAGTTAAATTAATTGTTAAAGCGCCCTTGAGGTGGTTTTTCCACAAAAACGGCGCCATAAAAGTTTTCCATTTATTAATATTATTATTATAAAAGTGATTGATTATTTCTTTTTAAAAATTACGTAAACGCAAAATTTTGGCATAAATAAAATGTCGCCAGATATCAATTATTTTATAAACAATGGTAGTTATTTAATATCAGTTTTTTGTTTACATCGCAATAACTGATTGTATAGTAAATACGGCGGTTTATTTTTGGCGTAGTATTTTTGTCAATTTGTAAAACGCACGTGTTACTATTTAAAAAACAATCAAAACAAAAATATTATTTAGAATTCTGCCCAAAAATTGAAAAGTTTTTAATTAGTAAACTATTTAAAATCATCATTTTTTGTAACTTGGTAGGGTTTACTCATATCGTGTTTCTTGGAAGCTTTAAAACTCAGAACCACGCTGTTTTTTAATTTCAAATTCTCTGGAATTCTCTACATCTGAAATTTCTAGATAAATCCGAATATTTTCGCTTGTTGATAAGAAATCAGATTTTGTTCGAGTGTTTTGTTCTCAGGGTTAAGCTGAGTAGTAACTATTAGTTATTATTTATAGGTTCTGTAAGCCGTTTGTAGGCATAAAAAAATCAAGGTTCACCTTGTAAAAGCCGGAAAATGAAAATAAACAAAGTTAACGTATTTTTTAACATCTCTTAAATAAGTGAAAACGACGAGGTTTGGCTGTCTGAATAAAAATGACCTCTCTCTAATATCATAATATTACTAACCTATGAAAAATAAAAGTGTGTCTAAATAATGTAGGTAGGAATGCAACCCTTTCATTCAGACGAGGATTACAACAGTAATAAAAACTGAAAGGAAAGCAAAACATATTTCGCATGAGGCGTCCACCAACTATTAAATATTTTCGACCTTAGAATGTTAATACAGATCTTACACGGTTAAGTATCCGTGGTCAAGTGGTTAGAACGCTCGACTAATAATCCAGAAGTTGCGGGCTTAAACTAACTAACTAACTAACCATCAATCCGTTTCTCCGCAGGGGAAGGCAGAGAGAACGGACCGCCATACAACTCTGTATTGGCACACACTCCTTGCTTCTTTCAGATTCATACCTCATTTCATGCATACTCTTCTTTTATTCTGACTCTTCACATGACCCGATTCAAGTATTCGATTCACTTGATCGTGCCATGTCTTCCTCGGGCGTCCTCGACTTCTCCTTCCATTCACTTTCGCATCATATATTCTTTTCACACTCCTTTCTTCATTCATTCGCTCTACATGCCCAAACCATCTAAGCGTCCCTTTCTTTATCCCATTCGTTACGCTTACATCAGCCTTGCATTCTTTCCAAATATCCATATTTTGAATACGATCATGCATGGTTTTACCGCACATACGTCTCAGGGATCTCATTTTCACAGCATTCAGTCTACTTTCATCCTTCTTCTGCCAGTTCTTTTTTATTTCCTGCTTGAATCCCGACGTGCGCAAATACATTTAATTCAATTTAAATGTGTTATTCCACATATAATCAATATAAAATTATACGTAATATTTTTGCGGCACGTTCCAGAGTGAAAGATGCTAAGTATCGCTCTTGTGAAAGACCACCATTCAGAATTAAAACGTTGTTTGAAATAGCTTTAGCCATGTTTGGTCACCAGATCTTAATAACCAAATACTTGCTAACCTTCCTCTTCCCCTCCCAACTTCCTTCAGCCTCACAACATACCCCAATTGGGGGTGCCATGGTTCTACTGGCTCCAGACGGTTGGAAACAGTTGGGACTTTTGTGCGATATTCATTAAAAAAAGAAGTAATATTATAATATTATAATATTTAAATAGCTTATATGCTTATTTTGAAATACACTGTGCGAAAATTGTCACAATTACCTATAATATTATTGTAAAAGAAACTTTTAAATAATTAATAAAATAAAAAAAATAATAATAATCTCAATCAATGCTAAGGATATAGATGACAAACTAAGTCACTCAGGAATTTATAAATTAGATTGTAGTGATTGTTCTGTATTTTATATTGGTAAAACAACCCGTAATTTCAATGTTAGAATCAAAGAAAATCTTAGATTTTTAAATAACCACGGTTTCTTCAGAATTCGCCAATCATCTTATCGAAAAACATCGTGCCTTCAATAAAAGCGCCGGTGCTCATACTCTCCATTAAACAGTCATGGCAATAGATAAAATAATTCAGAAGCACTAGAAATAAAGAAAACCATTAATATGAACTTACAAAGGTATTAACTTATGAATCAATAAACAAAGGTATTTATTTATAATTAATAATGACATTTCACAAAGACATCATTACAGGTTGTATAATGCAAAAATCCGTGTGTAATTTTATGTGAATTTGAATGAAATTGGATTTTGTCAATATTCGAATATTCCAACGGAATCCGAGACATTTAATTGGCGTGTGAAATTTATCGCAATGTTTACAAAACTCCCCGTTTCTCCGAAATCATTATGTACGTTCGAGTATGAATTGCGCAAGTATCGATTTCGCACAGAAATATTTACATCAATCTTGTTGAAAGTCACATAGCAGTGACCCCACTTGTTATAATAAGAAGCTGTTTACACGGCGGTACGGAAAAAACATTAAATTATGGTAAACAGATGGTCTTCCTTATCAAACAATAATAATTATCTTTGCGCTTGTTCGATCCAATTATTTAACGACGGACAGAGGTTTTGCGTCTTTGTGAACGCTGAACTATTTTTAACCAGTCAAATGGCCGAGCGGCTATGATCCCCCGCTACAAATTTGGAGGTCGCGGGTTCGAATGCAGGCGTGCGCAAATAAATAAATAAATATTTTTTAAAATATTCTTAGCGAAACCGGTCGGTCATATTTTTTAAATAAAATCTGTGGTGTTATTACAAAGTTATTATTTCATTTTTACTAAATAAATTCTAATTTATATGTATTATTTCATACATAATTTGAACATTTTTGATGACTAGATATGAATAGCCGGGTGCTTCCCAATCTTCATCTTCCCTATCTTTTTCCCCACTACCGCCAGACTTGCAACATACGCTAATTGGAGATGCTGTAGTCCTACAAGCCAACAATCTTCAGCTGATTATCTGTTGTTCAATTTTGTGTTTGTCGCTTCTCGTACTACGACCAATGTATTCTTAACTTTATGTTCAGCACAATTTAGATAAAAAAAATCCAATCGATTAAAAAACCTTACATAAGATTGACTGAAATTCCAGAGGGTAAAAGCTGTGCAAATATCACGACGCTTAGAAAAGTCCAGTCATTCGTTTGAAAGCTTTTACAGCTTCATATAATCTTAGGTTCTAAAACTCAGGTAACCCAATGCTTTCACCGAGTTACTTACACCGACAAAAAGCTAAAACAGTTCTAAACTTGTGTCGCTTGAGTAAAGCGTTTTCCCAAATGGTAAATATATTTTAGATGGCTGAAGAGTCACAAAATTCTTCAGAATCAAACGAGAGTCAGAGAATTCTAACAATTAAGATTTGTACAGCGCCCTTGAGGCGATTTTTACAAAAACGACGCTATACAAATTATTCCAGATATATTTTAGATGGCTGAAAGGACCAGTCGGTAGCTGAGTGGACAAACGCGGATTCCCACCCGGGCGTCGCACGTTCAATTCCTCTGCTGGCTAAGTCCTCAATAATTGCACAAGCAACATCTTCCGCTACTTACGATGGCGGTAGGAGCTTTTCAAATATTGTCAAGTTATTCGTTACCCGGGAATATTTGTCTTTCTTTTTTCTAAAAAAAGGTCACCAAAGTCTTCAGAATCAAACGAGAGTCAAAGCATTCGATACAGGAAAGAAAATTGTTCGAAACTGCATAGTTTCAACTCATTTTTTCCTAAATTTTTCCTCAAGCTTTTTTGCAGGCAAATTCCCTTTTTTAAATCATCACTTTTGAAAGCTTTTCCAATAAAGCTCAGCACGCTGCTCAGACTAGACCGCATAAAGTTCAGACTAGCACCTGTTTCTCGCTTTTCGTCCGAGCGTCGGCCGTTTAAATCCGTACAAGGACAAAACACGTGAGGCGTCCGAACCCGGTGTTGACATTCCCAGCGTTGTGCCCGGCCAGGCAGCGTCAAGCAGTCTACGGCCCGTGCGGCGTCCAGCGCTCGGGCCGTGCGGCATTGGCGTGTTGCGTGTGGCCGACGAGTTTTGTCCACGACTTTTATCAAGCCGCACACACTGCACTGTTTTATCTGGCGGAACCTTGCGGCCACGGATTTATTTATTTATTATTATCCGCAATTATTGCGGACGGGTATGCATATGTGGAAAATTTACAAGTCGTCATTGCTAGCAGGGTTGAGCGAGTCGACTTGCATTATTCAATATGGTTCTCTTCCTGCATGGCTATTTCACTCTCCGCTAGTGAAAAAATGACAATATCTAAAAAAAAATTATTAAAAAAGAATACATATATAGTCTCAGAGCAAAAATATACAGGAGGGAGCGCTTCTGTACTACGAGTATCTGTAGTCAGTATTGATGATTTTTGCCTGACTCGGCTAGACCTGGGCGTGGCTAGGACAAGGGCTAGCGTATTTAAACATCCATTTATAGCACATGTCGACATAATGTTTTTGTTTATTTGTATAACCACTTTTTAACAGTATTGTTATAAACAAAAATATAGCATATAACCTAAAAAACCGTTGAGTTATGCGCAGTTTAGTCGCATATCTAAACGTGTGGGCGGAGTCCCCGGTGTCGCGGGAGACGGAGAACATTGTTACATACCTAAAAGCGGTGTGTTATTTGCGTTTTTTTGTTGTCTCTTTCTCTCTCATGGTGTACGACGTAAAAACCCGGAGAAAGTGGTTTATTCCAAATTTGTATAGGTTGGGTAAAAGTAATCAGCTCTCTTTCCATATTACAAGTATAGAGTTGTTTAAGATGAAGAGAAATATTCTTGTTTTAGTGGATAACTGTCCTGCGCATCCTAAACTTGAGAATTTATCCAACATTAAGCTTGTTTTTCTGCCGCCGAGCACCATTTCTATTTTATAGCTATTGGACATGGGTGTAATAGAAGTTTGCCGTATTGCACTTTATTAGCCAGAGGGAGAATATTTTAAATGAAAACGCTTGGAATAATGTTTCATCAAATACCATATCGAATTGTTTTATAAAATCTTCCTTAAAAGCAAGGATTGACAATTTGCATGAAAATGATTTGTGTAATCATAAATTAAATCATTTCGTAGTTAGTTAAGCATGATTTTCGTAATAAAAAAAAACAAAATGTATTGCTTCATAATATGCAAGCTTTCATACCCTGGCGTAAATATCAATACCAATATCGATATTTACGCCAGGGTGGGTAGGTACTTTTTTTTACTTCCCTACGTTTATAAAGAGTAATGGCGAAAATAAGGAGAAAATTTGGTTGGTCCCTTCGCGCTCGTTATAACCAAGTTTGACTGTACTTATTACATATTTTTATAGTGCTGCTCCCAACCATCTGGAACCAGTAGGGCTATGGCATTCCCAATTGGGGTGTGAGGCTGAAGGTATAAGGGAGGAAAATTATATGGAAAAGGGAAAGGTTGGGAATTACCAGGCTATTCATATCTCGTCAACAAACATGGCTAAACCTATTTCAAACAACGTTTCGATTCTGAATGGTGGTCTTTTACCAGGGCGATACTTACAGTATCTACCACTCTGGAACGTGCCGCAAAAATAGTATATATTATTTTATATGAATCAAATGTGAAATAGCACATATCAATTAAATTAAATTTATTTGCGCACGCCGGTATTTGAACCTACGACCTCTGGATTCATAATCGAGCGTCTTAACCACTTGAATACTGAGGACGTTAGATTTTTAAGACTGTTTTTCTATGTGTAAAAATAACTGAAAACCTAGATTTATAATATTAATTAGTTATCTATTGAGGTATAGGGGATACAGATGAGTCGATTTGGAAAGTGAGCTTTAAGCTTACGAAAACGGAAATTGCCTTTTTTGTTCGCTGCAACACAAATATATCCGCATAGGGAGTTAAGGAAAAAGCAAGGGTACCAAATAAATGCACAACAAAAAAAAAAAGTTTTGAATTCGGGACGAGTTTGTGAATTTAAAGTATTACAATTAATACTTTAAATTTTTCAAATAGACTCTGACGAAGATAAAATAACGCAAAGTGAACTGAAAAACAACTAAGAACTCATTTTTATTTAATTTTCGTTTGAAAAGCTTTGTGGCAAGGGATTCCTTTGATTGAAAAATATTGTTTTTATTTTTAATTCATAATTTATTTTATTATTAAATTTAATAAAAAAAATATCGTAGAATGTAATCAATTTGTGGTTTGACATATTTTAATGAAATGAAACAATAACTTTGTACAAGACCACAGATTTAATTTGATTTTTTATGACCGACCGGTTTAGCTTAGCCTAGGCATCATTAGTTTAAATTTGTACCTGATGATGCTTAAGCTAAGCGAAACCGGTGTCATAAAAAATAAATCTGTGGTCTTAAACAAAGTTATTGTTTTATTTCATGGAAAATATTATATTACGGACACAATTTTAATAAAATTCTTAGTGTTAATGTAATATCAAAGAAATAATTTTATTTTCTGGAAGGTACACAATCATTTTTAACCAATTTAAAAAAAAATCCATGTAAACAGCTGTATAACCACATGGCTATTTAATCACACATAATGAGGTAGGTGTATAAAATTATAAGTAGGTGTGTGAAGTAAAAAAAAAAACAAATAATCGTAATAATGTAAATTGCAGAAAAAAAATTAACAAGTACGAGAAAAGAAACAAATTTTAATGTGTTAATATTGATTATCAAAATACAGCAAATATGTAGATGTAACTAATCCAATTCTTTATGTAATTCGATTAAACCTTTGAAAGGGGAGACATGCTTATATTTTTAATTAGATATTTGGCGACAGTTTTCTAACATTTTTGAAAATTTATGTGACTTAAAAAAATCTCTTAAGAAATGTTGTAAAAGTGATTTATTGGTGACAAGGAGAGTTGAATATACGCTCAGTAGCCGCATGATGAATTTTTGTATGCTCCGTTGTTTTGTTGTTGTTGTTTTTTTAAAGATATCCGTAATTCGTTGCATTGTTGTAAAAATCATTGCATTGGATTGTATCAACGGCGTTTCATAAACCTTTTGTTTCGATGAAATCAAGACAAAATCAAACTTCAGACAGTAATACAACTGATTGCAGCAAATCAGATCTGTAGCAAGACACAACAAACATTTTCTTTGGCAAATCGAAAAAAAATCACTGTCAAAAAAAGTTTAACTCCCTTGAAGTGATGTTTATTATTAAAGCGCGCTACAAAAAAAATATCCTAAAGCAACAATGAAATATTTATTTATAGCGGGACTACGATAGCTGTAGGAGTATCATTATGATACAATTGTAACAGAAAAAAAAATCTTTTGAAAATTTCATTTCGAAAAGGCGACCTTGTATGATGGTGATCGTTACCTGATTAGTTAAATACTTTAAAACGAAGAAAAGTGAAAAACAAACAAAAAACTAACCATCACGCCATTTCCCCGCAGGGGAAGGCAGAGAGGACGGACCGCCATACAATTCTGTCTTGGCACACACTTCTTGCTTCATTCATATTCAAACATCGTCTCATACATACTCTTCTGTTATTCTGACTCTTCACATAGCCCGATTCAAGTATTTGATTCACTTGATCATGTCATGTCTTCCTCGAGCGTCCCCGGCTTCTTCTTCCATTCACTTTCGCACAATATATTATTTTTACACTCCTTTCTTCGTTCATTCGCTCTTCGTGCCCAAACCGTCTACGCGTGCCTTTCTTGATCCTATTCATTACGCTTACGTCAGCCTTGCGTTCTTTCCGGATATTCACATTTTTAACACGGTCATACATGGTTTAACGCAACTTACGCCTCAGGGATCTCATTTTCACAGCATTCCGTATACTTTCATCCTTCTTCTGCCAGTTCCATGCCTCACAGCCATAAATCAGGGTCGGTATAAGCACTCCATTGTGGACTGCTAGCTTCGCTTCTCTGGATTTTTTTATTTGTTTCCGCTAACAGCGTTCAGTCCTCCATTGATGGCGTTTCCTGCATTCACCCTTCCAAGAAAGATAAAATTAAGACAAGTGTTGTTTCGATAAATATAAAGCACAGGTAAAAAAATCCATAAAAAACAAGAAAATTCTAGGCAAATACGTAAGTAGGTCGTTCACTTTTAATCATATAAAAAGTGCTATAAATACCTCCTCTTTGGAAGATTACCGGCCTCATTTCCGTTTCTGTTATCGACTGCATTTTTTTATCAAATTAAATTACGAATTACATATAATTCATAGATGTTTGTTACCATTTCATTCATATCATAATAGTGTTACATAATATTACAACAGAAAAGCAAAATAACTACGTCGCATATCGCTCAAGGGTAGAGGTCACAAATAAAGTCACGAATTAATTGTTACAGTCAGCTGCCAAGAAGAATCTTACATCTCAAAAATAGACATATTGTAGGTAAATATTTGTATTATATATACATCCGTGATTTAAAAGTTTTTTTTTCCTAGAACCAAAGGCTTCCGATTGGTGTTTTTATACATCAAAGCGTCCAGAGATAACTCTTTGAGGAAATATTACCCCATTTTCGAATTATTCATTATTATAGGTGGAATTGTAAAACAATTCAAATGTAAAAATTCAAAACCTAAAGTTTTTTGCCCTGTAAAATCTCGTAAATAGTGAAAAAGCCACATCAGACAACAGTCGTAAAAATGGTTCGAAATAAAGTAAATTAATATGTTTACATTTAGATTCATTCAAAATATTTCTAATTGTTAAAAAAATGATGCTTTTCAAAAGCTACAGTACCGAATGTAAGACGTAAATTTATTAAATAATGTTAATATTTTCGTAGAAAGTACTTTGTGGTTTGATATATTTAATTGAAATGCAAAAATATCTTTGTGTAAGACCACAGATTTTATATTATTTTTTTAAGACCGACCGGTTTCGCTTAGCCTAAGGATCATCAGGGTTCAAAATTAAACTAAACAAAAAATACAAATATATATAACCGCACACTTTGTATTTGTTATTTGATTCTTAGGCTTAGCGAAACCGGTCGGTCATAAAAATTAAAATAATATCTGTGGTCTTATAAAAAGTTTTAATTTTATTTTCATTAAATAATGTTATGTTTCCTCGAGAAACATTTTCAAGGCATGCTGCGAAAATACAACTAAAACTCAAAGCGCCCTTTTTAACCCATTTTCGGACACTTTCAGGAGGTGGTTATAAGTTTTAATCAAATTATTTTTTTGTTTGTTTAAAACCAAAAACAATTTGCTGTCTTTCGATAACTTTATTAAGGATTTTTTTCTTAAATTTTAAAATTTCTTCTAAAATTTCTCTGCACGGGCGTGGAACACGGTTTATATTTATAAATGAATAAGCAATTCACTTGCACGAAAGCCAAGCATCATTAGAAGTATAAGTATGCAAGGAATTAAGGAGAAGGAACAACATATGACATTAGTTTAAACCAGTAAAGCGCCTTTGAACTAAACACATTTTCCGTAAACATTTAACATTTTTACTACTTCTTCCTCCAAAATTAGTTAAACCTTGCTTTCCCTTCAAAGACACCCAGCTATAAATTTATTCTATGAACATATTCTCTTAAAACCTTAACTGAATAGTTTATATTCATGATTTATCTTAAAAGACGTTGATCCTTCTTCAGCAACCAGCTGCTTGGTTTTATTATGCAGACAGTTCCGCAGAAAGCATCCGGCAGCAGTTGTCAATCAGAAGGCTATTTATAGTCGACCAGATCTGCGGCTGCACTTTATTTATCCAGTTGTTGAACTGGCCAGTACCTACGCCAGTACACAGTGCGGAGACAGGGCCTACCTAGTACCTGCTACCTCACCGCTCGACTGTCCACCGCTTGTCGAACAAGATTCAGATTTATTTATAAGTTTAAACCGGAATTTTTTTTTTCACACTTTTCGTAGAAAAGTTACCTCGCCGACCATGTTGGATCCGAAGCTGCAATAAAACACAGAATGAGTTTTAGTTCCAAATAAATTTTGAAAAAAAGAACTGTAAACGATATACTACTTGATCAAAGTGTTTAATTATAGCTTGTGTAATGAAGGGAAAATAGGAAACCATTCACTCACCGATGTAGTTTTTATTGATGTTATGTATTGGTCGTAGTTTAGTACTGTTTAGTTCGCACTAGAAACCTGAATCTCATAGTGATGCTCTTTATTAGATTAATCAAATTTGGGCAATTACATCTTGATCATTATTAGGTAGCTATCATTTGTATTATTATATATCGTTAATTTAATGATTTATACAAGGAACTAGAAGGGAACTAATGAAGGTGTTTTCTAAAGATGTTCTGGCCTCTCCAAAAGTTGTTGCGCCGGTGATGATTATGTTTATCTAATAAAAATACTTTTGTAGGACGTACCCGGAATGTCATTGGTGCAGAACATTTGTTTTGCACGAAATTTCAAAGAGCTTTCGAATGAAGTGAAATTCAATTAATAGTAATAAAACACTTAGTTTTGTGTTCTGAAGTATCCTGAAGAAGGAACTATTGGTTCTGAAATACGTAGATAATTTATTATTGAAAAACAGTGGCCAAAACTAAGTGCTTATTATTATTTGTAAAATATGTGTCATAAAGTAATTTTCTGTACTTAAAATGGCTTTAGCCATGTTTGGTGCACAGATCTGAATAGCTAGGTACTTCCCAACCTTCCTCTTCCCAATCTCCTTCCCCTCCCCACTACCTTCAGCCCCACAACATACCCTGATATATTTGCGAATGCCATAGTATCACTGGCTCTAGACGGTCGAGAGCAGTTGAAACTTTTGTGCGGTATTCGTATAATTTTTAAATTTTTTTAAGTACCAAATGAATAAATGTCACACGACACTGCATGTGTTGAATTTATCGGGCAAACGTCGCACTAGTTATTAATAACCTCCGTACTATAGCGCAGTTGACAT
Source organism: Drusus annulatus (assembly GCA_022651775.1). NCBI lineage: Eukaryota > Metazoa > Arthropoda > Insecta > Trichoptera > Limnephilidae > Drusus > Drusus annulatus. The sequence goes on along the minus strand of JAGWCC010000504.1, from coordinate 352,091 downwards.
GCAGTACCTACTTGTCACGGGTGGTAGTAATATCGAGGTCAACCCGTACCGTAACAGTTACAGGAATAGTACAGCTTCTCTGTGGCTAATAAGTCATTTACAAAAACCTTATTTTTCCAGTTATTAACGTAAGCATACTTATCTACTAACAAAGTTTCGAAACGTTCCTTAAAATGACTTCAACCGTTTTTGATGACCAGCTCTGAATAGCCAGGTATTTACCAACCTTTCTCTTTGCCATCTCCTTGCCCTTCCCATCTCTTGCAGCCTCACAACGCCATAGTTCCACTGGCTCCAGACAGTTGGGACCCTTATACAGTATTCTATATATTAAAATGATAATATAGTACAAAGTTTTTTTTTTTTATATGTTATTCCCAAGACGGCCTCCATGGTCGAGTGGTAAGACGCTCGACTACGAATCCAAAGGTTGTGGGTTTAAGCCCGGCGTGCGTCAATAAGTTTTAGTATGTGTCATAACACATTTAATTCATATACAATAATTTAAAGTTTATTTGCGGCACGTTCCAGAGTGGTAGATAATCCAAGTATCGCCCTGGTGAGAGACCACCATTTAGAATTGAAACGTTGCTTGAAATGGCTTTAATCGTGTTTGGTGACCAGATCTGTACTTCCTAACCTTCCTATTTCCCCTCCCCACTACCTTCAGCCTCACAAAATACACCAATTGGGGATGCCATAGTCTCACTGGCTCTAGATGGTTTGGAGCAGTTGGGACTCTTGTGCGGTATTCAGTATTAAAAAAGCAGTTTAAAAAAAACTCTTTTCGGGAAGGACAAAATTGTAAAATAAAAAAATCAATAATTTATTGTCAGAGACAAACAAACAAAAGGAACAAACTAGCGTTGTGACCGCTTTGAAAGAACTGCTTCAAAGAAGTACTTCTTTTGGCAACAGTTCGTACTTCATTCATTGTTCATTGAACAAATACTTCAATTGAAGTCGGTAGTTCATTATAGCGTTCATTCATGTTAATAACTTCATTTCATTGAACAAATATTTCAATTGAAGGTGGTAGTTCATTGTAGCCTTCATTCATTACATTTCAATAACTTTATTTCACTAAACCAAAATTTTAATTGAAGTTGGTAGTTTATTTTAGCCATCATTCATTTCATTAACTTCATTCCATTGAAAGAAGTATTTCAATTTGCAGCAGTACGTTGTGAAGGCAAAAAGGCATTGACATTTCAAAATGAATGAACCAGTTCCAGTTCCTTTCGTTTTGAAATGTCTACCGACTACTACGTGATTTTTGTGGTGAGGAACCGGTTCCAGTGCTTTCTATTTTGAAATCTCTACCGACTAGTACGTGCTTTTTCGGCGAGGAACCGGTTTCAAAAAGAACTGAACAAAAAAGCGGATAAATCCAAATCTCTTTTTCCGTGAGTTCGACTTCAATTGAAGGGTTCATTTTAAAGAACTAACAATTCGTGAAGCATTCACAAAAAATTGAAGTTTTTCCCAACGCTAGAACAAACGAGTAAATAGATCAAAATGATACTCATAAGAGTAGAGATTAATTATACATTAAGAAAGGTATTCACACACGTAAAGGTTTTAAAGAAAGGATTTATAAAGTTGTTGAGAAAACATCCTTTAAGTGCTTTTGCCAATATTTTTTTGTTCGCTACTGGGAGTTTTAATTCATTGGGAGTTAGGTAATTCACATATAAATATTTTGAAAGTACCTTTCATCTAGTCAACTTCTTAGGTGGTCTGTTTTATTATTTAGTTCGATTAAACAGCAAGGCGATTCCTCAACGGGAATCATTATTCTTGTCATCCATACTTCAATCTTCTTCGGTAGGCTTCCCAGTGGTATACCCGCACGCTACGCCACGTTACTCAATGCCACGCCATGCCACGCAGGTCGTGTAGCGCAAGAGGGTGGAATTCTTCCTTTTCTTTTTAAATACAAAATGGCACGATGCCTAAAAGATCCCAAAATCGGCCAGCGAAAATTAATGCAGGAAATAGACAGGTCAGATAAACATCACTGTAAAATGATTTTAATCCTTCCGTATCCGAAAGTTAAGATTTAACGTACGATCTGAAGGGGGTGAAGTAATTACCCCATTTGATTTTGATTATTAAAGCGTTTTCATGACACAATCTTTGGGGTAATTTGTTTTTGGTCATAAGTAATTATTGAGATTGTCTGAACGGAGAATAATTACCGACTTGATTCGCTTATACAAAAGTATAAATCAATGATTGACAGCCCTGAACAATTAAACTTGATTTCATTTCATGTTCCTAGCAAGACGGTTACAAGGCAGTACCTACCGTACTATTGTAGCAATTCTGCTTCAACCTCACAATTCAACACGCCTATGCGATGAATGCAACATCTGGGAAACACATACTCCGATGTCGCTGATATATTTAACACGTCAATATCAAACTATAAGTCTAATTAAGTACAGTTGTTGTCATCCGGCAGAGCTAAAGTAATAGTTGGACCTGTTACTTAATATTATTTTTTTCTTTTCTTTTACAATATTTTTGAAACTGTTATTTATTAAATATTATTAGTTATTTTCATCTAGCATATTTTTGTATCTGCTATTCAATACTCTTTTTTTTTTTTTTTTTTGCAAAATTTTTTGCACTAATTGGGTTATTGTTTAAAAAAAAAATGTTAACATGTATGTAAAAACCTATAACGGGCGTAAATAAATAATTAGAGAGAAGTCTTATCTATCTAAGATATCGCACAAAACTCTCGTTCGGGGTTACATTAAAACCCTCGTTCGGAACGGGAGTGTTAACTGTGACATCGTTGAATATCAGTGACAGACGCATTTTGTCCAGGTAACAATAAACATTACAAATAACTACTCTGTGCGTGTTTGAAAAGCAGGCAATTTAATGATCATGAACGTAAGTGCAAATTGAATGTCACCGCAGTCAGTGCGGGTGCAGGAGTTAGGTTGCGCCAGAGGAATGCGACGTCACGGTGCAGATCGGATGACGTGCTGCACGACTGCGCGACTCGCCTCTTGGCTTCTGTTATATCTTTACCTGAAGAGTACATTTGTAGTCAGTTCGAAGTAGACTTGCTAAAATTTCTGAATATTTCTACTGAAGAATATCATTTAAAAATATGTATTTTTTATTTGACAACCTAATTCATCACAAACTTAACCTTAACCGATCCCCAGGTTTGATAGCTAACAAGCAACTTCAGTTGTACAGATCCAAGTTCGTGTTTCACACGTCAAATTTCGTACATACTATGCATTTAATTGTATGTTTTAACCGAAATAATTTTTATCACAGTTTTCGTAGAGATGTTACCTCGTTGACCATGTTGGATCCGAAGCTGCGGTAAAACACCGAATGTGTTTTTAGCTTCAGATGAATTTAGAAAAAATGGACTGTAAACGACATACTAGTTGATGAAAGTGTCTAATTGTCGCTTGTGGAAAGATTATGGAATTAAGGGAAAATGGGAAACCATTCACTCACCGATGTAGTTGAAGTTGATGTTCTTGATTCTTCTTACACAATTGAGTTATTAACGAAACGAATCACAAAAAAACACCACACTTAATTTTATATTATTTGGAGATAAAAAAAAAACAACAAGCCGACGAACAAGTGAAAAACCATCGAACAACACATTTCTTCACATAAAAATCTTCTGTTTGATTGTTAATTGTTTCGAGCACGGTATTGTTGAATACGGAAATCAAACAAAGAAATGGCGGGATAGGTATGAACTTGGATAAAAAACCATCAAGGTTTTAACTAAAAAAATATCACCTAACAAATGATCACTTTGAAATTCAACAGACCCAAAAATGCGTACCTACTTTTTTTAGACAATGAAGCCATATTTTCCAGCAAAAATGTCTAGTACATAATTGACATTAAGTATAACTCACGAAACAAAGAAAATTTGAGAAAAAATATACAACATTATGCCCATTAACAATAGAAACCTACAGAAAATCTCGTGTTTGTACACCATCGTCAAAATGAAATTATAAGACAGCCAGCATAGTAATTTTCCTCAAAGTGGGATGCTGAAATTTATTTTTCACAGAATGGCATTTTTTATTAGCGTTGCTTTATAAAATCTAAATCTGTAATGGTTTTGCATTTTTTCCGTAGTACCACGGTCTAATAACCAAAAAAACCTCACTGCAATAAAGTAACACTTTTTCAGTCCCAACTGCTCCCAATCGTCTGGAGCCAGTGGGACTATGTCATCCCCAATGGGGATATGTTGTGAGGCTGAAGGTAAGGAGGGAGGGAAGAAGATGGAGAAGAGGAAGATTGGGAAGTACCTGGCTATTCAAATATGGTCATCAACATTCGATTCTAAATGGTGTTCTTTCACCAGGGCGATATTAATAAAATAACTAATTAGAAAACACGGTAACTGTTTGGGCAAACTTAAGCCTGTATATTCAAGCGCCTTTGCCGGAGCTTGAAAAAAAATAATTCTTCTATTTATCACCTGTAAAAAACCGAATCAAAAAAGAACACAATAATTTATCATTTACCACATCGCTAATGGAAAAAAAGTTTCTATTTAAAAAAGTTTACGAAATTCGGTAGCCGCATTTCCAATAATACCAGAATTAAATTATAGAGGTATAATAGCACCTTAATCATCAATGTGTTGGCAATAAATCAAGTTGTCTCGTAAATATTATTATCAACCTGTTAATAGATATCTCCGGCTGATTATAGATTAATCTGCTACGTTTTTAATTTATGGATCCAGGTGACATAACACGTGAAAAACATGCCTCTCGATTACACTTTCTCCCAGTCACAGGTTGGTTAGGTTACGTGAGATGATAGATCATTCGATTGCGCCGGTACAGAGAGATTTGGTAGGTCCAAGTGTGCAGCATCAATACGCAAGTTCTTATGAAAGCCTTTCGAATGTTGTTATTCTTAACTAAATTCTCTCTCAAAACCTAAAAAAAACCGAACTCCAAGTCATTCATATATATAGTCGCCGAAAAGACAAAAGGACTGAAGCGCCATTTCGGTAAATTTACATCAGAGCACCTTCAAGTTTTTTGTTTGTTTTACAATAAAATTCATAAGTCTTCAGTACCTGGTTGGATTTCGAAAAAAAAAGTTAACTAGGTAACTTAATGCTCTCACTGAGTTATCTGAAGCGACAAAAGCTAAAAAAAGTCTCAAACTTGTGTAGTTTGAGTCAAGACTCCCCCCAAATGGCAAATATATTTTAGATGGCTGAAGGGCCACAAAAGTCTTCAGAATCGAACGAGAATCCGAGCTTTCGATGCAGAAAAAATTATTAAAACTGAATATTTAACTCATTTTTGACCAAAGTGTCGCTTAAGCCCTTTTGCCTTTCCAGCGACGATATAGGGATTGGCGTGCATAAAGTTTTTGATAAGGATAGGCAGTAAGAAAAAACTCTTGGATTTGTTTTTTAAAAGCACTGCCTAGACACTAACGCAAACGATCCACTGGAATGCACACACAGCTCACAGCATACACGCATACATATTTTGTGTGGTTTACTAAACATAGAATAATCCACCCTGACGTTGGCGGCGTTTGGGCAAATGAAGTTACTGCTTTTGACACGTTATAGTTGGAAGGTCGACGACGATTAGCAAAATTTTGCACGTATTTTTGAAAGTGTAGTTTTTTGCAATAATTTCATATTATTTAATTCAAAATTATACATATTTTTATGCGAGTATTACAGGAGAGTCAGTGCGTATGTACCTTTATGGAGTGCACGCCTCTGCATAAAATATATTTTCATTGATCATTTTTTTGGTTTTTGTTTTGTTTTTTAATAATAATTTACTAGCTTTACGTTTCAGTTTCATTAGTTTTGAAATTAAAAGTATGGATAAAACAATATGCTTTAGTTTTTAATATTTTACAATCAAATAGATATTTCAAAGCGCCATTGTATAAATGGCGTTGCAAGCTCAACATATTTACGTTGCCCAGCTATTGACATAAAAGGGTGCATACATTTCTACTGTTCACCGTTCGAAAGTTTTAGCTGCCTCAACAAATAGATTTCCTGTTGTGTATTACATTTTTTAAATAACATCATAGTTAAAAATTAGTTGTTACCCGTGAAAAATTACAGAATGCAATTTAAATTGCCAAGAAAAAATATTAGTTCCCATTTCAAATATACAATAATGTCTGGTGAAATACATTAAAGGTAGGTACTTTATTAGGTAAGTAGAGATTTCAAAAGATAATTTTGGTTGACATCAGTTCTAAATTCGAAAAGTTCACACTCGTAGTACGTGAGTACGTTTTCACAAAAAAAAATACTCGTAGATAATTTAAGATCTTTCTAATTGGCACAGTAAATACCACGGTCAGTAAATAAATAAATGCAAATAAAAACATTTTCTGTTAACCTTATAACCGGTCACCTAATTAACCTAGTCAGGTGAACACAATAATCTCACATGAATTCAAACTAAATTAACGTCTATAAATAAAAATAGACGTTATTAAAAAAAAATACATCTCTGTTTTACATAACACCAGCTGTTTATGGCCGAGAAACATAATTAATTGCCTGAAATAAAATAGTGAAAGAATGATTAAAATTAATATTCCCATATTTTCAATTCCTTTTGATATTTTTTATCCATATCATATGTCGATGACAATGAGCCTTCGGGCATCCTTGCCCAGGACTACATCAGCGACCTTCGTCCATTTCAGGCCCAGCTTCTCCTCGCCAAGCCTCTGAGTTTCCGAACTTTTCCTGGGGCGGCCCACTGGACGTCTTATTTTATTTTATTATTTTACTTGAACATATTTTTTTTATTGGTTGGTAGACTGCCCATTCCACTGTACGCCTAGTGTTGGGATGCCAATTTGCAAAAGTGGTTTTTTAGCTACCTGGTAAATGACAATTTTGAATATATAGTATCTACATACATTTGCGCCCTTGAGGTGATTTTTCACAAAAACGGCGCCATACAAATTATCCAAATATTATTATTATTATTTAATGAAAATAAATTAAAAATTGACATTTAAGGTGAGGTAATGATTGTGTTTCTAATGGTGCTGGGTAGAGAATTGAATTGCTTAATGGCGTAGTACTTGCAATTTTTTTGTTCGTAAGCGGTTGTATAGGCTGGGATATCAAAGGATTTTATATGTGACTGCCTTAAGGGTTACCACCCAAAAATAGACACTTTTTGGCTTTCTAGTACAAGCAATACTACAAATGGTTCATCTGTTAATTCTAATGGATAGTTAGAAAAATGTCTGAGGTTTCCAGTAAATAAAACTATTGAACAGTAATCTTTTAAATTCTGAATGAAAGGCATACTAGAATTTTAGGTAAAACGTTCAAAAATGCGATTTCTGGTTTCAAAACTGAACCTTTTACTGATATTTTGCTATGTTTTTCATGGAATTTAAAAGATTACAGTTGTAATATTGTATTCACTTGAAACCTCAGACATTTTTCTAACTACCCATGCAATGTTGATAAATCATTTGTAGTACTGCTTCTATTAGAAAGCTACAAAGTAACGTTTAGGGTCATTTTGAGTGCTGACCCTTAAGGTTCTAGTAATTTTCTTTCTTCAAACATATGGACACTGTTAAATTGGTGCAATATGATATTTTTTTAGTATAATTCTTTCAAGTTGAGAACGTCTAGCTCCTTAAAAACAAATTCAGTGCTAACTGACAGAATTAATTTATGGATGTTTATTAGAGGCTCCAGGCAAGTGTTAGTGGCACTATCTTAACGTCTTCCTCATGTGATTGCACTCATATTTTATGCACATGTTGATCTGCTGACATTCTCAGTACATTTTCCTTTAAGGAATATGCCTTTCGCACTCCATCCCATTTTGCTGCAACTCCTGTCAATCGTTCTCATTTCGGCAGCTTGAACCAAAAAGTTACCCATTCTAAAAGATTATCTTATTATATAAGCCTGTGTTCTGCGTGGGCCTCAAAGACTAACGATGTGTGCAAAGTTTTGTCCAGCCAAATGGAGGGTTTGTAAGGTCTAAGGGAAGTGAGGTGTAAACATGTTCAAACACTTAACATCATACAATAACTGTTTTATCAACTTTATTTCAATAACATTATCGACAATTATAATAAAATAAAGTGGTTAAAAACCTCCCATTCCGAACGGAGGTTTTTATGTAACCCCGAACGAGAGTTTTGTGCGATATCTTAGATAACTAACTAACCATCACGCCGTTTCTTTGCAAGGTAGACAGAGAGAACGGACTTCCATACAACTCTGTCTTGGCACACACTTCTTGCTTCATTGACATTCATACGTCGTCTCATACATACTCTTATATTATTCTGATTCTTCACATGGCCCGACTCAAGTATTTGATTCACTTGATCGTCCCATGTCTTCTTCGGGCGTCACCTACTTCTTCTTCCATTCACTTTCGCATCATATATTCTTTTGACACTCCTTTCTTCGTTCATTCGCTCTACATGCTCAAACCATCTAAGCGTTTTATTATCGATCCTATTCATTACGCTTACATCAGCTTTGCATTCTTTCCGGATATTTACATTTTTAACACGGTCATACGTGATTTTAACGCACATACGCCTCAGGGATCTCATTTTCACAGCATTCAGTCTACTTTCATCCTTCTTCTGCCAGTTAATTATTACTTATTCTTCCACTCTCGCATCATATATTCTTTTCACACGAAAAATATGTTTTACTTGTGGCAAACCGTTAAGTGAATGCTTTTTATAAATTTTAAATAAAAGTAACTTTGTTTTGACACCACTTTATTAGATACATATACCAACCGGTTTCAGCTCTACCTGAACCTTCTTCAGGGTTGAATACTACATATTTATTTAAGCCTGAAGAAGGTTCAGGTAGAGCCGAAACTGGTTTTTATATGTATCTAATAAAGTGGTGTCAAAACAAAGTTACTTTTATTAAAAATTGAATTATGTCTTACCACAAAATGAGTGCTTCATTTCAAAGCTTTTTATAAATATTATCCCATTTAAATTATGACAAAAAACTGTTTTGTGTGTGTTTTCTTGTCGGCAAACATACTTTTTGGAAGTATGTACATTACATTACCCTGATTTTTTATGACCCAAATTACATAAATAAGAAATAATGTACATTTTTTTTTATATTTTGACCAATTAAAGTTGAAGCTACTATCGCTTTGTGACTTATCTTTGATTAAGTTGAAACATAATGCGATTGTAAGACATAATCCCGAGCCTTGTGTCATTTCAAAATGGGCAACTCTAATCATTCCACTGAAGATTCTACGAACACAAAACTTCCGGGTATGTATTCAATAAAATTTTCTCTATTGCGTAACTGTATATTCATGCTTCGCGTCTTACGGTAGAATAATATTGTCATTTGAACATTCAACCTTCTTACGAAAGTCTGGTACCAACGAGCACTGAACAAATGATTTGAAAAAGTGTGATTTGTAGGTACGCTTTTGGAAGAAAACCTATTTGCGGATCAAATTTTCCGACTGATGAAATGGACGATTCGTCCGAGAAAGAATTTCGATATTCGTAATATTTAATCATTTTCACCAGAAGTGAGGAAAGATTGAGCTTACTTTGGACACGCCCACAACACACTTCTGTCGGCTTGTCTCTTCCGGATCTCATATAAATGGCACCGTGAAGTTAATATAGCTCGCAAACTCACGGTAGAATTAAACAACTGTCAAAAAATGGCAACTCAATTTTCTACCCAAAGGACTATCGAAACAGTATTTTATTTAACTAACTAACTGATCATCACGCCATTTCCCCGCAGGAGAACAACAACTCTTTTTTTCAACAAAACATTTTTTGCTTAATTCACATTCATACATCATCTCATACACTCTGTTATTCTGAATCTCGATATGGCCTGATTCAAGTATTTGATTCGCTTGATCGTGCCATGTTTTCTTTGGGCGTCTCCAACTTCTTCTTCCATTCACTTTCGGGTCATATATTCTTTTTTCGCTCCTTTATTCGTTCATTTGCTCTATATTTCCAAACCATTTAAGCGTCCTTTTCTAGATACTATTTACTATGCTTACATCAGGCTTGCATTCTTTCCGGATATCCACATTTTTAACACGGTCATACATGGTTCTAATAACCGCAGAGATGGTAGTTTATAGTGCCAAACCAGAATCCACTTTCCACAGAAATTATGATGTACTACTACATGTTATGTAAAAAAAGCAAAGAGCTCTTACACTTTCTTCATATGATAATTTTTGCAAAAAACTCTGTAAAAGTTAAAAGTGGCAAACTAATTTTCTGCTTGCCGCTGGACGCTATAAGTGGATGTAAGTGGGTACAGTCACGGCGCAACGTAGCACTCTTGTACCGAGTTAGCTGGGTGCTGCACCAACCGCAGCCGCGACCGCAGCGCGACCGCAGCCGCAAGGCTACCGTCCTACCCGCCGCGGCCGTACTCAGACTACTGTATTCAGTACTCGCTGCACTGGGCCGGGGGCGCTTCAAAGTTGACAGCTTTTTAGTCAATTTCGCAGATGAGAAGGGTGATTTTTTCTCGTGCTTTTGGGTTTACTTTATGTATATCAACTCGGGGTCTGTCATCTTTGGGCATGCTGCACAGAGGGTATGTTTAACACGTTCATTGCTAACTAAAATTCCTACATGTTAATGCCATATGATTGACGGATCAATTCAAACTGACGAACAGTGACGGGTTTCCCTGTACCCTGTGGAACGACTCAAAACCACATGACTGCGTCTATTTTAGATCGGTTTAAAGCGAAGAGGCAGCTCAACGCGCGTGGCGCGTTATGCGTATACCGGCCACATGTCTACAAACGCGCGACGACTGGTGTCAGCAATAAACTGTGAGGGAAAAAATACATAAGTCGAGAGGTCATTTTACAGCCAAGTTGGATCACAAAATCGACTCGTTCTCACGCGGAAAAGTTCGTGTTTAAATATTGAGCGTGCGTTGGCGCGTCATCCTGATTGTGCATAAGTGTTAAAGGGATCAATGACACTCTAACCAACTTCCATTGAAATACCGGTAGAAAAAACATAGCATTCTCCTATGAAATGTATGTTTTAAACATATCAATCAAACGGATTGACTGCTTTTGCAGAGACTAAATAAATATATCGTGAATCTAAGGGCCACAGACCAAAGATGATTGATTACCAAATCCAATAATATATTTTATTTATTAAATGATAATATAGTTCAAAAACTACATTTTTCGGTATATCCCAAGGACTAAAAAAACTGATTCTAGGAAAGACAAAATTATAAAATAAAATAATATTTTTTCAAAGACCGTGAAAATGTTAAAAAGTTGTACAAAAGAATGGGGAACCAACCAGTAAATACATTAAAAAGGGACTCATACGAGTAGATATTAATTAAATAAACATAAAATACAATATGAAAGATATTCACACGCTCTAAGGTAGGAAACAATATATATCTCTGATTTATAAAGTTGTCGAGAAAATATCTTTTAAGTGCTTTTGCTAATATTTTTAGGTTCGCAACAGGCAGTTTTAATTTATTAGTCAATGCATTGTATTGTGTATATGCAATGTAATGTAAGGAGTTAATTCCAAATTTAGTTAAGTGAGTAGATGGCGATAAGTGTATTTGATTTTGTGATCGTGTTTTGTGCTGGTGTATGTTAAAATTTAGGGCGGGTTTAATGTTGGTGTGTGACGAGTGTTGAATTATTTGTAATATGGCAGATGTAATGTTATATTTTGGCAGAATCGTAAAAGGAAGATTTTTTGTCTGTGAGTATATATTTTTGACATGATTATCTATTGATAAATGAAATATATTCCTTATGGCTCTATTTTGGATATCTTTTATGTTTGATATTTATCTCTTGGTAATTGTGCCCCATATACGAATTAGATAACTCAGGTGGAACACGAATCAATTTGAGATTTATACAGGTAACATTTGTATAAGTACTACGAAAATAAAAGTAAATAAAACTACGTTTTTTATACCCAATAATTTACTAGAATAATTTAGGGGATTTACAACAAAAAACGGCGCTACACCAATTATTCAAATATTAATATTAACAATCTTTTTAAGAATATAATGTTATAAAACTTCATTCGTACCCTCCTTGTCAGTGAATTATTTACATCACAGACACTCCCGATGTTTATATGTAACCATGAGAGTATGTATTAATAATAATTGCACTCACTCGTTACTTTATTTATTGCATTTACGCTATCGGCGATTTTCCTTGTTTTATCCAGGTTACCCTCGAGCGCAGGCATATTTAATCAAGAACATTGGTTAAACCTGATTTATTAACCCACTTGCGATGATGTTTAGATTGAAAAATTAGAGAGATAAGTAATTATTATGTATTTATTTATTTATATATTTGTTCCTTATAATAATATTTGTAGAAGCATATGAAATATTATAATTTTGTTTGTCAGTACGTACTTACGCACGAGCGTGAATTTTTCAAATTTAGAAGAGACGAATATGTTTAAAAATATATCAAATTTAAAAAATAAATTTTCTGTATTTGAGCATATATTGTTCTAAATTTGAAATGTAACTAATGATTTTTCCATGCAAGTCATGTTATATTTCGTGATTTTCAATGGGTAACAATAAATTGTACTAGTAATAATCTATTTATCTATGGTAAAAACATAACAATAAATTTAAAAAATAAAAAAAATCTACCGCATTATAATTCACGACAATCGCAAATACCAATATCTACGCTACAGAGGCTTTCCGAAATATTGATAGTTTAAAGTTAATAAAAATAAACCCATAGATTTACTTAATTTGTGACCCGTTATATTTTTATTATTTGTAATATTGAAAATTCGTTCATCGTCCAAGAACAAAAAAACATCAACGCATGGTTCGTTTTAATGCCTTCGTAACGTGCATTTGACTTACAGTCAGGGTATTTGCAGGTTCTACTCCCGCCGCAGAGTCGAAACGTTGCTTGAAATGGCTTTACCCGTATTTTGTGATAAACCGAATACCTGGCTGAATAGCCTAGTACTTCCCAACCTCCCTTTACCCCATATCCGTACCCTTCCTACAATCTTCAATCTCGCAATATACCCCAATTGAGGGTGTCATAGTCCTACAAGTTCCAGAAGAATGGGAGCAGTTCAGACTTGTGTATCTACTTTAAAAAAAAATCGCTACATTAGTGTCTTTTAAGAACATGTATGAAGACATATTGTACATAAACCATTTTAACATAATACAAAAATTAAAAGATACAATTTTTTTTATTTGAGTCATTTCGCCTTTTTTTAAACTTAAAAAAATTGTCCCAACAACAAAATTTTATACGTATTAAGTAAATTAAAGATGTCTATCGACGCGGCATACCCAATAATTTTCCTGCACCAGCAATCTAGGCAATGACGAGTTAATACATTATGTGAGTCAGCTAGAATTGCTGCACTGAAAAATATCCTGATTTCTAGTAGTGCGTAACGGTATTAAAAAATATATCATCGCAAGCAATTTTGGACTATGCACACGCACTAAACAAATTTTGTACAGAATTATCAAATAAGTGAAAATCCTTTCGTCTGCCAACTCAAGCATCTCCAATTCATTTAGCAGACAGTGGTATTCCGATGAATTTGTTGGAATACCTATTTTAAAGATTAATTAGCGTTTTGTTTTGTACTCTATGAATATTGTAATGCGGATACTAGACAGGAGAATTATTCTCCAGTTGGCTTCTAATAACTCATAAAATTAATTGATATAAAATAAAATATAGTATTTTTAGAGTGGTAGATACTCTTAGTATCACCCTGGTGAAAGACCACCATTCAGAATTGAAACGTTGCTTGAAATGGCTTTAGTCGTATTTGGTGACCAGATCTGAATAGCCAGGTACTTCCCAACCAACCCTTTCCTCATCTCCTTCTCCTCCCTATTACCTTTAGCCTTACAACATACCCCTTTTGGGGATGCCATAGTCTCACTGGCTCTAGACGGTTGGGAGCAGTTGAGACTCTTGTGCGGTATTCACGTAAAAAAATAAAAACTAAGGGAAAATATAGTATTTTAATCATGTAGAGCGAATGTATGTATGAGACGATTTATGATTGTGAATGAAGCAAGGAGTGTGTGCTAAGACAGAGTTGTATTGCGGTTTGTCCTCTCTGCCTACTCGTACAGGGAAACGGCGTGATGATTAGTTAATTAATTGTTTTTATTTTTTTTTGATAATCTTGTCAACAATATTATAGTCGCTCGAAAGGCACAAAGGTCTTAAGCGACACTTGAAAAAATGAGTTTAATATGCAAGTTTGAACAGTTTTTTTTCTACATCGAATGCTCTGATTCTTATTTAATTCTGATGACTTTTGTGGCCCTTCAGCAAGCTTAAATATATTTACCAGTTTGGGAGAAGGCTTAACTCAAGAAAAGAATAAAGGCAATACACAAAATAGCTTAATATAATATATAAAGGGATGAAATCTTATAATGCGCTGATGGAAACCATTAAAATTATGCCAGTCAATAAATTCAAAATTGTCTGTAATAACTATTTAAAACACATATAAATCAAAAATAAAATGAAATAATTAGATACGTTGTAAACTTTAATGTACAAGTAACTAATATAAAATAAATAAAACAAAAAAAAAAATTACAATTTTGGGACTTTTTTAGCTTTTTTTCGCTTCAGCGTCTTTCGTGACTTTTTTTTTTATCAAAATCAAACCACGTAATGAAAGCTTTAATGTGATGTAATCTGACGGCCTCCATGGTCGAGTGGTAAGACGCTCGACTACGAATCCAAAGGTCGCGGGTTCAAACCCGGCGTGCGCCAATAACTTTTATTTAATTAATATGTGTCATAACACATTTAGTTCATATAAAAATAATAACAAGTATATTTGCGGCACGTTCCAGAGTGGTAGATACTCTAAGTATCGCCCTGGTGAAAGACCACCATTCAGAATCGAAACGTTGCTTGAAATGGCTTAAGCCGTGTTTGGTGACCAGATCTGAATAGCCAGGTACTTCCCAACCTTCCTCTTCCCGATCTCCTTCCCCTCCCCACTACCTTCAGCCTCACAACATACCCAATTTGGGGATGCCATAGTCTCACTAGCTCTAGACGGTTGGGAGCAGTTGAGACTCTTGTGCGGTATTTATGTAAAAAAAAAAAAAAAATGCTCTGGTGTAAACTTTCCAAAATGGTGCTTAGGCCTTTTGCCTTTGCAGCGACGATATTATGTTTATTTCGATATTTCTTATTGTCATTATGCAGGTTTCCTTGTTGCATCAGTGTAAAAACTATTTTGTGGTTATGCAGATGTGTCAATGTTTATAGCTTCCTGGTTGCAACAGCGTAGTCTGTTTTGCAGTTGTCCCGATGTCTCTGTGAAGGTTTCCTGATTATGTCAGCGTATTATTTGTTCTAAAGTTGTGCCGCGATGTCCTATTATGTCATTGTTTAGCTTTCCTGATTGCATTGACGTAATGTCTGTTTTGGATGCCCTAATGCAATGATGCACAATCCGTCGCCATTTAAAATGACCCACTTAACAAAATAAAATAAAAAAACAATTTCACTGCGTAACATTACCGAAGAACATTTTTGGAGGATTTTTGGTCAATCGATACTCCATTTTTTAATCAATTTTCTATGTAGTGCCTATTTCTAAATTACTCACCAAAATGTTGGAAAAATAATGGTTTCGGGGAGTTCTTGAACAAAATTTGAAGAACCGGTTTTCACTCCGGGAAATTGAAAAATCCTAGATGTGCAAAAAACATTTCGATTTCTGTGTCCAAAAGGAAGAAAGCTTTGCTATATAAATTTTTGCAAACGCGGTTCGCAAGTGTTTGAAATATACAGGTAGGTAAACTAGCCTTTCTGTTAAAAGCTTGTCTTTCACTGCCTTAATGTCTTCTTGATGTCATTTGACGGCCTCTGTGTTTCCTCCCTCTTACAACACGAGACTCTTCAAGACCCAGGTTCACTCCATCCTTTCCTCGAAAAAACTCCCTACACAGCATCCCGAAAGATGACAAGCCTTGAGGGAAAATAATTTCCCTTTGAAGAGTTAATGTAAAAAATAAAAATAAAATTGCCTTAGCGTGTATTTTGTAAAATGTTGGTTACAACTACCATTGTATTACTTATCTTATTTTTAAAAATACAGAATTTGTTTATTCTCTTGCGGCTTTAATGTAAAAGGCGTACCCAGTGGACCCGCCATATTCTGAACATAAATTATTCAGATCCATTATATCGGCAGACATAACAACTTCTCCGTAACGCATATACTTTTGGTAACTCGTTCTTAGCCAAGCAAAAGTATTTTTTGTCCATAAACAAATAACGCATTTATCTAGAATCTAGTTCAGTCCACTATCTAATGAATCTACAAAGCAATCTCTACGATATCAAGAAATAGTCTTAGCAAACACTTTTTTTGTAAAAAATGTACAAATATCTGTTGTACATATACTTCAATGCAAATGATCCCCCCTGACCTTTTTACTTGGTCGTGTGTTGTAATGGATTTTAATATCCCTTGAAGAACACGAGTACATTTTTTTTGCAACCATTTTAATATTGATTGAGTTCCGGTTAGCGCCATGCGTAAAAGATTCCGAAAATTATTTTTTATCCCAGTTGACAAATGGTAATTGCATAAACTAAATTATTTATTTTGTAACTACTTAGTTAAATTGGTTATTAATATGTATCAGGTAGGTTGAGTCAAAACGGGTGTATGTATTTAATATTTTTGTAGAAAGCAACCACTTTGTGGTTTGACATATTTAATGAAAATTAAATAATATCTTTGTATAAGACCACTGATTTAATTTTAATTTTTATGAGCAACCGGTTTCGCTTAGCCTAAGCATCATCAGGATACAAAATAAAACTAATCAAAAAATACAAAGTGTGGGGCTATACTATGTGAGGAAATACGTACAGAGAGAGAACACAATATAAAATAAGAGAACAGTGAGAAAACAATATAATAACGTTTAAAATTATAACAAAGAAACAGAAAGAAAAGACAGATAATACGACATGAAAAAGGCAAAATGTCAACTGAGAAGGTGATTAAAGAATAGTGAGAAATTTTTTTCAGTTTACAGGGAATATACCTGATTTTGGACTACTTAATTAATTAATTTTAATGGCTTTCTTTATTTCTAGTTCTAAATTATTCAATCTGTTGCCATGACCATTTTTGTCTTTCTCTCAGGCTAAGCAAAACCGGTCGGTCATAAAAAATAAAATATAATCTGTGGTCTTTTACAAAGTTATTATTTAATTTTTATTATATATTCAATATAATTTTCAGGGTGTTTTTAAAATTACGTTAAGTGTTAGATTGGGTCTCCAGAAGGTAAAAAGAGAAATCGATTGAATATCTTACGAACCGTGGAGGAAATCATTTTCGATCGCAATTTAAATGTATGGGACTTTCAAGAATAGGCCAATAGACTACTACTATAAACAGTTTTATTGAAATTTTTAGCAAGGTGTCATACTAAGATTTTAAAATTATTTTACTGAAGTTAATATTATTATTATAATTTGGTTCTGCTAATTTTAGTTATTATTTTTAGTGACAGCTGTTTCGGCGTTCAAAGCCATTAAGCCATATCAAACTGTAGTTAGGTCACATTGAAACAACTTATTCATATAATTTTAGTTCAGTTTATTTACTTATTACGCTAAAAACCAATATTTTTTTTTAATTTATTTTTTTTATTTTTATGAATACCGCACAAGAGTCTCAACTGTTCCCAACCGTCTAGAGCCAGTGAGACTATGGCATCCCCAAATAGGGTATGTTGTGAGGCTGAGGGTAGTGGGGAGGGGAAGGAGATTGGGAAGAGGAAGGTTGGTAAGTACCTGGTTATTCAGATCTGGTCACCAAACACGGCTCAAGCCATTTCAAGCAACGTTTCGATTCTGAATGGTGGTCTTTCACCAGGGCGATACTTAGAGTATCTACCACTCTGGAACGTGCGAAAATGTACTTTTTATTATATTAATTAAATAAAAGTTATTGGCGCACGCCGGGTTTGAACCCGCGACGTTTGGATTCGTAGTCGAGCGTCTTACCACTCGACCATGGAGGCCATTATCCTGAACTTATTATTCTATGAGGTACGAGTACTTAACTTTAAAATCTGTTTCTACCATTTAATGATTACAAACTATTATTGCTTTACTAAAAGTAGTTTTTTAAAAATTCTTTTATAATTTGATTTTCCATTTTTTCCGTTAATGAAAAATAATTGTGTGAATGATATGAAAGTATTTGTTAAAAGTTTTCTTGATTATTTAGTTTATTAAATTAATAAATTAAATTATTTAACGTTTTATTATTATTCGGTATTTGAATTTTGATTTCTTGAACATATTATATTAAAGAGTGGAGATGAGATCATTTTTTTATAATCAATTAATGTATTACTTAATATTATTCCTGAAATAAAAACCGAAACAGCCGTCACCAAAACCATAAACAAAAACTAGCAGAACTAAATAATAATAATGTTTAATTCAATTATATTTTTTATGGAGTTCTAAAAATTAAACACAAAACTATTAATATCATACTGTGAAGCAAATTTGTACTAGGGACTCAAAATACAGCCCTAAAACTTAAATTTTTCATATTGAATACCGCACAAGAGTCCCAACTGCTCCGAACCATCTAGACCCATTGGACTATGGCACCCCTAATTAGGGTATGTTGTGAGGCTGAAGAAAGTGGAGAAGGGAAGGAGATGGGGAAGAGTAAAGTTGGAAAGTGCTTGGCTATTCATCATACGAGTATATCAATCAGGTCACCAAACACGGCTAAAACCATTTCAAGCAACTTTACGATTTTGAATGGTGGTCTTTCACCAGGGCGATACTTGAAGTATCTACCACTCTGAAACACGTTGCAAGTTTACTTTATATTATTTTTAATGAATTAAATGTATTACATTAAACCCGCGACCTTTAGATTCGTAGTCGAGGGTCTTACTACTCGACCACGGAGGCCATCAATCAACTTGAACTTTTGAAGCTCGTAACATTTCATAATTTATTTTTATTTATTTCCTTTACCGTTTTTTATAATTACAAAATAATGTACATTGTCCTCCACGCTAGGAGTTCACCTGTGTCGTGGAGGACATTTTTAAGACCAGAAAATACCGTTGAAGATGTTTAATAATATGACATAAAAATTAAGGCACTTGAACACAATTCAAAAAATAAATCTACATATAGTTATAAAAATAACTTCACTGACTATCACGTGTTGTACTCAATTGGCCAATACAATCACTCTGCCGGGGCGTGCTTTTTATAGTAAAGAATGTCCACTGTGCTATCGTCGGTTTCCGGGCCCCGGGGCCAGCTACAATAACAATAATTACTCAACACCCCCCTCTTGCTCCGCCCCCTTGATGAGGTGCCCCGCCGGCCTTGGCACGCTCCCGTTCCCAGAGGCGATACTTTAACACTTTCTACACTCGTGTGCCTTTTTCTATGTGTGCGTGGATCACTTTGTACCGGCGTACGCGTGTGTTGGTATCACGTGTAAATTAAGCGAATGGACACTCAATGGAAATTGACGATCTGCAGTGTGTAAAATTAAGGCTTTAAGAAGTGAATCTACAGATGCAATATCTTGAAGTTCCAGTATTGGAGAACGTTGTGAGGTGAGAGAAAATTGGCCATAAATGTTAATAACTAAATAAGAACGTGAATATCCAATGTTTATCTTCACATGCTATGTATAAGTTATTTTGTAGTAGAGACCTCGACCTGTTAATGATAGTTTTTTTTAAATATATTTTTTAATAGTGAATACCGCACAAGAATCCCAACAGCCCCCAACCGTCTAGAGCCAGTGAGACTATTGCATCCCCAATTGGGGTATGTTGTGAGGCTGAAGGTAGTGGAAAGGGAAGGAGATAGGAAGAGGAAGATTGGGAAGTACCTAACTTTTAAGATCTGGTCACCAAACACGGCTGAAGATATTTTAAGTAATTTTTCGATTCTGAATGGTGGTCTTCCACCAGGACGATACTTTGAGTATCAACCACTCCGGAAAGTGTCGCAAATATACTTTTTTTATTATTTTAAATGAATTTAATGTATTATGACACATATTAATCAAATAAAAGTTATTGGCGCACGCCGGGTATAAACCCGCTAAATTTGAATCCTTAGTCAAGGGTCTCACCACTCGACTATGGAGGCAGTCCATTAATTGATTAATCGTCATAATAGTTCAAAATATTAATAACCCTATATTCAATTGAATTTGAAATTTAGTCAGATTTTGTATGTGATACCGTACATAATCCAAAGTTCAAAGCTGCCTAGAACAGGTGATTGTTTGAAAACTCCTTTTTTTCCTACAAACATTATTATTTGTTTTGCATATTTAAAACCAAAATCTGGATAATTGTTACTAAAAACAACATTGTCTTAATTTTTTTATAATTTTTTTGTTTAAATAATTTTGTTCCCTGATGAGGTTTAGGCTAAGCGAAACCGGTAGGTCATGACAATTGAAACTATATCCGTGGTCTCATACAAAGTTGCTTTCAAAATTTCTTTATATATTTTTTTAAATGAACACCGCACAAGCGTCTCAACTGCTTCTAACCGTTTGGAGCCATTCCCAATCGGGGTATGTAGTGAGGCTGAAGGTAGAAGGATGGAGAAGGAGATGAGAAAGAGAAATTTCGGGAAGTACCTGATTATCCAGATCCGGTCACCAAACACGGCTAAAGCCATTTCAAGAATCGTTTTAATTCTGAATTATGGTCTTTCACCAGGGCGATAGATTATCCACCCCTCTAAAACACGTTACAAATAAACCTTATATTATTTTATAAGAATTTAAATGTGTTATTATTATTACACATAACACAAATTATTTGCGCTCGCCGAGATTTAAATCCGCGACCCCTGGATTTGTAGTCGAGCGTTTCAACCACTAGACCACGGGGGCCGCCAATATGCTAATGGTTTGAGTTTTTTTAATGTCCATTTTGATTTTGGGATGTTTTGTTACTGACATATGAACGTAGAAAGAAAATAGTATATTTCCAATACAGATTCATCCTTAATTATTAAGAAAAAAACTGTTATTCTATCAACATGATATTATTTAATTACATTTTTCTTCGCTGGCAATTCTTAAAGAATGTTTACCCCTCTTTCGAATTTAATGGTAACGAACCTGTCCACGGTCCAGAATGACTTGCGATCTCTGGCTTTTGCATTCATCACTGCCTCACTGAAGGCTGTGGCTGGTAGCACTTGAAGATGGCCACGTGACCCCCATAACGGAGATTCGTAAGGTACATCATCTGCCTACATATTTATACCGGCTTCAATACGATACATACAATTCTCTTCTGAACAGTAGATGACGGTTAGTGTGATCACCGTCACGTTCTTTACCACTGTTTGAGCAGATTAAAAGGCGACTACTATCAGAAAATCCAGTTTTGGATATTATAATACTCGTGGTTTTAGTACTCGACTTGGCATTTTTCGCAATTTCTTAAGGCGGTCGGCAGCAAGTCCCATGTTGAAGCCAAAAGCAACTGATGTCGGCAAGGGTCAAGACAAGAGTAAGAATATATGGAGAGGTACCTTTTCGAAACAGTGTAGTCAGGTCGGTTGACTTTATACTGACTCGATAGAAAGAGACAAAGATATATTAAAGGATGTTGGATAGCCTATTAGTTACCGCCCATATGGAATTCGGACATTTTTAATAAACATATTTGAACACATTAAACAAAACAATATCAAAACACCATTAAAATGATTTATAAAGTCAAAATATCGCACCAAAACTAGTAAAAGAAGGTTTGCCTTAATAATGGTGGAAGCTTTTTGTTGATTTTATGATTTTATATCATAAAAAATGTGAAAATTCTAAAGTTCGGTCAAAAATATTTAAAACTGTTGAAATATCTCTGAAAAATGATGTTTTGTAATCTTTGTTTTGGCTTATTTGAACATTCACTCATAGTACATAATATCACCATCATGTTTGATTTATTTGTATAACCACTGCAAGTATTTTAATCAACAAAAATTTGAGAAATAACCTCAAAATCCGTTGACGTAAGTTATACGACTCGACTATGTGAAGTTAGCGCGGAGGGAAAACTTTCTTACATTCTTAGAAATACTGCAATATTATGTGAAGACTTTTCTTGTCTCTTTTCTCTCTCATGGTATACGACGTAAAAACCCTGAGAAAGTGATTTATCGCAAATTTATATTGGTTGGGTATAAATATTTAGCTCTCTCTCCATATAGATTATTACTCCAAGGGTTAAGACGTGCTCCCATATACAAATTTTCATCAATAAAACAGCTATGGGGCTGTGATGCGAAAATAAACATTGAGGCCCATATTAATTTCCTCGAAAAAAAAACAAAATAATTCATAGAGCTTTCTATGAATTATTAAATTGATTAAAGCTATGTTTATATCACTATGATAACCTCTGTGGCCAAGCGGTTAAGATCCTTGGCTACTAATTCATAGATCGTGGATTCACGTCCTAACCTTTTTTTTTTTTTAAATATTATTTTATTCTGATAATATGAATTAGGTTTATTTGCGGCAAGTTTTATAACGTCAGATACTCTAGATATTGCCCTGGTGAAAGAACACCATTCAGAATTGAAACGTTGCTTGAAATCGCAATAGCCGTGTTTTGTGACTAGATATGAATATCCAGATACATCTTAACCACATTCTTCTTCTTCATATCCATCTCACTTTCATAATCCTTACCATATATTCCCAATTGGGGATACCATATCGGGATATGGTAATGCAGAATTTAAATTTTAAAAACATTTTACCATATTTCAAATGAGATCTAAAATTATTAAACAACGATTAGGATTCATAACAGGGCAGAGTGTTGATTCTAGATTACGTTGAAAACCACAAAATTTACGTGTTATTTTCCGTCTTACGAAAATTGAGCACATTAAGCGGCGGGCTCTCGGCGCGAACACTTTAACCGGCGCGTACCATTATTTTTTACAAAAGATTCATGTGTGTAAAAAAATCTATGCGACACAATCCGCTCGCTGGGAGGTTTACAGCATAAACTGTGCACCACATCCCACGAAGTTCACAAACAGTACTTATCTATATAACGTTTCGGGTACTATGCTGGTGACGGACTTAATCGAGATAGGTTATGTTAAAGATCGCAATCGACCCAAACAAAATACAGTTAGAATCGTGTGTATCGGTGTACATGTTTTCGAAACGTCACTGAGAAACAGCATTTTGTCTTTATTACACTCACTTATTATTTTTAGCGAAAAAAGAATAACAGGTGAATACTTTTACGTTTTAATTTGAATATTCAAGAACTTGTACAGTGTGTTCTTTTTATTGCAATAAAAAATAACTTTTTTTAATTCTAGTGAAAGTTTTTTCCTGAAGTCGAATACCAAGTTTGAATAACGCTGTCTACAAGCAATGCATCTATCACAAAATTGAAACGAAATTTTTCCATATGTTTTACAAATTAGAGTTGACCCAAACAACTTTGAATTATGTGTATTGGTGCATATGTACCGACCTATACACTTCCGACTTGCGATGTTCTTGTTAAAAGTCACTGAGAAACGGCCTTTTGTCTTGCTTACGCCTACTTATTGATATTAGCGAAAAACGGACATCGAACGATTTTGAATATTCGAAAAGTTTTCAACTTTTTACACTCTGCTATTTTTATTTAATAGTTCGAAAAAAATTGAAGCAACCGAAAGTTATTTATTTTCAAAATAAATCGAATAATAAGTTTGAAATATTCTGTATGCAAGCAATGCATCTATATAAATACTGTGTTTAGGTCAACGATCGCTGCGATACCGGTGAGCATTTTCTGAGCTTTAAAGCATGTTTTAGAAAAATAAATAGAAAACTAAACTTGACTTGCAAAGAAAAAGTATTAGTTGGTTTAATCCACCCATTTCAAATATAGAATAACTAACTAACTAAGCCGTTTCACTTCAGGGGTAGGCAGAGAGGATAGACCGCAACAAAATTCTGTCTCGGAACACACTCCTTGCTTCATTTACTTTCATACATCGTCTCATACATACTCTTCTGTTATGTTGACTCTTGACATGGCCCGACTCAAGTATTTGATTCACTTGATCGTGCGACGTATTCCTCGGACGTCCCCGAATTCTTCTTTCATTCGCTTTATATGCCCAAACCATCTAAGCGTCCATTTCTCAATTCTATTAGTGATGCTCACATCAGCCTTGCATTCTTTCCGGATATCCATGTTTTTAACACGGTCATAATACTAAGAATAATAACAGTGAATTTATACTCCCGCGGTGATCCAGGAGTCCAAGATCATCGTGACAGTACATAGAAGCGGTGTATTATATTTGTTGTATCTTTCTCTCTCATGGTGTACGACGTAAAAACCCGGAGAAAGTGATTTATCCCAAGTTTGTATAGGTTGGGTAAAAATAATTAGCTCTCTCTCCATACATTGTTACTATAAGGATATAATACTTCTCTAAAATGGAAAATTAACCTATTCATAAAGCATTCTTAAATCATACAACAGCGTGGTGTTTTTTTATTATCTGTCTTGTTTAAACTTTCTACCTACCTTAGGCCGGCTTTGAATACTGGTTTGATCAGTTCATCGCCAAGCGAGCCGGCATTGTTCCGCGGCCCATTGTTGGACCCGAAGACATCGGCGTGTTTGGACCAAGCGGATTGCCAAGTGCCAAGATGGCCGCAATTTGGACCATCCGACCATCTGACCATCTGACCATCTGACGCCATGTAGCCTTGAAGCGACCTCGTCCGTGATTACTCTCGGGTGTGTGCTGCCAGGGCTGCCACTGTTGAAAAATAATATAATCGGAAAAACAATTTATTTATTTTACAGTGAATACCGCACAAGAGTCCCAACTGCTCCCAACTGTCTACAACCAGTAAGACTATGGCATCCCCAATCGGGGTATGTTGTGAGGCTGAACGCAGTGGGAAGGGGGAGGATATGGGGAAGACGAAGGTTGGGAAGTACCTGGCTATTCAGATCTGGTCACAAACGGCTAAAGCCATTTCAATCAAGCAACGTTTCGATTCTGAATGGTGGTCTTTCACCAGGACGATACTTAGAGTATGTAACATTCTGAAACGTGCCACAAATATACTTTTAATATGATTTTTATATGAATTAAATGTGTTATGACACATATTAATTATATAAATGTAATTAGCGCACGCCGGGTTTGAACCCGCGACCTTTAGGTTCGTAGTCGAGCGTTTTTTACCACTCGACTATGGAGGCATGGAGGGGGGAGGGGGAAGAGATGAGGAAGAGGAAGGCTGGGAAGTACCTGGCTGTTCATATCTGGTCACAAACGGCTAAAGCCATTTCAATCAAGCAACGTTTCGATTCTGAATGGTGGTCTTTCACCAGGGCGATACTTAAGAGTATCTACCACTCTGGAATGTGCCGCAAATATACTATTATATCATTTTTGCATGAATTAAATGTGTTGTGACACATATTAATTTAATAAAAGTTATTTGCGCACGCCGGGTTTAAGCCCGCGACCTTTGGATTCGTAGTCGAGCGTCTTACCACTCGACCATGGAGGTCGTCATTTTAATAATTTACAAACAAATGTCTAAATCTGCTTTCATCGTCAGAAAGAATGCAAGGCATATGCAATGCGATGCGTAAGCGTATGGACAGGATTAAAAAAGGGACGCTTACAAGGTTTGGGCATGTAGAGCGGATGTACGAAGAAAGGAGCGTGAAAGTAAAATATATCGTCGCTGGAAAGGCAAAGGGGCTGAAGCGACACTTTTGGTCAAAAATAAGTTAAATATGCAGTTTTATCAGTTTCCTGCGTTAAATACTCCCGTTTGATTCTGAAGACTTTTGTAACCCTTCAGCCATCTAACATATATTTACCGTTTGGAAGAAGGCTTGACTCAAGCGATACAAGCTTGGGACTTTTTTTAGGCAACTCAGTGAGCGCATTGAGTCAACTTTTTTTTTCAAAATCCAACCAGGAACTGTGTATTTTATTGTAAAAAAAAAAAACTTTAAAGTGCTCTGGCGTAAACTTCCTAGAATGGCGTTCAGACCTTTTTTCCTTTCCGGTAAAGATATGACGCGAAAGCTCTGATTAGAATATTGAAAGAAGTGTGAATTCAGGAAATTCCATGAATGGAGGACTGAACGCTGTTAGCGCAAATAAAAAAAATGTCCAAATAAGCGAAGCTAGCAGGCCACAATGAAGTACTTATACCAACCCTGATCTATGGCAGTGAGGCATGGAACTGTCAGAAGAAGGGTGAATGTAGACTGAATGTTTGAATGAACTGTCTGTTGAAATGAGATCCCTGAGGCGTATGTGCGCTAAAACCATGTACGACTGTGGTGAAAATGTGGATATCCGGTAAGCATGCAAGGCTGATGATGTAAGCGTAATGAAGAGGATTAAGAAAGGGAAGCTTAGATTATTTGGGCATATAGATCGGTTGAACGAAGAAAGGAGTGCGATAAGAATATATGACGCGAAAGTGAATGGAATAAAAAGACGGGGACGCCCGAGGAAGACATGGCACGATCGAGTGAATAAAATATTTGAGTCGGGCCACGTCAAGAGTCAAGAGTAAACGTTCAAAAATATAATACATTTTCGAAAAGTGTTCCACTATTTTTGTCTTACCATATTAATTTTCTACTACGAAGTCGAATAAAAAGTTTGAAAAATGCTGTATGCTAGCAATGCATCTGTGTGAGTCAGTCAATAGAACAGTCAAGTCAGCATACACAGAAAATGTATTCAAGATATGTAGTGCAACAATGTTAACCTTTGCGTGGCCAGAAGAGCTCTCGATCTTCGGTCCCTTATTTGGTGACATTCAACAGGGTTATACTACTTATGTGGCGTAGGCGGTGATGTATTTGATGAATATTTTTACAAATACGTTAATGGGTCTAGTTTTATAAATTATTATTAATAATTATTGTCGTTGGAATTAAACAAACACACCGCAAAAGATATTTTTTAAATAACTTACAATAATTTTACGTCTCCAAATTTTTGCTGTATGAATCAGACTTTGAATTCTTTGTCTTTTTGCAAATATTAGTTGAATCATAAAATTATTCTCTGTTTCATTTATAACTTCTTTAAAATATATACGTTCTTCTGGAAACGCATCGTTAATAAGTTTTCCTATTTATTTAGTATTAGTTGTTCCCTGTGAAAAATCACGGAATATAAATTGACTTGCTAAGAAAAAATATGAGTTGCTTAAATCCACTCATTTCAAATATAGAACATGTCTGCTAAAATACATTATGAGTAGGTACTTTATTAGGTAGGTAGGGATTTAAAAACATTATTTATTAAATTTCATAATTTCTATTAACGGTTTCAATATTGAAAAAATCGTACTTACTCACGAAAGAAATAATTAATTGGTATTGCAATGCGTAAAAATGTTTTAGTATTTAATTAATATATTTTTTAAATGTTTTCTGAATAATTCAGCCCTCGAATGAAGCTTTATTATGTTCGCATATAAGTATATAGCGGCCAAATAGTCCCTATGTATAGTGTCGGTACACATACATAAGCTAAGTATGTGGTGTAGGCAGGTAGATTCAGGTAGCCATATAACATATTGAAATACATACACTCACATGTGATACGCATTCGAACATAGCGGTTCTTTGCACGGACATTCCGTCCGCAGTGGAAACTCTGTAACACTCAATATTCAATAAGTGCCTTCTAAGGCTACCATACACATATCACATATGCCTCGATTAGTTACATGTTTAACTTCGATAAAATTATGATTCAAGTATCAACAAAAAATATTAATTATATGTCAAAAATACTGCTGACTCATAGTCGAATAATTAAAGAAAATTATTAGTGTTGCTAACTTATAACCGACCACTTCGGACTTACAAATAGTAGATATTACCGACTTATAACCAAGTTATTCGAGACTAATATTGCTGACTTATAACCGACCACTTCGGACTTACAAATTGTAGATATTACTGACTTATAACCAAGTTATTCAAGACTAATATTGCTGACTTATAACCGACCACTTTGAACTTATAAAGAGTAGATATTGCTGACTTATAACCAAGTGATCCAAGACTAATATCACTGACTTACCATATAAGCGACCATTTGTGACTTATATGGTAAATAAAAGATATTGCTGACTTAACCAAGTGATTTAGGGCTAATGTTACCGACTTATAACCAAATAGTTGTGACTTGTAATTAGTTTATAAGTATTTATAACCTGTAACCAAGTGATTTGTTATAATTATTTTTATTTCTGCCGTACGAGCGAGTGGTTCGGACAAATATTTAGTATTAAAGACTTGTAACGAAATATTTTTTTGTTAAAAATTAGTATTTTTGACTTAATGTCGTGTTGATGGGGCTTATAGTTAAATTACTGACTAAGCATGGCTACACTGAGCTAATTGTTGTTTGTTTTTGAAGCAAGGGGTGTCCACGAGAAGTATGAGATCTCTAGCATTAGGTGATATTCATTTTAGTGCTCTGAAAATATTTTAATTTCATTTAATATTCGGTTGTTTTAAAAAGGTAAAAGTTTGTTTTAGCCCACCAGTGTGATCCTTGTTTTTTTAAAGCTACTTTATATTATGTGATGCTTTACGGGGGGTCTTTTTAAAGAGATAATGGAGTGAATCTGCTTCTGTATTAAAATTTTCCACCGTCGATGAGATTTTAAAATGACACCCGTTCCCATACAACAAATAAAATCAATCCAATACGAATGTTGGGAACGCGTTTGGAGTGTCCCCTTATTATTCACCGGTATAGAAAAGATCAATGACGCTTTTTAGAGAACTGTCCATCGAAATACCGGTAGAATAAACCGAGCATTCTCGATCCTGTCTTCAGAGTTTAACAGCTAACAATCGCTCAGTTGAGGGTCAGCACTCAAAAATGACACAAAATGTTACTCCAGTATAAGCAATCCTACAAATTATGTATCTGATAATTTTGTATGGGTAGTTAGAAAAATGTCTGATTTCCAATAAATACCATTATACAACTGTAATTCTTTAAATTCTACGAAAAACACACTAAAATGTCAGTAAAAGGTGCAGTTTTGAAACCAGAAAAGACATTTTTAACATTTTACCTAAAAAAATGTTTTACCTTGTTTTATTTTCATAGAGAATTAAAAAGGTTACTGTTTAATAATTGTATTCACTGGAAACCTCAGACATTTTTCTAACTACCCGTATATAATTAACAGATAAATAATTTGTAGTATGGCTTGTACTAGAAAGGCAAAAAGTAAAAATGTAAGTGTAAAAAAGGGAACATATCTGACAGATTACCCGATTTTGCAGAGGATTTCACGTTAAACGTAAAAATGGATGCGACCACATACCAATCCCGGATATTGTAAAAGCTTCCTGGATCAAATGAAAAGAAAAACGAGAAATAGTTTTTCTTTGTTGCTGGATTTTCTTGCAGAGACGCGTTGTTGTTTATTTGTATCTCTGTGTATCTGTGTACGTTGAATTCATACCAAAAATTACTTTCCATTTATACGAGTGTGTCCGTCTGTGTTTGCCTACAACTATTGCCTGTAACGGGTTCTGGCAAGTTCTACCAACACGTCATGTAAATATCATAACAGTAATCTTCATAACATTTTTAAGAAACGAATTAAGAGCAGCTGGTGTACCCGGAAAGACGAGAAACTGTTTAGAGTCTAATGTATAAATAAAGAAAGAGTTTTTTGGCGTATTGCATCAAATAAAGTTTAAGTTACCAATTCCTAGACTTCGAAATCTCAGGAATTGTTATTTTGATCTGGGAAAATAATTGATATGAAATTATATACTTTTGAAAAACTGTTTTATCTAAACACCAATTTATTATTGTCATAAATTTTATGGTTGTATGTTATTTGCTCCTGTCCGTTAATTTTTATGCTTTTCTTTTTATCGTTATTTTAACGTTTTGCTTTTGATTTGTTTTACATTGATCTAAGTTTTATTATAAAAAAATCTTTAGCATTAATATCTGTAAGAATTACTTTGTTTAAGTTTTAGTAAATTTAATTTGACGTGTTAATTTTTTTTTCTTAAACTTTGTTTTAGGTTTGATTTGTTTTTAAATTACCTTTGTAAAATCGTACACAATTTAGTTGATAGCTCTGATCTACTGCAACTCCTATTATTCCATGTACCAAATCACAACAGCAGACATCCGCGTACTTTTTGATCTCCTTCGTTTTAATAACAATTCGAAACAAAGCTCTTTCATTTACAGATCTACAAATTCATTCAACTTAAATTATTACCATATTGACATTTTTAACTCGACTGTGCGTGACATCAAACAAAAATCCACTACCCGACTGCACCCAAATAGATCACTGAAACTAACCTTCCATCTACTTACTGCCTTCCTTCTTCCCTTTATCTGATTTCCATGTTCCCTTCCACCTTCCTCTCCCCCCACCAACTTATTAAGTTACTAAAATAAACCTACACACGTTTAATTCAAAAGTAAAAAATCGAAGAACACACAAAAACGTGACTAACCTTTCCAGTTGTCAAAAACAAACCACTAATCCAAAATGGCTGATAATGCTAACATGTGATAAACATATGTGTACCAACATAACAAAAAAAATCGATAATCGAATGTACACAGCCCGCAAAAATTCAAAATTCAACTTTTCTTTTGAACAGGCCTCGTATATTTATAATATCATTTATTTTTAGCTTTATTTTAAACAGTTGGCTTTTTTGAATTTACGCTTGATTTCCCGTCTCTGTTTTTCTTAATATATTAAAGGAGGTGTATTTTCATTGGTAAATAATAATAATAGGTACACATATATAAAATAGTGCAATAAAGTTAAAAATAATCAATCATTTAAATGGAGTTCCACCACGAATTAACAGTTTCAAAATTAGAAATAACAATACATAATTGTTTAAAACATTAATTTGACAGGTACGACATCCTTTGTTAATATCACACATGTTGCATAAACGCCATAGTGGATCATCACGCATGACTTAGCTACGATGTGTTATAGTTGACATTCCCGATGACCGTGATAAATGATTGCGAATTGTCTCAATCTGTCAATCAGTCTTATTAGTAAGTAATTGAAAAGTTGGCCGCCGCGGTGTCCATGGCGGTGACGGACGAGTAGGCAGTCGGTCTATGGCTATCGGCTCGTGGGTAATGTGGTTTGAAGGCCATGGTAACACGACACCGGCAGTATCGGCTCGTACACATGCATAACATATATTTATAATTCATACAAAGCGGAATAAAAATAGCTGCGTCTGCGGTCAGCCGACTTGACGCGCCGCACGCCGCCGCAATCCGCCGTCCGCACTGCCCAGCGCCTCATTTCCCCAGTAGAGCCGTTTTTATAAGCAATTTGAATTAAGATAAATAAATGATTGTTTCAAATCTTTCCGCGAATCGTGACCCGACCGGCGTCATGTTCCTAGACACTGATACATCTGCCATTTGAATATTATTAAAACGATATACCCATCGTCACAATGGAGTGCTAATACCAACCCTGATGTATGGCAGTGAGGCATAGAACTGGCTGAGGAATGATGAAAGTAGACTGAACGCTGTAGAAATGAGATCCCTGAGACGTATGGGCGGTAAAACCATGCGTGACTGTGTTAAAAATGTGGATATCCGGAAAGAATGCAAGGCTGATGTAAGTGTAATGAATAGGATCAAGAAAAGGACGCTTAGATGGTTTGGGCCTGTAGAACGAATGAACAAAGAAAGGAGTGTGACAAGAATATATGATGCAAAAGTGAATAGAAGAAATTGGGGTAGCCCGAAGAAGACATCGCACGATCGAGTGAATCAAATACTTGAATCGGGCCACGTGAAGAGTCACAATAACAGAAGAGTATGTATGAGACGATGTATGAATGTGAACGAAGCAAGAAGTGTGTGCCAAGACAGAGTTGTATGGCGATCCGTCCTTTCTGCCTACCCCTAAGGTTAGTTAGTTAGTTATATACATACTCGTGAACAGCTTATTTCATAGATATTATAAATATTATGTAAAAGGAACAAGAATAAGGCTTAAAAATATAGTATAGATGATTTGAACCGATCTAGTTATATAGGTTACTCGTAGTCTGATTAAATTACTTTATGTAGTTATACTTTTTTATATTTGTATATGACCTCGTAAGGTGTTATGCCTACAAAAAATCACTTGTCAGATATGATTTAGGTTTTAAAACTATAATTATTAAAAATAAAAAAATTAAATGTCACATTAAATTTTTCATTTGACAAAAACTCATTTATGCGACATACTTAATAAAAATTAAGATCAAAGTGGGTGCCTTGATAATTGTCAATAGAATTTGAAGGTATATATAATATTATGAAGGACAAATAGCCATGTTAATATTTTTTGCGCTTGAAAATCGAACCCGTAACCTCCCGACTCAAAGTCTAATATGTAGACCATAACGTTATGTGGCCTTATATCCACTCTATTTACCAAAAGTCGATGGAATTAGTCTACCGAAATGATATCTATCTATATAAATATATTATTTGTATAAAGGATACAAAGTTTACAATAACATACCACAAAACAACAAACAAAAAATTATCTCATTAATATTGTTCATTTTACTGTCAAAATTAACTGATATAAAATATTATCATTTTTATTTGCCTAGTACTTTTTGAAAAACTATACCGAATCACACTTATTCAAATTATATACCCTAAAAAATGCCAAAATTAGAATGCAATACAAATGCCAAAATATGCATCAACATTGGCAAAATTTGCAACTAAAACATAAAACACTAAAAATAGGAAAATTTTCAAAATATGAATGTTTTATTGAAGAAGCTACAATGGCTAGTCACCAGTGCTACGTGTTTAACTCGTTTTTTAAGAGTTTTAATACGCTTGTAAACCGCAGAGAGTCGGAAAAATTGTGCTTAAGGGTCAGCACCCAAAAATACACACACTTGGATTTCTAATACAAGCAACACCACAAAATGATGTGTCTGATCATTTTATATGGGTAGTTAGGTAAATGTCTAAGGTTTCCAGTGAATAAAATAATTTTACTGTAACCTTTTAAATTATATATGAAATCCATACTGGAATTTTAGGTAAAACGTGCTGGTTTTCAAAACTGCAAATTTTACTGACATTTTAGTATTTTTTTAATATAATTGAAAAGATTTCAGTTTTTCAGCGGAAATTCAACTTAATTCATCGGAAACCTTAGATATTTTTCTAACTACCCATAGAAATTTTACAGATACATCATTTGTAGAATTGTTTGTATTAAAATACTACAAAGCGACGTGTAACGCCACTTTGTAGGTGCTGAGGCATAATTGAATAAAATGATGGCCTCCGTGGTCGAGTGGTTCAAATCCTGACGCGTGCAAATATTTTTTAATTTTCACATTTAATTTATGTAAAAATGTATGGTATATTTGTGGCACATTCCTGAGTGGTAGATACTCTTGAGTATTGGCCTGGTGAAAGACCACTATTCAAAATCGAAACGTTGCTTAAATGGCTTTAGCCATGTTTGGTGACCAGATCTGAATAGCCAGGCACTTCCTAACCTTCCTATTCCTGTCTCATTTCCTTCTCCACTACCTTCAGCCTTACAACATACTCCAATTTAGTATGCCATAGTCCCACTGACTGCAGACTGTTGGGAGCAGTCTGAACTCTTGTGCGGTATTCACTTAAAATGAAAATCGCTGAAATTTTAATATATTTATTTCAATTAATTTTTCACTTGATTTTTTATTTCGAATTTTAATTTTAATTAGATGGTTTGGGCATGTAGAGCAAATGAACGAAGAAAGAAGTGAGAGAAAAATATATGACGCGAAAGTGAGTGGAAGAAGTCGAGAATGCCCGTAGACATGGCACGATCAAGTGAATCAAATACTTGGATCGGACCATGTGACGAGTCAGAATAACAAAAAAGTCTGTATGAGACGATATATGAATGTGAATGAAGCAAGGAGTGTGTGCCAAGACAGAGTTGTATTACGGTCCGTTCTATCTGTTAGTTGGTTTTTTAAAGATGTTTAACTGGCATTGATACGAAATGCAAAACTAAGGTGCATTGTGAGGAAAAATAACAATAACGGATTGTTGCTGCTTGATCTGAGTAGAACATCCAAAAGTACTCGCCTACTGGGTCACCACAAGAAGCACATTCCAGAGGCTGAATTTGGTCCATAACCCCACCTCCCCAGCTTCAGCCTCACCTCACAATGACTCCGTTTCATAATAAGTTATAAGTTGGTCATTTTAAGATGTTCCGGCTGTTCCCATCTCGCCGGAGTCGGAAGAAATTTGCCCGAGTGTACTTTCACTTGATATTGTCGTTATACTAGGTGCGAGTTATTTTTAGCGCAAGAGCGGTTGTAATACATACATGCTTACTGGAAACTGATGCTGCATTTAAATATACACATTTATACTTTATACGGATCTGCTGGCAGCGCTACGTCATTGTGTTCGGCGCTTTTAGAATGTACAGGTTCTGACTTCTGACAACAGATCCCAGTAACTGGTTGTCTGACCGATAACTGAACGTTTTCGGTTTATTTAAATTAACTTGATGTTAATGCATTGGAGAAAAATGAATGCCATACTGCAATATGTGAGCTTTTCGCCATTATGTACACCGTGTTTCAGAGTGGTACCACTCAAAGAAGTGATTGATTTTTCATAAAAATCTAAGGATTTTTTTTGTTGTTCATAGGCTACAATTAAAAGTAATGATATATTTTATTATTTCGTAGGGTTAATCAAGGGTTTTTGTAACCGATCCTTTATAGTAAACATTATAATATCCATTGCGTCTGTAATCTACCGCTACTGGCTCGCTAAATGCGAATACACATCAATTTTGCACCCTGATTATGCTTAGGCTAAGAGGAATCGGTCAAAAATAAATATTATATTTGTGGTCTTTTACAAAGTTATTTTCAGATGTATTTTAATGTTTCATACCACAAAGTGATTTCTTTCTACAAAAACATTATTTATTTATTGATGCCCTACTGGGCTTTTATATTAATTATATAATGTTAGGTTTAAATTGTTTTTTTTTATAATTTTTACTGAACATTCATTCTAATTCGTATTTCTAAGAGTTGTTTTATTTTATTTTTGTGACTATTCTATACATTCACTTTTGAAATTAAATCGAATTGAATTTTTCATAAAATTTTACACTAAAATACTGCTAATTTGTTTTCGCTATTTTGAGTTAACTCACAACCGTAGGTAACAACTAGTCTTATTTCGGTTTTACCCCACATGTCATCAACATGAAGGAATGAACATTCTGCCGAAAGACATTTTTACAGAAATACCAACGACACGATTGAACTCTAAAATAATAACTACTACTGATCTTAGAGTCTACATTAGAGTGTTTTAGAAGTTCTACCGTTCACAAGTAATAATGTGTACATAACAGGATGTAAAAGGATGACATAAGAGGTATAAAAAAATATAAATTGGATTTGAGGCGCTCGTGTCGGAGTCAGACAGCCAAAATCCGACAAAATCGACAGAAAGATGATCTAAACATTACACATACTCCGTTCTTTTAGTACCGGGTCATTAATCATAACTGCAAAGGATAGATCTATACCGTTACGCTGCTAATCATAAGTGAATAACACCTTAACATATTGTTAATCAGAGTTCAAGCCCTCGACACGAACCGATCTTTGAGTTTTTAGTTCAATGACAGACTGGTGAGGAGAGACTAGGCCTAGAACTTAACCCACCCAAGTAGTGCAAGATAAGAACGTCTGGAGGGTAATTAACTAACTGACCATCAAATTTCCACGTTAAGAACATAAGGTATGGAACGTCATACATGTTGAACAAATAAAAACAAATAATTTTATTCATGAAGTTTTCTTCTTAGCACGTAGCTCTAGAAATCCAAGCTGCCCGGGTCGTCATTACGCCACTGGACTATACTTTTCGTTAGAGACACAAGAATTTCAACCGTTAGGAGCCAGTGCAACTATGGCATCTCCTACTGGGGTATGTTGTGAGACAGAAGGGAGAGGAGAAGAAAAGGAAGATAGGTAAAAAAGTAGGGAAGTATCTGACAGATTCTTGACATGGCCCGACTCAATTATTTTTATTTTTTATTTTTTCAAAGAAAAACAAACATTCCCGGGCTACGAATAACCTGAGAAAATTTGAAAACTCCTACTGCCATAGTAATAATATATATAAGCGGAAGAAGTTGCTTGTGCAATTATGAAGAACTTGGCCAGCGGAGGAATTGAACGCACGACGCCCGGGTGGGAATCCGATTCCCTTGATCGTGCGATGTCTTCCTCGGTCGTCCCTGAATTCTTCTACCATTAACTTTTGCGTCATATATTCTTCTCACACTCCTTTCTTCATTAATTCTCTCTACATACCCAAACCATTTAAGCGTCCTATTTTTAAATCTATGTATTACGTTTACATCAGCATTGCATTCTATCCGGATATCCTAGAAATAATATCTTAAATTGCGTTCTATTTCAGGTCAGCCGTGTTTGTTGACCACATCTGAATAGCCAGGTACTCCCCAACCTTCCTCTTCCGCATCTCATTTCCCTCTCCATCAGATTTAGCCTCACAACATACCCCCATTGGGGATGCCATAGTCTCACTAGCTCTAGACGGTTGGGACTCTTGTGCGGTATTACATATAAAAAACCCAATAGTCAATTTCAAAGCACCTTTGCGTTTTATAACACAAAATGTGTTTTTTGTTGCAATCACTCGGAAACCAACTATCGCGCGCATGTGCCCATTCCCTGCTTGAATACACAGGAAAATGAACGTACTTCAAACGCTTAAATTTTAAATGTAAACAAAATAGAAGCCTAATTTAATTTAATAATTCCCATTTTAAAAACCACCTTAACTACTAACTAAGATACAAGGTATATTGCCTTAGTGAAAGACCACCATGTAGAATCGAAAGGTTGCTTCAAATGACTCTGGATAGCCAGGAAGGTAAAACCCAACCTTCCACTTCTACATCTTCCTACCTTTACGGGGATACCATAGTCCCGCCGGGACCAGACAGTTGCGACTCTGGTGCGGTGTTCACATCTTCTGTTATTTTTCAACAGATTCTCCGTGGCTCTTTCCACGCAGCTGCAGATTTGAAAATTTCAGGTATTACCCTGGGGAAAGACCACAACCCAGAATCGAAAGCGTTTCCTGAAATGACTCTAGCCTTGTTTTGTGACCAGATCTGAATGGCCAGGTACTTCCGAACCTTCCGCTTCCTCTTCCCCATCTCTTTTCCATCCCCACTATCTTCAGCCTCACAACATACCCAATTGGGGCTGCCATAGTCTCACTTGCTCTAACGGTTGGGAGCAGTTGGGACTCTTATGCGGTATTTACTACAAACAAACTATTATAACGTTATTCGCGGCTTGCCTAACAGTTACGTTGGTGTATTTCAAACATTCGTCACTTTTGACATCGTCAATTCGGCAATTTTGGTTTTTTTGACATTTGAACAGCTCCCGTCATTGGCGACCATATCTGAACAGCCAGGAAGGTACGACCCAACCTTCCTCTTCCCCATCTACTTCCCTTTGCGGGGATGCCGTAGTCCTACCGGCCCCGGACAGCTGCGACTCCGGCGCGGCGTAACAGATTCCCCGCGGCTCTTCCCCCCCGCCGCAGAACGAGACGGTCACGAGGCAGCATCCATCCTCGGAATGAAAACATCGAATCGAAATCGAATAGGTTTACCCATTAGCGATCGGTTCGCCTTTTTTCCTCGGCGGCGAGTCTGCCCGGTGAATTGCCTGGAATGTGGACGCACTGGGGCCAGCACCCGCCCGCGACCGGCACACACTCGTACGCCGGCCGATACGCCGTACTGCGCCATACGCCGACGTATTTCGCCGTGACCGAGCGTCCAGAATCTTAGCCGGTGGGACAGTGGCTTCCGCAATCGGTGTGTTGCGAGAGCGGGGAAGGGAGGGAGATGGCAAAGAGGAAGGTTGCTACGCACCTGACTATTCAGATCTGGTCACTAAACACGGCTACGACCGTTTCAAGCGGCGTTTCGTTTCCGAATGGTGGTCTTTCTGCAGGGTGATAGATGGAGTTTCAACCATTCTGATGACAGACTAGACAAAAGAATTATCATGGCTATTTGTGAGGCGGAAAGGGAGGGAGATGGCAAAGATGAAGGTTGCTACGTTCCTAACTATTCAGATCTAGTCACCAAACACGGCTACGACCGTTTCAAGCGGCGTTTCGTTTCCGAATGGTGGTCTTTCTGCAGGGGCGATAGTTGGAGTTTCAACCATTCTGATGACAGACTAGACAAAGAATTATCATGGCTATTTGTGAGAGCGGGAAAGGGAGGGAGATGGCAAAGATGAAGGTTGATACGTACCTGACTATTCAGATCTGTTCACTAAACACGGCTACGACCGTTTCAAGCGGCGTTTCGTTTTCGAATGGTGGTCTTTCTGCAGGGTGATAGATGGAGTTTCAACCATTCTGATGACAGACTAGACAAAGAATTATCATGGCTATTAGTGAGAGCGGGAAAGGGAGGGAGATGACAAAGATGAAGGTTGATACGTACCTGACTATTCAGATCTGTTCACTAAACACGGCTACGACCGTTTCAAGCGGCGTTTCGTTTCCGAATGGTGGTCTTTCTGCAGGGTGATAGATGGAGTTTCAACCATTCTGATGACAGACTAGACAAAAGAATTATCATGGCTATTTGTGAGAGCGGGAAAGGGAGGGAGATGGCAAAGATGAAGGTTGCTACGTTCCTAACTATTCAGATCTAGTCACCAAACACGGCTACGACCGTTTCAAGCGGCGTTTCGTTTCCGAATGGTGGTCTTTCTGCAGGGCGATAGTTGGAGTTTCAACCATTCTGATGACAGACTAGACAAAAGAATTATCATGGCTATTTGTGAGAGCGGGAAAGGGAGGGAGATGGCAAAGATGAAGGTTGATACGTACCTGACTATTCAGATCTGTTCACTAAACACGGCTACGACCGTTTCAAGCGGCGTTTCGTTTTCGAATGGTGGTCTTTCTGCAGGGTGATAGATGGAGTTTCAACCATTCTGATGACAGACTAGACAAAAGAATTATCATGGCTATTAGTGAGAGCGGGAAAGGGAGGGAGATGACAAAGATGAAGGTTGATACGTACCTGACTATTCAGATCTGTTCACTAAACACGGCTACGACCGTTTCAAGCGGCGTTTCGTTTCCGAATGGTGGTCTTTCTGCAGGGTGATAGATGGAGTTTCAACCATTCTGATGACAGACTAGACAAAGAATTATCATGGCTATTTGTGAGAGCGGGAAAGGGGAGGAGATGGCAAAGATGAAGGTTGCTACGTTCCTAACTATTCAGATCTAGTCACCAAACACGGCTACGACCGTTTCAAGCGGCGTTTCGTTTCCGAATGGTGGTCTTTCTGCAGGGCGATAGTTGGAGTTTCAACCATTCTGATGACAGACTAGACAAAGAATTATCATGGCTATTTGTGAGAGCGGGAAAGGGAGGGAGATGGCAAAGATGAAGGTTGATACGTACCTGACTATTCAGATCTGTTCACTAAACACGGCTACGACCGTTTCAAGCGGCGTTTCGTTTTCGAATGGTGGTCTTTCTGCAGGGTGATAGATGGAGTTTCAACCATTCTGATGACAGACTAGACAAAGAATTATCATGGCTATTTGTGAGAGCGGGAAAGGGAGGGAGATGGCAAAGATGAAGGTTGATACGTACCTGACTATTCAGATCTGTTCACTAAACACGGCTACGACCGTTTCAAGCGGCGTTTCGTTTCCGAATGGTGGTCTTTCTGCAGGGCGATAGATGGAGTTTCAACCATTCTGATGACAGACTAGACAAAGAATTATCATGGCTATTTGTGAGAGCGGGAAAGGGAGGGAGATGGCAAAGATGAAGGTTGCTACGTTCCTAACTATTCAGATCTAGTCACTAAACACGGCTACGACCGTTTCAAGCGGCGTTTCGTTTCCGAATGGTGGTCTTTCTGCAGGGCGATAGTTGGAGTTTCAACCATTCTGATGACAGACTAGACAAAGAATTATCATGGCTATTTGTGAGAGCGGGAAAGGGAGGGAGATGGCAAAGATGAAGGTTGCTACGTTCCTAACTATTCAGATCTAGTCACTAAACACGGCTACGACCGTTTCAAGCGGCGTTTCGTTTCCGAATGGTGGTCTTTCTGCAGGGCGATAGTTGGAGTTTCAACCATTCTGATGACAGACTAGACAACGAATTATCATAGCTAAAACACACATAAATAAGGCAATCCAACAGCTCTATGAATCTGCATCGACTTTAGGCATCTTTAGATGTATGTGCATATCGTCGCCGGAAAGGCAAAAAGGCTTAAGCGAAACTTTTAACAAAAATTAGTTATTTATACAGTTTTGATCAGTTTTGTTTTCTGCATGGAATGCTCTGACTCTCGTTTGATTCTGAAGGCTTTTGACCCTTCAGTCATGTAAAACATATATATCATTTGGGAGAAGCCTCGACTCAAGCGACACAAGTTTGGGACTTTTTTTAGCTTTTGTCGCTTCAGGTAAATCAGTGAGAGAATTGAGTTATCTAAGTTTTTTTTTTCATAATCCAACCAAGTACTGAAAACTTATGAATTTTATTGTAAACAAAAAAAACTTTAATCTGCTTTTTGTAAAATTCCCCAAATGGCGCTTAAGTCCTTTTGCCTTTTCGACAGCGATATCTTATACACAGTACAACGATATCTCTTGACAAGTGTACAGTAAGCGTAATATACGTGTTTTCACATTATTCGTATTATTTTGCTACATTTACGTTACACTTAATTTTTCTTACTTTATATTCAAATAACTCCTTTGGATATACCCTTGGAGTAACAATATATTGAGAGAGAGAGAGCTAATTATTTTTACCCAGCCTATACAAATTTGGGATAAATCACTTTCTCCGGGTTTTTACGCCGTACACCATGAGAAAGAAAGAGAAAGCAAAATCTCCCAAATTATCACACCGCTTTAAAATATTGTTAGGATGTTTTTCGTGTCCCGCGTCGCCGTTGACTCCGCCCACACGTTTTGATATGCGACATAAATGGACATAAGTCAACGGTTTTTTAGGTTATATGCTATATTTTTGTTTATAACAATACTGTGAAAAAGTGGTTATACGAATAAACAAAAACATTATGTCGACATGTACTATGAATGGATGTATAAATACCCTAGCCTTAGTCCTAGCCACGCCCAGGTCTAGCCGAGTCTGGAAAAACTCATCAAAACTGACTACAGCGGCACTCTCTCTTGTATATTATTGCTCTGAGGATTTACCTTATCTTATTATTTTAAGGTTTTACATAAATACTTTTATTTTCTTTTGTAACACTATGCATGTACCTACAAGTTTGTTTTATTTTACATTATTCTATGTATAAGATTTGCATTACTCTGTTTTTCTATCTTCTATTCTATTTGGTTATGCTACGAGTAGATTAAGTATCATTTCAATCTACATTATTTTCTACTGTACCACTATTATTCATCTCTTAAGTTGTTTGGTGCATAACTGTATTTTTGAGATTTTTTTAAATAAATCAATTGTTACTGCCTTGATGCTCATATAATATCCATAATTCAAAAAATAATTACACTATGGTTATTTTTAATAGTACCGATTTTGTCAAACGTTGCAGCAAGAGCCATTGAAAAGCTATGAGTTTGCTTACAACTGTAGTTAAATTATCTGAAAAGAGGGAGTAAAGAAGTGAAGAGGAACGTGGGAAGTTTACCTATAGTATCTCGGGCTGGTAAAAATTGCACAAAATGAATTATATTTGAAATAAATAACGCATATTACGGGTCAGCACGCAAAAGTACACACTTTTTGGCTTTCTAATACTAGTAATACTACAAATTATTTATCTGTTAATTCTATACGGGTAGTTAGGCAAATGTTTAAGATTTCCAGTGAATACATTGTTTTTTTGGTAAAATTAACAGCAAATCAACATTCATTAGTACAAAAATAATAAATAATCCGAATTACAAAATTTTCTCTACTGAAGACAAAGATTATAAATAAAGCGTGACAATGTGTATACAGTTATAATTTATTAACTTTACTTGGAGAGGGAGAGGAAGGTGGAACGGAACATGGCAATAAAATAAAGGAAAAAGGACGGGTGCAGATGGGAGGTTAGTTTTAATAATCTAGATTGGGTGCAGTCGAGTTATGGAATTTTGTTTTATATTATGTATAGTTGAGTTAAAGATGTCGTGTTTGTAAACAGACTCATGAAATCCATGCTATAATTTCAGGTAAAACGTTCGAAAATGGCTGCCCTGGTTTTGAAACTGCACCTTTTAATGACATTTTAGTATGTTGTTCATTGAATTTAAAAGATTACAACATAAAAAATTTATTCACTGGAAACCTTAGACATTTTCCTAACTGCCCATGTAAAATTTACCGATTAATCATGTGCAATATGTCTTGTATTAGAATGCTACAAACTGACGTTCAGCGCCATTTTTGGTACTGAGCCTTAATTAAATTAAAATTCTTAGTCGAGCCTCTTAACCACTCAATCACGGAGGCCGTCCGTGGAGAATCGGAATAGCTGAATCAAGTACATATAAATGTAATTAATACAAAGTTAATTCTTTTAATCCCTCGCAGCAGTATATAGATGTGATAGATCATGGACATTTTACATTTTTTTTGTAAAATGTTAATAATGATTTCCTAGTTTTCAAATAATATTTCTCGGAATGAACGTAAAAAGTTCATAAATACATCTAAAATAACCATTTGACGACTTACATTAAACCCCCTCTCTGGAGAGAGATTTAAGATGAAACAAAAACTTTGAAATCACAGGCTTAATTTTGGTTCAGGATAAGAGATCAGTTGAGGGAAGCTGTAAGGAAACGAATGAAACTCTCTCGGCTTAATTGTTAGTAATCGGGTCACTTCTAACGGGCAGAATAATACTCCCAGGTGAAGCAATAATTATTAATTTTCTCTAGCTGTTAAAAACAGTTACAGATAATAATACTATGTTTAATAATAATTTCTCGAATTCTTTGGCATGTATAGTGAATAAACTAAATAAATTGTGTCGTTTTACATTTACTGGAAGAGATTATTTTGAAACGGATATTGTTAGGTTTGAAATCAGGTTATTTAGAGTGTTTTATGATTACCTATTTTTTATAGTGAATACTGCACATGAGACTCTGGCATCAAAATACTAAATGCGTCCACAATTGGGGTATGTTGAGAGTTTAAAGATAGCGGAGGGGGAGATAGGGAAGAGAAAGGTTGGGAAGTACCTGGGTATTCAGATATTCAGATTTGGTCACCAAGCACGGCTAAAGCCATTTCAAGCAACTTTTCCATTCTGATTGGTCATCTTTCACTGGGGCGATACTTAGAGTATCTACCACTCTGGGATGTGCCGCAAACATGTTTTTTTTACTGTACATAAATTAAATATATTATAACACATATTAATTAATTACAATTAATTTGCCCACGTCGGGATTTGAAACCGCGACCTCTGGATTCGTAGTCAAGAATCTTATCTACTCGACCACGTAGATCGTCACCAGTAGTTACTCTCCGACTTAAGTAAAA
Organism: Drusus annulatus; assembly: GCA_022651775.1. Lineage (NCBI taxonomy): Eukaryota > Metazoa > Arthropoda > Insecta > Trichoptera > Limnephilidae > Drusus > Drusus annulatus. The sequence continues at coordinate 308,198 of JAGWCC010000504.1, read as the reverse complement.
TTTCAACGGTTGAAAAAAAATTAAATAAACAATATGGCGTCTTTTTTTCTTTTCAGTTACTTAGATATTTCACAGTTCCATAGCTCATGATTTAAATAAACATAACGAGCTAAAAATAACTGTCTTAACCTAATACATTAAAGGAAGAAAAACATGTGTTAATTTCACCACGCCAGAGCTCACCGAGCGATTTTGCTTTAACATTAAGATTACAAAATTTGATTGTATGTGAACGCTTAATTAGCACAGATAATCAAGATTTTATAAATTCTATTCACCATCTATCAAAACCGACTACATCTTATGTTCTGGAGAGCGTTATACTCCTTGGCTCTAGAGTCAAATTTTACGATTTCGAAGTGTAGTATTTTTTTTTCATATCGTACATACGAGTTATAAATAAACCTCGCTTTTATCTTTTCGGCCTTACACCATTTCCCGAATAGTGTTGCAATAGTTCAACTGGTTCCGATGAGTTAGAAATATTAAGCGGTATCCAACCGTAACTTTTTATTTAATCAATTAACAACAACACTTGGCTTATTTATAGAGCACCATTTTTGTTAAATATCACCTCAAAGGTGCCGTAATATTTAATTGATAATTAAAGCATTTATAATATTTATAGGCGATCAAATGTTCAATCTAAAAGCACATGATTTCGAAATATTGTATTGCATGGAAACCGTCCAAATGTGAAGAAAAAAAAACGCAAAACGTCGCTAATGATATAAGGTAACGGAGGTTGAAACAACCCAACCTAACTGACAAACGGGAAATACATACTAACAGGAAACGAGATTATTTAACCTAACCTAACCATTTCACAAATATAATATGTTGCACATACTCCTTGCTTCATTCAAATGCATACACACGCTTTTCTTTTACTAACTTTTGAGATGACCCGAATAATAATACTTGGCTAATTTAAATAGCGCCATATTTTTGTAAAATAGCACCTTAAGGACCCTTTTCTTGATCATGCCGCGTCTTTTTCGGGGAGTCCCCAACTTTTTACATAATTTTTTTTATAGGTATATAGATAAAAAAAATTGCCTCACAACCCCAATAGGGGTGAGATGAGATGTTGTGAGGCGAAGATAGTGGAGACGAGAAGGAGATGAGGAAGGGGAAGGTTGGGAAGTACCTGGATATTCAGATCTGGTCACCAAACACGGCGACTAAAGCTATTTCAACCCACGTTTTAATTCTGAATGGTGGTCTTTCACCAGGGCGACACTTGGAGTATCTACCACTCTGGAACGTGCCGCAAATATACTATATTTTATTTTTGCATCAATTAAATGTGTTTGACACAATTTAATTAAATACAAAAAAATTGCGCACGCTAGGTTCGTACCCACGACCTCTGGATTCGTATTCGAGCGTCTTACGACTCTACCACGCAGGCCGTCAAATTACATTCACATATTTTAATAAAATGATGTAGTTTCGGTTAGACAAACTAACTAGCGGCTTCGAACTTGTCATACGAGGCCTGTTCAAAAGAAAAGGTGAATTTTGAATTTTTGCGGGCTGTGTACATTCGACTATCGATTTTTTTTTTGTTTTGTTGGTACACATATGTTTATCATATGTTAGCATTATCAGCCATTTTGGATCAGTGGTTTGTTTTTGACAACTGGAAAGGTTAGTCACGTTTTTGTGTGTTCCTCGATTTTTTACTTTTGAAAAAAAGTAAAAAATCGAGGAACCTTTTTGAGACAAAGTAGACTCGCCGAATGCCACAGTCAACATTTTAAGTGCGTTGGAGAACTTCATTCCATTTTTAACGCAAAATTTAATACATATTCTTTGATCCATTTTTTTCAAAAGTAAAAATCGAAGAGCACACAAAAACGTGACTAACCTTTCCAGTTGTCAAAAACAAACCACTTATCCAAAATGGCTGATAATGCTAAAATATGATAAACATATGTGTACCAACATAACAACATCAAAAAATTCGATAATCGAATGTACACAGCATCAGCAATTCAAAATTCACCTTTTCTTTTGAACAGGCCTCGTATATGAAAAATCTTGCTATCAAATAACTACGTGTTACTGCGGAATTCTCGCGATGTAAAATGCATAGATTTTTACGAGCATTTAAATGCATTGTTAACGTTTGCAGAGGTCTATAATCATCAGGCCTTAGGTATAAATCAGCCGACAGGTTTTATACGTGACGGTATTCACTAAAACGCATGGTGGAACAAGTTATTGGGGAAACGATATCATAATTACACGAGGATTTGATTTAAAGGTAAGCAATAACTGTCCGCCCAGATGAGAGCGTTATTTTGAGTAATTGAATGTGTATTTGATTTCATCGTAGCCCTCCACATAGTATTATTATTCAGTCACGGCTATTAAGTGATGATTAAGTTATTTATGGCCGGTTAAAACAACATTTAGCAAAGTGTTATTATTATGTTATTTTTGTATAAATGTATATTATGAGGTACAAATAGAAAGATTAAGCTTTTTTTAACGCTTATCTGGTACCTGTACATATAGCAGTGGCGGCTCGTGAGTTTTTTGTGTGCTAGAGCGCTAAGATTGAAAAATACGACATGGTTAGTGTTGTTGAAGCCGAAAATGATTTTTATTTAATTTTCAACTTTTTATTTTTCGTGTGAAGATTTTCAGGATTTTTCAGTATTGGTGGTGCACTGCACGGATTTCTGAAAAATCTTCATACAAAAAGTTGAAATTTCGAAAAAAAAAAATGTTTTCGGCTACAACGACATCAATGGTGACGTTTTTTTTCAAACTTACCACTCCAGCACAATAAAAAGTCACGAGCCGCCACTGATTATGAGCCAGGTAAATGGTATTATAATAATAATAATTAAGTTTTATTCCAGAAGATATACAGGAGTAGTGCAATTCAATACATTCTGTAATTAATAATAATACATAGTAATAAAAATAAAAAATAAAAATCGTAATACACACAATAAAAATAATGAAAAATAAACATAAATTCATAAGATTTTTTTTGTAATAATACATGTAAAAAATATTAATGGAGGATATTAGGTATCATTTCTGCAAAAGGCCATCTAGAGGGAGTCCATCCTGGCAGCGCTAAGATTGATGGGGCTAATAACTGACTTCAATGCGCTTCTATGATAGAATTCGGAGCCTGACGAGATTCCATGATGAGGTCATTTTGGAGTTCTTGATCTTTTCTCTCATTCCTGCTACCCTGGTTCTCATAAGGGCTGCAAATCCTGGAATTCGCCCTTCGGTGAACATACCGGAAGCACTGCAGTGCCTGGGAAGACTGAACATCATGGAGTGGTTATAATTTAAATAAATATTAATATAAGAATAAGAATTTGTACAGCGCCCTTTAATTTTTCATAAAAAAAATATTATTATTATAAATGTTTTCTCTTTTTTACAACAACAATAAAAAATACTTTTTTTAAGTTTAATTTGCACTCTGATGATGCTTAGGCTAAGCGAAACCGGTCGGAAAAAAAAGATCTATGGTCTTATACAAAGTTATTATTTCCTTTTCATTAAATAAAAATTATGTTTATTGTCTTATTATAAATAAAGCTTCGTTAAAATTATTTGATAGTTAGTTTATTCATAAAATAAAATACTAATCTTTAAAAAAAGACACTTTTTTGATGTAACATTTTTTCAAACCAAACCATATAAACTCAAAATAATCCATTTACACAACTAAAATTAAGACTTTACCATACTACCATAGTAAAAATAGTAATAAACTTCCTTTCTCATCGTTTTGTGATGAAAAAAAAACAGAAATATTAAATCTCTCCTCTTATGGGTTTCTTTTTAATGTATTTTACTCGTAAGTTACTTTTTCTTTTGTACTCCCTTTTTAAATTCGTATGTCTATTAAAAATATTATTCCATTTTTTTTTAAATTTTCCTCGTCGGAATGAGTTAGGAATAATCTATCAACAAATATATTTTTTGTACTAGATTATCATTTGAATAAATGTACAAAGAACGAGAAGAGTCCCTGTTTTTGTTGGGAACGCCCATTCTCGATTTTTTTCTGGGGTAGTGTGTCATCTTAGGATCACACAAAATAAAACACCTGATCAGAAAATAACTATCAAAGAAATTCGCAAGGAACCAAGTTGATAACCAATGCATTTTTTATTTATCCATGAGCGGGCCGTCACAACACGGCCAGAGACAGGAGGCAAGCGACTAACAAGTGGTCACTAAAATGACTGCAGAATGTGTTGCCCGTCAAGTCACGTCTGTCCACTTGGTGCAAACTACGCAATTGGAGACGTTGTTAATTACACAAATTTCATCTTCACTCGGACTATGCGTGTGATAGGCAGGGTAGAACTAGAGATCGAAGAACTTCGTATTTGTAATTTGTATATTGAGCTTTTTCTTTCCTTCCCGTATGACAGATTAGCTACTATTAGGGTAACCTTCACATGGCTGCAGCTTAGAACAAGTCCAGGGGTGTTAGTTGAAGTTTGCCGGTTTTTTTCAATAAAGAAAACGCTTGATTCTCAAGGGAATCTCAATATTTTTTTATTCAAAGTATTGACCATCGGATTTAATACATTTTGCCCATCTTTGAGGCAAATCATAGATACCATTCCTAAAAAAAATTCTCTTCCGAGGCAAACCATTCGACGAGCCATTTTTCGACTTTTTCAAAATTGGCGAAGCGCTGCTCTGCGAGTGAGTGTCCCATCGATGCGAAAAGGTGATAGTCGGACGGGGCAAGGTCTGAAGAGTACGGCGGGTGCAATAATATTTCCCAATTCAATGCTTTGAGAGTGTTCTTCACTACTTTAGCTGTATGAGTTTATGACTTTGTCTCTCGTTCATTTGGTGTGGTACCCATTTTCCAAAATTTTGGATCTTCCCCATGGCTTTTAAACGTTGGCAAATTGCTCCTCGGGTCACATTAAGTGTTTGGGCCAATTTTTGTTGTGATTGGGTTGGGTCTTCATCCAATAACGCCTGCAATTCCTCGTCTTCGAACTTTTTCGTTGCACCAGGATGTTCATTGTCTGTTAAATCGAAATCTCAACTTTTAAATTGACGAAACCATGTCTCACATGTTCTAATCACTGGAGCATGTTTATCATAAGTTTCTACCAGCAACCGATGAGCTTCAACTGCTTTTTTCTTTTGATGAAATAAGAAAAGCAACGAATGCCGCAAATGCGATTTACTTGGAACGAAACTCGACATATTCACTGAGGTAAACAACTATGACACTATTATTTTGGCAGAATGTAAGTTGTGTATTTTTAAAGGTTAATGTCCATAAAAAAATATGACAAAGATGCCAAATCATATAAATGTATACATATCTCTAGCGACATCTATGAGTAAAACCGGCAAACTTCAACTAATACCCCTGGTACCTGGTCGTTTCTATGAGCAGGTTACTAGATACATAGTAGCTGAGTGGACAAACACGTCGGATTCCCATCCGGGCGTGGTGAGTTCAATTCCTCTGCCAGATAAGCCCTCCATTATTGCACAAACAACATCTTCCGCTTATTATGATGGCAGTAGGAGTTTTTCAAATGACGTCAGGTTAAAAGCAATAATAAAAAAGGTTCCAAACCTCAGTTCCAGTAAAGGTATTGGGATATAATATGTTTTGGTTAATTACAATTGAAATTTACTTCACGAGAACAGCTTTGGAACGACTTGTCGGCTTTTATGTTTCCTTCCTCCTACAATATAGGTATTTTCAAGACACAAATAAAGTCCAAAGGAAAGATTGGTAACGTACGACCGGAGATCGTCTTCTAGGGCAGGATTTTTATCCGTATATTCCGTCTAGAAACACCAATTAAGAGGTTTATTCTTTTAATAAACTGATCTTTTAAAGGAAGGCTCTCATTGCACCTGTCCTACAATAACACAAAAAGGAGGCTATGAGAAAAAAAAACAAAAATGCTCCTCTGCTTGACTGGCAATTATAATTAGGCGGTGATCTAAGTCGAGTCCCAACGCACTTGAAATATCGCCTGGACAACAATAATTATGATTTGGGGTCAAGGAACCTAGACCCGGGGTCGCCCGGATAAAGCGGCAGGACCCCTTCGTTACACACGACACTAATTAGTCCCTGACATCTGACTATTATTAGTCCCTGACATCTGACTATTATTTATGAAGCTCGCAAGTGGGGTGACGACTTGGTGCAACAATGCCACTTCGTGGAAGCTCTATCTCTCTACTTTTGTTTCTCGTCTCTTATCGTATTAATTTTTCGAATTTATTTTTAAACTGCGACGGTGTGGGAAGTATGTGCATTGATACATTTTTTTCCGTTTTGCTTTTAGTGTTTGTTTTCGTCATGCCGAAGAATTCGACATCTTAATACAAATTTGACATTCGACATCCATAAGCACCGGAAAAAATAAATAATAATTTATTAATAATATTTGTTTGTCTCTCTTTGTGTGTCTTTTTTTGTTTGTATTATTAATCACTGATTGAGTTTTTCTAATTTTTATATTTGATGAATCCTTTCTATTTGTATTTTTTTTCAACAATAACTGTACACTAACTGGGTTTTTATAACTGAATGTTTTCACGTAAATGAGAACATTTGTTGAAATCTAGTATAAATGAATAAAATTAATATTTAGTGCTTGCAAAATAGATGGTCTTTGTATAATTTAATATTTATTACAGTATTATATATATATGAATAGATTATTATAGAAGCTAGGAATGGTGTAAACGAAAATGGGTATTTTGAAAAGTGCGCAAATACGGAGGTGCCAGAATATAACATACAATGGATTTAAGCTGATTGACTAATATATTAAGACAGAAAATACTTTCTGGTGAATTTAAAATACAAGCAACATCAATTATATATTTTTCTTTATTTTTCAATTAAGTATCATATTTATTGCATCGGTAATACCACTGACTCGTAATTACATGAAAAAATATACCACTCACACACTGGAAATTACTAGAACTAACTAGAACGATATAAAATACTAATGGGCATTTTTGAATAATTTTTTTATACTATTCATAAAAAAATACATTTAAAAAAATATATTTATAAACATAACTTCCTTGTCAGTACGTACCCACGTACGAGTGTGAACTTTTCAAAATTGGAACTAATGAATGTGTTGAGAAAAATATCAAATTAAAAAAATAATCTTTTCAAATCTAGACAAGCGATAAATTACCTACTTCTTAGATAGGACAATTTTTCCTTTTATATTTGAAATTAAAAGTACACGACAAAACCAGGATCAGTGCATTTTTTTCATTTTTAAGATTTAAATGCCAGTTTGTTCAAAAAGTCAAAACATTCGATGCAGAAAAAAAACTGATCAAAACTGCATGTTCAACTTATTTTTGACCAAAGTGTCGCTTAAGCCGTTTTGCCTTTCCAGCGACGACGTGTTTTTGTTATTTTTTTTTCACTTTCATTATATTTTGGATTTATAACTGAAAAATCAATATACAAATTTATTTACGTAATATTAAACCCAGGTACCAATCCAATAACGATTTCATTCTTCTTTTTACCCTTCAAAAATTTGCTAAAAATTTTATTTCTGCCGAGCACTCTTCAAATTTGAAACAAGTTTTCATCTCGCCAAGTCAAGTCGCATCCCGCAGTTTTTACGGGTAACAAGCAACGAGTATTTATAATAATAAAATTCACAAATTAAATATTCCAATATAATTTATTTTTTAATTAAATAACTATATTTAATTATAAATAGAGTATTATTCGATGATGGTTTTATTTTGTTGTATTTTTTTTAAATACTCATCTTTATTGCAGCATATTTCTGAATACAGGTTTATTAAAGTATAAAGTGAAGTCGTGATGGTACACTAAATTCTTTACCTACATTTGGGCTATTTCTATTGTCGCTTAGTAACATGGATAACGTGTAACTAATGTCATAAAAATAATAATACATTATCTTAGAAAAATATTAAATCTTATTATATTTTGTCATTAAATCTAGGTTACTTGTTTATACTGAATACCACACAAGAGTCCCAACAGTCTAGAGCCAGTGAGACTATGGCATCCCCAATCGGAGTATGATGTGAGGTTGAAGGGATTGGGGAAGGGAATGAGATGCGAAAGAGGAAAGTTAGGAAGTAACTGGCTATTCCGATCTGGTCACCAAACACGGCTAAAGCCATTGCAAGCAACCTTTCGATTCTGAATGGTGGTCTTTCACCAGGGCGATACATAGAGAATCGATTACTCTGGGTATAACCACCTTTTCATAGTATTGTTATCAACAAAAATATAGGATATAACCTCAAATACCGTTGAATTATGTCGCATGACAAAATGTAGTGGGCGCAGTTGCCGGAGACGCGGGATACAGAAAACATGATTATATAGATATATACATGTATACACATGCATATGTTGAATATTATTTTATACTTATTAACTGTAAAATACTGCAAATTAAACAAGTGAATAAAATTTGCGTATTTCGGGATTTGAGCCCGCGACGTCTTAATTCGCCGTCGAGGATCTTAACCGCTCGATCACGGAATAAAATAAAAATTCTAAAGATGCTTGACTCTCACGATTTTTAAATTTTCGGGTAGTTAGAAAAAATAATTTCACTGAAACGGTGATAGATCTGATCACAAAACATCAAGCATTTTTTAATATGTAAAACTACATAGAAAAATTATTAAGCCTGAAAAAATATATAACGCAGCTACTAAGCTTATAAAAAACCATCTACGATGTAGAATCGGTGATAACTAGTTTTATTGTATTAGGAGAGATATATTTAAATGGTTAATGGGCCACCCTGCAATGAAAATAAAATAACACAACCTAAGTTACTTTGTTCGATGGACAGGAATTTTGATTTATTTTATTTTTTTATATGAATACCACACAAGAGTTCTAATTGTTCCCAACTGTCCGAAGCCAGTGGGACTACAACATCAGTAAATAATACGTATAATGTTACGTGGCTGAAGAAAGGGGGGAGGGGAGGGAGATGGCCAAGAGGAAGGTTGGAAAGTACCTGGCTATTCAGATCTGGCAACACGTTTAAAATTTAAATTACGGTATAGGGGGCCACCTGGGTAGGGATGTTTCAAACAATTGCCATTTTGTTTGTTGTCATTTTAATTAATTTCCCATTAAATGTCGATTCTAGGAACGTATCAGCTTTGGAACAAGTCGGGATCAGCTGATAAGCACAAAAACATGGCCGTTATGCTTTTCAGTTGACCGCGATTTGTTCAAAGGTTGAAATTGACCGACACGGTATCGTTCAAATGTAAAAAAAATACAAAATGGCGCTAATCATTAAATTGTGACGAAAGTTTGAAACACCCAACTTTAGAGTATCTACATACCATATGACGAAGTGTAAAAAATACTAGAAGCAGGCGCATTAATAATATACGCAATTTTTTTTTTTATAGTTAATACCGTACAAGAGTCCCAACTGCTCCCTACCGTCTAGAGCCAGTGAGACTATGGCATCCCCAATCGAGCTATGTTGTGAGGCTGAAGGTAGTGGGGAGGGGAAGGAAATGAGATGGGAAAGAGGAAGGGCGGGAAGTACCTGGCTATTCAGATGTATTCACCAAACACGGCTAAAACCATTTCAAGCAACGTTTCGATTCTGAATGGTGGTCTTTCACCAGGGCGATACTTAGATTATCTACCACTCTGGAACGTGCCGCAAATATACCATACATTATTGTATATGAATTAAATGTGTTATGACACATATTAATCAAATAAAAATTATTTGCGCACGCCGGGCTTGAACCCGCGACTTCTGGATTCGTAGTCGAGTGTCTTACCACTCGACTACGGAGGCCGTCATGACACCGATTGACTCAAGTTATTCGGTATAACTAAGAAAATCCAAAGAAAACTGAATCGAAGCATTTTAATATACATTTTCACTGTAGAAGTCAAGTTATCCTGAAAAATAGATGCAGTGTAAATGTTTTCTGTGAAAACACAACTCCATGGTAGTCTGTTGTGGCGATTCGTCTATGTCCTGTAGTGCCAGAATGTCTGGCGGAGTTATTATTCTGTGCTATCGCACCTCTGTGGATAGGAGCTAACGACAAAAAAACTGCAATAATATTATCATGAATCATAGCTGTCGTGTATGTTTCATTGAAATCGGATATTTCACCATCAGCGCTAGTCACTGGAAATCCCTAGCTACCAGCGGGAAGCTTCTACACTCCTAGCTGTGTCCTGCTGTCTCCTTCCAGTTTCAAATTCTCAAGGATGCAGCGATCGCCTCTACACGGTCAACCGTATTTATTTTAGATCTCGCAACACTTGCATGCTTATTTTAAATAAGGCTTTTTGGTGTTCGATCATCTTCGATCCTTGCTACACGTCCTGCCAAGTATAGTTGTTGCAATTTTTTGTAAACCCCTCAACATTTAATTCCCAATTGACAGTCTTACTGTATTTTTTTTATTTATTGATTATTGACAGCGCCTTTCTCACAATATTTAGTGGGTAATTTTATGTGATCTTGTTCTTCTGATAACCGTTTATTTTACTTTGCATATTTTAAGATCCTAGTTTTGTACATGAAGATAATTCAACCAACCATTTTCACGTAAAACTTCTTTGAAATCGATCCCTGGCGTTGGAAAGCAAACTTTTAATGAGCGACAGTTTCTGTCGAAGTAATATCAAACTTCAATAACTCGGCTAAAAACAGGCATGGTGCCACCGTTTTGATCTCGTTTTTTATTACTGCTCCGATATTCGTGACAGCCGGACGTCGCAAACTGCTCACACGCGCGAAAATATCTGCGGCAGTGTCTGACACCGCCTAATATTTTGTGTACAGATTTTTTCAATATATATGAGTTGGTCCCTTTCCCTGCAATAGCGTTCGGGTCGCCTAATCAGCGGCGACATCTTTACCTCAAGCTGGAAACCGCTCCGGCGTGGGAGGCTGCGAACTGCGGCCATATCCGCTGAAGAAAGTGAGGCGGGAGGGAGGCATTTCCGCTCATCTCGGATTATTACCATCGACACTTCTCACGAGATTGTTATGGAGAGGATGCACGAATTAGACAGCCCGCTTGCTGCAACTGATATCTCGCAAATTACGTAAGTACTGCCTACGACGTAAGAACTGTCTAGGAAATAAAATGCTCAAATCTGAACATGATGCTTAAAGGAAAATACAGACTATTTGATGACATCGTGAAATGTATAAAAGATAGAGTGATGTCATTCTATTTATTTTATTTACATTCGTAAAAATATTTGACTTTTCTACTAATGGCTACAATAACCAAAAAAAAATCTGCACTTTTTGATTTCTAGAAAATAGTTTATTTCCGGTGAAACCTATACGATTGAAACAATCTCGTGTATACTATGAACAAGTTTTTAGTATAATTTGAAAAAATATTAATTTCATAATGCAAGCTATTTATTGACTCGGTTAATAATATGGGTAAGTATAATGGAATCTGTACCCTGGTAGGTATATGGCAGTGAGGCTTGGAAAAACGATTAAAATAGACCAAAAGTAGCAAAAAAACATGTTTAAAAAATACTTTACTCACATTAGTTGCATTACATGTTATTTCTAATTTCGAAACTGGTTATTCGTGGTGGAATTTCATTTACCAAATTTGAAGCTTTATTCCACTGTTTTTTTGTTAAGACTCGACTAGTTTCACCTTGTAACAGGCATCTTCAGATTGGTACCTGGTATATATATCTTATTTATATCTAAAATGGACGCTATTGGCTCTATATCATATTAAACAAATGTATTTAAACAAATGTCCAATATGATATAGAGCCAATAGCATCCATTCTACTTGTAACAAATGAATTTAAACATATTTTCAATATGATATAGAGCCCAATAGCGTCCATTCCACTTGTAACAAATGAATTTAAACAAATGTCCAATTATGATATAGAGCCAATAGCATCCATTCCACTTGTAACAAATGAATTTAAACATATTTTCAGTATGATATAGAGCCAATTGCGTCCATTCCACTTGTAACAAATGAATTTAAACAAATGTCCAATATGATATAGAGCCAATAGCATCCATTCCACTTGTAACAAATGAATTTAAACATATTTTCAATATGATATAGAGCCAATAGCGTCCATTCCACTTGTAACAAATTAATTTAAACAAATGTCCAATATGATATAGAGCCAATAGCATCCATTCCACTTGTAACAAATGAATTTAAACACCGGTTTCGGAAGTTTTCCATCAATATGATAAAGTGGTTAAAAACAAAGTATATATGTTCTATTTATAAATATGGCAAGCCACAAAGTTAATGCTTTTTACGAATATAGAATTTAAATATATTTTCAATATGATATAGAACCAATAGCGTCCATTCCACTTGTAACAAATGAATTTAAACAAATGTCCAATATGATATAGAGCCAATAGCATCCATTCCACTTGTAACAAATGAATTTAAACATATTTTCAATATGATATAGAGCCAATAGCGTCCATTCCACTTGTAACAAATTAATTTAAACAAATGTCCAATATGATATAGAGCCAATAGCGTACGTTCCAATTGTAACAAGGAAATATAAACAAATGCTTAATATAATATAGAGCCAATAGCATTCATTTCACTTGTAACAAATGATTAGTGTGATATAGAGCCAATTGCGTCCATTCCATTCCAAATGTTCAATTGAAATAACAAATGCATTTAAACAAATGTTCAATTTGATATAGAGCCAATAGCGTCCATTTCGGTCATAAATAGTGCATATATTTACCATAGATTCACTTCAAACTGTACCAGTCTGAAAATGTCCGTTACAAGGGGAAACCGGTCGTGTCTGATTAATTCAAAACAGTGGAATAAAGTTTTGAAAATTTTTATTATTAAATCATTGCATTATATGTGGTATTAAGTTTGTTAATTTTATTCATTTGTACATATACCTATTCTAAATAATACTTGAGATATTTCAAAAATCGATAATTAGTTTTTCATCGTAATATTTTTTCTTCATTTTAAATATGAATTTAACCTCTTTTTTAAATTGGATATTTGAAAATGCCGTGGCTGGTTAAGAAAAATAAATTGTATTGACGCCAAACACGACGCCAGAGCTCACCGTTCAAAAGTCATTTTTCACTTAAGAAATGTTAGGTAATTGTTAAAATTCGCAGCTTCGCCAGACGAAAAGTAGCCATCTGCCAGCGGCCGGGCGTATTGCGTGTTGTTTGGAATTATATTTGTCAATGACGGTTTGCTCCCAGCGACCATTGGGCAGTGTCGCCTCTCATAATGGTCCATCTAGAGTCCAGATCCCGAGTGTGGAAGCGGATAATTACAGATTTAATCTTAAGCCGTAATCCTACGAAACGTCAACAGACAGCTGACTGTGGGCGTAGGCGGCCATCTTGCGTCGCCAAGCCGTCTGCCTTCGCCCAGCCGACTCGAGTCTCCCGCGATCGCACTGTCCACGGTCAAACTTCTAAATGATAATTTACAAATCAACGAAACGTGAACGTGTTCAGAAATAATACATATTTTTCTCGTGGTGTAAGGATAAAAAGGCAGATGACACACAAGTAAATTGCGTGTAGAGATTAAAATCTACACCCAATACATATACGAAGCTGAAAATGAGACAAATGAGTTATGTAAAAGCTAATGTGTCATGAAGTAGATGCTCCAATTTATAATGCATGCCTTTTTTATTTTATTTTTTTATGAATACCGCACAAGAGTCTCAACTGCTCCAAACCGTCTAGAGCCAGTGAGACTATGCCATCCCCAAGTAGGGTATGTTGTGAGGCTGAAGGTAGTGGGGAGGGGAAGGAGATTGGAAAGAGGAAAGTTGGGAAGTACCTGGCTATTCAGATCTGATCACCAAACACGCCTAAAGCCATTTCAAGCAACGTTTCGATTCTGAACGGTGGTCTTTCATCAGGGCGAAACTTAGAGTATCTACCACTCAAAAGCCATTGCAACTCCACACAACTATGTCATCGGGCATACTGTTGCTTTATCCACATGCAAACATCGTTTTTTAATCAACTCATTTTGATATTCTGACTTTTAACATGACCCGTCTACGACTGTGAGTCAGTAGGTACTTTGATTTTGAAGCGCATGCTACCAAACTGAGTGCAACTTCACATAACACTTCATCCACATTCATGCATCGTTCCGCACAGTATTATATCAGTCGCTTGATCGTGCCAATCGCCTTTTTATAAGACACCAAAAGCTTCCCTCGCTTTACGACATGAAAACATAAATAATCAAATTAAGCTTCTTTTTTTCACATTTAAATGTCAACGTTTGAAGTACGTTAATTTACTTGTGTATTCAAGCAGGGAATAGGCGCATCCGCGCGATATTTGGATTCCGAGTGATTGCAACAAAATACACATTTTGTGTTATAAAGCGCAAAGAGGCTTTGAATTTGACGGTTAACTTTTTTTATATTTAATACCGCACAAAAGTCCCAACTGCTCCCAATCGTCTAGAGCCAGTGAGACTATGGCATCCCCAATGAGGGTATTTTGTGAGGTTAAAGCTAGTGGAGAGGGAAATAAGATGCGGAAGATGAAGGTTGGGAAGTGCCTGGCTATTCAGATGTGGTTACCAAACACGTCTAAAGCCATTACGAGCAACGCTTCGATTCTTAATAGTGGTCTTTCACCAGGGCGATACTATGAGTTTCGACCCCTCTGGAACGTGATTCTTTTATTTGAATTAAATGTGATATGACACATATTGTTCAAATAAATCAAATTTGTGTACGCTGGGTTTGAATCCGCGACCTCTGAATTCGTAGTCGAGCGTCTTACCACTCGACCACGGAAGCCTTCAATTACTTTATTTTTTACCTTGCCGAGACGTGAAGTTTGTTTTTAGGAATTACTATTGAGGGATACAGTTTGTTTTAATGTCTACGTGACACTAGAATTAAAGCCTTAAAGCGGTATTCTGCACACGGAAACTCGGCAGAAGGAGAGCCTGTTGTTCTGTTGGCATTTAGTTCAGCGAGGTCACAACACAGCTGTGCCTGGGCCTGGCTCTAGTGTTTGTATTTCTGATAGTTTTGATATGTAGGGTTAAGTATATCTGACCTCGCCAACCTGTTTGCTGTTTGAATTTTGAGCAGATCCGGCCTAGACTAAACTTTTAGTAAACGCCAAAATACTGTATGGTCCTTGGAGGACATGTAGAGGTGCCTTTGCGCAACAGTGAAGTCAGTATTGTTGACTTTATACTGACTCGATAGGAAGAAACAAATATATATTAAAGGATGTCGGAAAGCCTATAGTGGCCCACATGGAATTCTGACATTTTCAATAAACGTATTTGAACACATTAAACGAAACAATATCAATACACCATTAAAATAATTTATAAAGTCAAAATATCACTCAAACACTAATAACAGAAGGTTTGCCTAAATAATGATGGAAGCTTTTTGTTGATTTTATGTCTTATATCATCTTTCCTCATCATCATCAATCCACTCAGCGACCAGTCGGCAGCTGAGTGGACAAACGCGTCGGATTCCCACCCGGGCGTCGTGCGTTAAATTCCTCTGCTGGCTAAGTCCTCCATCATCGCACAAGCGACATCTTCCCCTTATTATGATGGCAGTAGGAGTTTTTTAAATATTGTCAGGTTATTCGTAACCTGAGAACGTTTATCTTTCTTTTTAAAAAACAAGACAAGATCATTAAAAATGTGAGAATTCTAAAGTTCGGTCAAAAATATTTAAAACTGTTAAAATACTTCTGAAAAGTGATGTTTTATAATCTTTGTTTGATCTCATTTGAACATTCACGCATAGCACATATTACCATCATGTTTGCGATATTTATATAACCACTGCAAGTATTTTAACCAACACAAATATAGGAAATAACCTCAAAATCCTTCGACGTAAGTTATACGACTCGATGATGTAAAGTTAGCGCGGACGGACAACATTCTTACATACTAGGAGTGTTGCAATATTATAGGACGACTTTTCTTGTCTCTTTCTCTCTCATGGTATACGACGTACAAACCCGAAGAAAGTGATTTATCGCCAATTTGTATAGGTTGGGTAAAAATATTAGCCATACCTTCTTATATCGTTAGTCCAAGGTGCGGTCTATTTAGGTGTTACCAGTACAATCTTCTCAAAATATTATTAATTACTTACTTCGTTAGTGCCACCATAAAATAAAAAATGAACTATTTAATCAACCGAATGTACCTCTACAAAATACGTTCATCGGAGAACCCAGACCCCTTGTCACAAACAATCTACAAATATTTTCGTAGAGAGCAATCACTTTGTGGTTTGACATGTTTAAAGAAATGAAAAAATCACTTTGTATAGGTCCATGTATATTATTTATTTTTTTACGACCGACCGGTTTTGCTTAGCCTAAGCATCACCAGGGTACAAAATTAAACTAAACAAAAATACAAAGTGTGCGGTTATATATACATTCAGAGGGAGAACACAATAAAAAATAAAATAACAGTACAATGACCTATACTTCCTAAACTTCCTCTTTCTCATCTCCTTCCCCTCCCCACTACCGTCAGCCTCACAACATATGTGGTATGCCATAGTTCCACTGGATCTAGACGGTTGGGAGCAGATGGGACTCTTGTGCAGTATTCACGTAAAAATAAAAATAAAACTTAGAATATGCCAATATCAAAATAATATTTTCGAATTTAGAAAAGCGAAGTTATTTTTATTGTATGTTTTTTTAGTAAGTTTGCCAAGCCGTGATCTGAAGTATTGGATTTAAAGGTCAGATTCTTTTATGATTATTATGCCCAAATTGTCTATTTTTAAACGGCGTGTAGGTAAGTATAGTGTGTATACAAAGTAACTATCAGCACACAGTAACACAGAACACAGTACACTATGATTATGTCCGAGTAAGGAACAACCTTCGATTGAATTATTTCTTATCGGTGCTAGATATAAATGGCCGCCACGCGGTCTGGGCGGATTAATGGGCGAAGGGGGCAGCAGTGGAGGATGGAGCGGTTCTATTTATAGTCTCCTTGTGCCACGAATATTCCACACGCCCAATTTTTTTCTTTATTTCACTATGTTTCTATGTATGGGAATGTTGTTTTCTTTCATATAGGGTGTCTACAAGGGAAAATGAGATTTTCCAGAATAAAACTTTTTTCCTTTCAAATGTTATTTTTCTTTCCCGATATTTGAAATTTTTTAACATTAAGCTCATTATGTTATTTATAATATACTAAAAACAGCCCTTGAAGAAAAAAAATGGCCTGCATGGTCGAGTGGTAAGACGCTCGACTACGAATCCAGAGGTCGCGGGTTCGAACCCGGCGTGCGAAAATAATTTTTATTTATTAATATGTGTCATAACACATTTAATTGATATAAAATATAATAAAGTATATTTATGGCACGTTCCAGAGTGGTAAATACTCTAAGTATCGCCCTGGCGAAAGACCACCATTCAGAATCGAAACGTTGCTTAAAATCTCTTTGGTCGTGTTTGGTGACCAGATCTGAATAGCCAGGTACTTCCCAACCTTCCTCTTTCACATCTCCTCTACCTTCAGCCTCACAGCATACCCCAATGGAGGATGGCATAGTCCCACTGGCTCCAGATGGTTGGGAGTATTTGGAACTCTTGTGCGGTAATAACTATAAACCATTTTAATTTTTTATTTATAATTATTATTTTTTTAATTAAAAAAAAAAATTGAGTTAAAAGCTCTGCGATGTAATTAATTTTACGCGTGACAGCTGTTTCGCCTTCTGAGGGCATTATCAAACTGTCTGTTTGATAATGCCTTTTAATTTTTACAGCGCTCTTGAGGTGATTTTTCACAAAAACGGCGCCATACAAATTATCCAAATATCAAATATTTTAAATATTATTAATTTAATTTCTTTTAACTGAAAATTGTTTTTATTTTTTTATTTTAAAATAATAATTATTATTGTTTAAATAAAATTGAAAAACCTAAAAATTAAAATGGAGTTCTACAAAATAAATTTTAAAACCATAAATAAAATTTATAAAAAAACATTTTATTTGTCAAACAGCATCAATGCATTATTTTTTATGTAAAAATGCCCACTTTTTCCTTTAGATTTAAAACAGAGAAATGCTATCATCTGCAGCACTTCGATTTGAGCATTTTATTTGAAAAAAAAACCTTTTTTCCATTTTAAGGTTACAGTCTATGCTTGGATGTATTATTTTATTTTTGTAAGCAGCTAGATATTAATTTCGATTTCAGCTTGCTCCAAAACGAAAGCTAAGACAAATATATAGATTCACTACTTTATCGGTTTCGCTTCAAGTTTTTGGAATTACGTTAAAGTTTACCTGTGGGAAAAACTCGTATTAATCATTTCAAGGTGACCTCCTATATACAAGTACGATAGTAAAACTTTATTTTTTATCTGAGTCGATTTTCGGTAATAAGGCAAAATAGCTCAAATATTTAAGGGTCAGCACCCAAAAATACACACTTTTTGGCTTTTTAATACAAGCAACACTATAAATGATTTATTCGAATAGTTAGGCAAATGTCCAAGGTTTCCAGTAAACGCAATTTTAACAACAATCTTTTAAATAATTCCTGAAATTCATACTAGAATTTTAGGTAAAGCGTTTGAAAATGGCTGCGCTAGTTTTCCAACTACACCTTTTACTGATATTTTAGTATGTTTTTCATAGAATTTAAAAGATAATAACTTGAAATTTTTATTCAATGGAAACCTTAGACATTTTCCTAACTGCCCATGTAAAATTTACAGATAAACCATGTGCAGTATTGTTTGTTTTAGAATGCTACAAAGTCTTAAATCTTCTTTATTATAAATGCGCAGAAACCTCAGAGCAATAAATACATACCGGAGGGAGCGCTTCTGTAATATATGAAGTCAGTATTGATGATTATTGCCGGACTTGGCTAGACCTAGGCGTGGCTAGGACTAGAGATAGGGTATTTATACATCCATTCATCACACATGTCGACATAATGTTTTTGTTTATTTGTATAACCACTTTTTAGAGTATTGTTACAAACAAAAATAAAGGATATAACCTATAAAACCGTTGAGTTATGTCCAGCTTAGTCGCATATCAAAACGTGTGGACAGAGTCCCCGGAGACGCGGGAGACGGAGAACATCCTTACAATACATAAAAGCAGTGTACTTTTTGCGAATTTTTTGTTGTCTCTTTCTCTCTCATCGTGTTCGACGTAAAAACCCGGAAAAAGTGATTTATCCCAAATTTGTATAGGTTGGGTAAAAATAATTAGCTCTCTCTCCAACATTGTTACTCCAAGGTAGAAACACAAGAAAATTATTAAAACAATATGTTTGATGTTAAGGTGATTCTTCACAAAAACGACGCTACACAAAACTTTTAATAATTGAGAGAGTATCTTCTGTATTCCAACTGGAAATTCAAGGAAATAAATATGCCATAAAAATACCATTAAAAACGATTCTTATGTATATTCTTACATGTATGATATGAGTTCTTATGCGTATATCTTCTCGTCTTTGCTAGGCTAGGTTTGATTATATACCTACAAAATAAATTATTATAAAAAATGATCACGAGTCTCGTGCGTGTCTGACATGTCCATGGATTATTTTTCTCATTTTGAAGTGGACGGTCCACATTCCAATCCGTCGTCAGGTGGTGACAATTCAGAAGTTAATGCCGAGGCATATTCACCTACGGCCAATTCATAATAACACACTCATTATTTTAACACGCGCGATCTCAACAAAATGCTTTATAAAAAAATTCATGTGATATTATAATAATTAATTCGTTAACGATTTAAACTGGCAACACTTACGAGTAGTTTTAAATAACATAGAATGTAGTCATATAGATTGGTCATTGTCTGTACCTACTCTCTATAAACAATTTGTTCTATCGTAAAATATACCATCACTATTTCAAAATGTGTATTTTTCTATGACTTCAAAACAATTGCCATAACAGGTTCCTAATTGGACGTAGTTATTGCAGAAAGCACCCAACCCACAATTTGCCAAAACTAGTTTTACATGTTTTCCAATAATAGATAAATTCAGTATGCATGTCTGCTGAAAACGTCCAAACTACAAATGCAATAGATTTTTGGTCATCCATTTTTTACGAACACACATTATAGATATTTAACTCAAATTGAAGTTTTAAAATATTGAAATGAAAGGGTAACTTGGGAAATACTTTTTTTTAATAAACACATTAATAGATTATAAATTAACTATGTATAATAATTCTCATAAAGATAAAATAACACTGATATTCACTTTACAAATGCCGATTACGCATATTAATGCTTTTGCATAATCATATTTTCAAACGCATTTTTCTCAGTTTTATCGGTTTCATCTTTTTGAGGTTGGATGCTTTCTGCATAACTACGTCAAATTTTAATTTCAAGGTACGATCGACAGAAGTGCATATTTCTGGTGTTGAATAATATCCCGGTGGCCACCTTTCACATAATCGAACTCCTGAGTGACCAATTTCCCGAAGAACAAAATCTTGAAAGATTTTTAAAAAATTTCGTAAGTTATCATTTTTGTATATCACTCTTAAATATTTATTTATAAATTTAAATATCAACATTGGTTGGTTGTCGCACTAACTTGTGCCTCAGTGCCTCTTGTATGTATAATATTCAACTATTATGCCAATAAAACAGAGATATTTATTTAAACTAGCGCCCCACGCGGCGATCGAACGAATCATGTACAGAAGACGGCTTAGAGTATTAATACTATCAGATTGAAGGAAGGGCATTTTCACGTAATTAACTAAATTTTACCTCCGGGAAGAGCTTCGCCTCGTGGGTTCACGTAGAAAAACGCAAAGGAATTATACGGCTGTCTATTATTTTTTAAAAATTACGTTTATAGGATCTAAGGTCGAATTCGGATAAGTTTTTCAAATTGTATCGAGCTAAAATTATATTTTAGCAGTAATAAAATGTATGTATTCCAAATATTTATTCTTGTTTTTAATATGTGTACTTGCGTATTTAGATAAGTAACTTTGTGAGTACGTACGTCAGTATGAGTGTTAACTTTTCGAATTGGGAACGTATGTTTATTAAAATGATCAAATTCAATAAAAAAAATCTTTTGAAATCCCTACCTACCAAATAAAGTACCTACGTATAATGTATTTTAACAAACATTGTTCTATGTTTGAAGTGGGTGGCTTAAAACAACTTAACTATAAATATTTATTACGTTGGTATATTCATGTATCTGAACTTTTAAAAACAGAAGCTGGGATGAAAATCATTAATTTAAAAAAGTTTTATACAGACAAGCTATTAATTAGGTACCTACCTATAATATGTTTTACAAAAACAATTAAGTGACATTCATCTTTCAGATCTCTAGTTTTCGACCTCTGTATCAGATTACATCGCAAGTCAAGTCACGTCCCGTGATTTTTTACGGGTAACAACGAGTAAGATTTTTCTAATGTTGAAACTTTTAATTCGTGGTACTCCATTTTAATGATTTTAATAATGCTATTTTCTTAGAGGAATAAAGTTTTAAAAAATTGGTATTATTAAAATCATTTTAACGAGTAAGTTAATAATCATTTTATATTTGTGTAGTAGTCCAATATTTGGTATATTTTCTTTAAACTCATAAATTTATCATTATTCTTCAATCACCTTCTCAGTTGACGTTTTCTCTCTTTCAATTCATATATTCTGTCTCTTTCTCTCTGTTTCTTTGTTATAATTTAAATGTTTTTCTATTTTCCTTCATTGTTTTTTTTTACTTTATTTTATAATTTGTTCTCCCTCTGTATGTATATCTAACCGCACACTTTTTATTTTTGTTTAGTTTAATTTTGTACCCCGATGATCCTTAGGCTAAGCGAAACCAGTCGGTCATACAATTTAAAATAATGTTAATTCAAGGTTACAAAGTTTTTTTTTCATTTCGCTAAGTTAGTAATCATTAAGGCAAAGATTTAAAAAGTGTGAGCACAGAAGACAGGAGGCGGCATTTATATTGCAAAAGGGTTACATCAAATAATGAAATTCAGCGTTATTAGTTATGTTACTTTCTCCATAACAATGAAAAGGTACTAAATAATTACATAACACTTCTCTGCATCTACCTCACAGCCAACATTTTCTTGGAAAATCGTAAATTCATATAGTAACAATTTCAAGGAAATATCGCTGTGATCCATTAAGCCTTTCCCATTAAATGTTTTCTCGTACGAGCCCTAAGCCAACATGGGCAAACATTCGGCCGTTTAATGCTAATTCATTATTCTAGTAAATGCGTAACATTAAAAGTTTCCGAGAAGCGTTTGCCCAATGGCCACTAGACAGGTTGGCTGCCGGCATTTCTGGCAGGGTTCACGGAGTAGGTTTCCCTACAAACGAGTTAGCGTTTTGAAATGTCTGCAACCAATATTGTCATCTTTGAGTGTATAACGATGAAGAAACTATAAAAAGAGTAGACGAAATTAAATATCTAGGGTCATTATAGATTCAAAGTTAAACTTTGCAAGTAACGCAGATTACATAATCAAAAAAATTGCAAAAAAGTACCTTTTCTTGGTAGAATAAGAAGCAAAATCAATAAAGAAACACGTAAGACCATATACATGGCCTGTTCAAAATAAAAGGTGAATTGTGAATTTTCGCGGGCTGTTTACATTCGATTATCGATTTTTTTTTGTTTTGTTATCTTGGTACACATATGTTTATCATATGTTAGCATTATCATCCATTTTGGATTAGTGGTTTGTTTTTGACAACTGGAAAGGTTAGTCACGTTT
Organism: Drusus annulatus; assembly: GCA_022651775.1. Taxonomy (NCBI): domain Eukaryota; kingdom Metazoa; phylum Arthropoda; class Insecta; order Trichoptera; family Limnephilidae; genus Drusus; species Drusus annulatus. Next base: position 285,334 of record JAGWCC010000504.1, on the reverse strand, counting down.
TTGTGTGTTCTTCGATTTTTTACTTTTGAAAAAAATGGATCAAAGAATAAAATCCATGATTTGTTTTTCCACAACTCTAGGACGCTCATCGTCATTAACATTTTCTTGGCCTTCTGTAAAGCGCTTGTACCACTTATAAACACTTTTTTGAGACAAAGTAGACTCGCCGAATGCCACAGTCAACATTTTAAGTGCGTTGGAGCACTTTATTCCATTTTTAACGCAAAATTTAAGAATACACAAAAACGTGACTAACCATTCCAGTTGTCTAAAACAAACCACTAATCCAAAATGGCTGATAATGCTAACATATGATAAACATATGTGTACCAACATAAAAAAATGAAAAAAACGATAATTTAATGTACACAACCCGCGAAAATTAAAAATTCACCTTTTCTTTTGAACAGGCCTCTATAAATACAATAATATCACCACATTTAAATTACTGCTCAAGCATTCTCTTTGTTTGTAATGAAGAAAAAATTCAAAAAATGCAAATACTGCAAAATAAAGCAATGAGAACAATACTAAAGCGTAACATATACACACGGATTAAAAATATGTTAAAGGAGCTTAATTTTATGACGGTGAAGCAAACAATATATTTTAATGTCTATATTTTCATACATAAAATTATTATAGGGATGATATCTAGGGAATTTAAAGGTAGGATACATTATAATTATGAGATACACGGACATGGGATGAGAATTGCAAAATTAATTACATTGCCAACAAGAAAAAAATCATGCACAACAGAAATCTCTTATGTACCGGGCCGTCCAACTATATAATAAAATTCCATCAGAAATCACTACAATAGACAATATTTGTCAATTTAAAAAATAATTACGAAAATTTGTTTGCCATAACCATTAATCTTGGTATATTGTATGTTCATTTTATTGTAACCCGAAAGTTAAGTTAAGTTTATAAAATGTCATCAGAAAAATATGTTTGGGAAAAATCATGTCTGTACATACGTTAAGTCTTTTACATTAGACCACACAATGATGTGATCGAACTTAAGATAAATAAATGAATCTTTTGGTATTTTAGTTATCTTGGTATACAGACCTTCGGGCGAATAAGGCCCCTTTCTCTTTCATGTTGATGTTAAATTTGTGTTTGTTGAAATAGGAATTTTTGTGAAGTTTTTAAAATAATTTTTGCTAAAAAGGGCTGCATGTGGAGAAGGTTAATCCTTCCGTAGAACTTGTTTTGGTTTTCTATGTTTTGTACGAATGTTTTCGTCGCACTTCGCGAGGGCTTTAATTGTCCGTGAGGCTTATCTTGTATTATTTTATGGGGGGGATTTCAGAGACTTTGTGGAGTTGGGAAACCCTTATACATTTGGCGGCTCCCGTGGCTATGCGTAAAGCTTTTTTTTTAATTAAGTTTTTTCAAATGTGACTCTGAAACGTGGGCCCATATGGAGCAAGCGTAAGTTAATTTCGGCCTTATTGTCGTTTTATAAATTAGGAGCTTATTTTTTATTGATAGCCTTTTGGTTCTTTTGCATTGCATGGGATAGAGCTTTGAGAGATTTTTGTTGGCAGAGTTTATTATTTCTGAAATGTGTTTTCTCCAAGTGAGTCTACTGTCTCCAGTACTGTCATGATAAAATGTATATTTACACGTACGAGGTGTCTCTTGTATGAGTTTTTTTTTTTAAATATTACGTTAAATTTGTTTTGATTATATATGTATATATATAATCAAATATATAAATATATATATATATATATATAAATATATATATATATAAGGTGAATGCAGGAAACTCCATTAATGGAGGACTGACGGCTGTTGGCGCTAATAAGAAATTATCCGAAAAAGCGAAGCTATCAGTCCACAATGAAGTGCTTATACCAACCCTGATGTATGGCAGTGAGGCATGGAGCTGGCAGAGGAAGGATTAAAGTAGTAGACTGAATGCTGTGGAAATGAGATCCCTGAGACGTAAGTGCGATAAAACTATGTATGACCTTGTTAAAAATGTGGATATCTGGAAAGAACGCAAGGCTGATGAAAACGTAATGAATGGGATCAAGAAAGAGACGCTTAGATGGTTCGGGCATGTAGAACGAATTAACGAAGAAAACAGTGCAAAAATAATAGGTTAGGCTTAATAGGTTAGGTTCCTAGGTATAAAAAATATGGATATCCAAAAAGAATGCAAGGCTGATGTGAGCGTAATGAATAGGATTAAGAAAGGGACCCTTAGATGGTTTGGGCATGTAGAGCGAATGAACAAAGAAAGGAGTGTGAAAAGAATATATGATTCGAAAGTAAATGGAAGAAGAAGTCGAGGGCGCCCGAGAAAGACATGGCACGATCAAATAAATCAAATACTTAAATCGGGTCATATGAAGAGTCAGAAAAACAAAATAGTATGTATGAGACGATGTATGAATATGAATGAAGCAAGGAGTGTGTGCCACGACAGAGTTATATGGCGGTCCGTCCTCTCTGCCGACCCCTGCGGGGAAACGGCGTGATGGTTAGTTAGTTAGAACCTAGGTATAAATAATTTTAGAACACCTTCTATAAATGATTATATTATAATAATTTGTAAGTATTTACAAAATCGTTATGAAAATGCAAAATAATATTACATAACGTATTTACGCGGTGTAAGTATGATATACGAGTTCTTGTACCTACATGTAATTGTAACATTATGTAGACCCTTTTATATAAATCTTTACTTATATTCATAGAAAATTTTATCTTTTTATCTGCATAATATATATTATAAAACATATTTTTTAATATGTATATATACAAAGAGTTAAAAAAACTCGTTAATCTTGAAATATCATTATCAAAACTCTGCAGCACACGTCGTACATAAAACACGTGAAAAGTTCAATTTTGATCACGCTGCTGCACGATGAACTCACTGTGTCAATTTTTGTGTGTATCAAAACTAAACTAGTAAGTAGGCATGAAAAGGGCGATACACGTATGCGATTTTCCATCCCTATCGCAATCAGATATACGATACTCTTTTCTCCTTCCATCTGCTTCCCAAGTCCTAACCATTTAAGCGTCCTTCCCTTAATTTTGCTAACTGCGCAAACTTTGACTTTGCATTATTTTCGTCCTTGGGGTGATTGAATCACCTAACGGGGCTACACAAAGTTGACCATTCATTAGTATATTGTACTGTAGGTAGATGGTTTTACCACTCGGATCCCTGAGGCGTATATGATTGTACTAACCACTTTATTTCTGTCAACTGATTTCGAACAAAGTGCCATCTTTACGTAATTACTTTATAATTTGCTTAATTGGATGTTATGATTTTCACTTTAAGTATAGTTGGCACTTAACTAGTTAATAGTTATAGTTATGCATAAAGTAGAAAATAACTGTACCAAATTAAAATAAATGCTTAAACATATTTGAATAATATTCAGAACAACACTTATCAACACTTATCATCAAACTGTTGAGAGAAGGCACGACCTAGTCTGAAGCCATTTGGATTTCCAAACGGCTCAAATATATTTTAGTGGGTAAATTTAAAAAAAAAATTTTTTTAACCATTCCAGGCTGTATTTAAATACAACATCAATGCTAGAAAGTTATATTATTTTTGTGTTATGTAAACACATGAGAAACCTGAAAGCTATCATGATCAGGGCCGGTCATGTGCAGGCGCAATTGGAGTACTCCGCTCTAGGTGGTAAATTACATTTATTTTAGCACTATATTACAGTGTTTTCTTACACGCCCAGCACCTTAAAATATATAATAATAAAAAACGATACTTTTACTTATTCAGAGAGAGTAATCGAACCCACAATTTCCCGATGCACAACGCACGAAATGCGGATTTTAGATCCGGGCATCTCGTTAAATACTTGATACGAGTATACTTATACCTATCTTCTGTTCGAACGAAAATTCACACTGGATGTTACAAAGAAACAAAGTTATGCAAAACAAGCAATGGTAATGAGAGAAAAATTAGCGCCAATTTAGACAAATGAATGCTATCTCATTATTTTAGCAATACAAGCCAATTTGGAGATATTTTTTCACATGACTTTGAAACGTATTCAAAACAACGTAAATATTGTTTTTGCAAACAGATATATTTTTAAAGTTAAGATATAGAAACAATCCAATAGAAACAATCCAATAGAAACATCAAGATACATACTTCCAAATTATTTTCGAATTTGTGACACACTTCGACGTTTTTTGTTTTGTTTTGTTATTTATTTATTTTTAACTGTATATATACCGTCACCGAAAAGGCGAAAGGGCTGTAGCACCATTTTAGTAAATTTACACTCTGGTATAAAACAAAAACAAAAAAAAATTAAGTGGTCTGCAATTTATTTATTTTTTTGTTGTTTTACAGTAAAATTCACAATTCTTCAATACCCGATTGGATTTTGAAAAATAAAATTGACCCAGGTAACGCTAAGTGGTTTTTTATGTTACTTTTTATGATTTTTTTCATTTAATCGTCTAAAGTTCATCAGTTTTAGCGGAAGTTCTTTAGTGCTTGAAAAAACGGCATCTAATTTTCGACCCCAAGGCTCGCATTTTGCCCGTGATGTGGTATTTTTATTACCGAATGTTATTTTTGCGGGATTTTTTCATTGAATCTACGACAGTTCATCATTATAACCACAAACCAAAAGTTTAATTTCATTTAATCTCATTGGAGCCTGGGAAAACGGCATCTAATTTTCGTCCCCAAGGCTCGCATTTTGCCCGTTAAGTTGTATTTTTGTTACCAAATGTTACATTTGCAGGATTTTTTCATAGAATCTGGCGTAGTTCTTCATTATTAGTACAAACCAAAAGTTTGATTTCATTCAATCTCATTGGAGCCTAAGAATATGGAATCTAATTTTCCACCCCAAGTTTCGCTAGTAAAGTGGTAATTTTTTTAACAAATGTTATTTTTGCAGGATTTTTTCATGGAATCTGGTGCAGTTCTTCATTATTAGCACAAACGAAGAAAATAATTTCATTCAATCTTATTGAAGCCTGAGAGAATGCCATCTAATTTTCGACCCCAAGGCTCGCATTTTGCCCATAAAGTGGTAATTGTTTTACAAACGTTATTTTTGCAGGATTTTGTCATAGAATCTGCCGCAGTTCATCATTATTAGCACAATACAAAAGTTTAATTTCATTCAATCTCATTGGAGCCTGAGTAAACGGCATCTTATCTTCAACCCCAAGGCTCGCATTTTGCCCATAAATTGGTATTTTTATTACCAAATGATACTATTGCAAGATTATTTCATTGAATCTGGTGCAGTTTATCATTATTAGCACAAACCAAAAATTTGATTTCATTCTATGTCATTGGAGCCTGAGAAAACGGCATCTAATTTTCGACCCCAAGGCTAGCGTTTTGCCCGTAAAGTGGTAATTTTTTTTACAAATGTTATTTTTGCAGGATTTTTTCATAGAATCTGCCGCAATTCCTCATTATTAGCGCAAATCGAGAGTTTAATTTCATTCAATCTCATTGGAGCCTGAGAAAATGGAATCGAATTTTCGACCCCAAGGCATTTTGCCCGTAAAGTTGTAATGTTTGTACCAAATGTTACTTTTGCAGGATTTTTTCATAGAATCTGCCGCAGCTCATAATTATTAACACAAATCAAATGTTTAATTTCATTCGATTTTATTGGAGCCTGAGAAAACGGCATCTTATTTTCGACCCCAAGGCTCACATTTTCCCCGCAAAGTGAGAATTTTTAACACAAATGTTATTTTTACAGAATTTTTTCATAGAATCTGCTGCAGATCATCATGATTAGCAGAAATCAAAAGTTTAATTTCATTCCATCTCATTGGAGCCTGAGAAAACGGCATCTAGTTTTCGAACCCAAGGCTCGCATTTTGCCCGTAAAGTGGTAATTTTTTTTACAAATGTTATTTTTGCCAGATTATTTCATGGAATCTGCCGTAGTTTATCATTATTAGTACAAATCAAAAGTTTAATTTCATTCAATCTCATTGGAGCCTGAGAAAATGGCATCTTATTTTTAACCCCAAGGCTCGCATTTTGCCCGTAAAGTGGTAATTTCTTTAACAAATGTTATTTTTGCTGGATTTTTTCATAGAATCTGCCGTAGTTCATCATTATTAGTACTTACCAAAAGTTTAATGTCATTCAATCTCATTGGAGCCCTAGAAACGGCATCTCATTTTCGACCTCAAGGCTCGCATTTCGCCCGTGATGTGATTTTTTTTAACAATTTTTTTTTGCGGGATTTTTCATTGAATCTGCTGCAGTTTATTGTGATTACTACAAAAAAAAATCATTCGTTCCCATTGGAGCTTGTAAAAATGGCATTTAATTTTTGACCCCAGCGATCGCATTTTGTCCATAAAGTGTTTTTTTTTTATTAAATGATACTTTTGCAGGATTTTTTTCATTGAATCATCTATAGATCATTTTTTATAACCCAATTACATAGGTTTACTCCATGTAATCTCATAGAACCTGAGAAAACGGCATCTAATTTTTTCCCAAAGGCCCGCATTTTGCCCGTAAAGTGATTTATTTTTTATCAAATGTTACGTATGCGAGATTTTTTCATTGAATCTGCTGCAGTTCATCATTATTAGCATAAACCAAAAGCTTAAATTCAATAGATTCCATCGCAGCCTGAGAAAACGGCACATAATTTCAAAACCCAAATAAACACAATAGTTTTAGAGTCAAATGTATATTTTTTAAATCCACCACATAACACAGTGATGCATAAACAGCGCCTATGTATTATTTTTAACACAAAAACTATGCAAAATATAAAATTTAATTCAATGAACTATTCATAGATGGCAATCGAACAGCGCGATAAAAAAACCCATGCCTATCGTCTTTTACTTGATACAAAAGCTACTTGTAAATCATTGTTTATATTAAGACATTTTTAGAGGGGAAATTTGTAAAAAACAAGTAGTTAATTTCATAATTTCTATAAAAGTGATGATTTTTGTGTTAAATACTCATCATAGGTCCACGTGTAAAATAGCAATGGTATGTACCATAAACGTAAAAAAAAAAAAAACAAAACAAGGGGCGCCGAAAATTTTACATGCGCCATGAGCCGTTTGACTCAGGGCCGGCCCTAATCATGATGTATGGTATTCATACATCAAATCCCGTATTTATAACTCTGTGGAGATATATACTTGCGTCTAATTTTTGTTTATGGTTGACATTTGATACATGAGAACGATTCGCTTTAAACTCGTTACAACTCGGCTGTGGAATGATTTGTCAGCGTAAGTGATTCCTCCCTCCTACAACACGGACTTCTTTAAGACCCAGGTTCACTTCTTCTTCTTCTCAAAAATACTCTTCACATAGCACCCTCAAAGATTACACAGTTCCTGAGTGAAATTTTTAATTAAATTTACCCTACGGGCTTCCTGTGCGGAGTTCAAATGAAAATATTTTTTTTAAACTTGCAAGTCTTCCACATATGTAGTATGTTATTTAAAAAGGTGGCCAACAAACCTTCGAATTTTGAGAATCAATACACTAACAATAATAATATAAATTGTATGTTTTTTTAGCGCCGTTTTCATGAAAGAATATCACTTCAAGGGCACATTATGATGAATCCCAAAAAAAAACAACATAAAATATTTAATTTTTTTATGGTTTCTTCTTGATATTTTATGAGACACCTATTTCTCAAACATATGCTACATGCCACAATGCTGATTAAAATAAATAAATATATACTTTTACTTTTACGTTTATACTTATACGTTCCTGATGAAGGTTAGGATTAACCGAAACCGGTCGAATTGTTATATGTGTATAAATAGTGGCTTAAAACAAAATTATTTTTTATTTTAAATAAATAGTGTTTGAGGTAGGACAGTAATTTAATCGTAATTGAAACATATATTATGTAAAGAGTTGGTCCTAAAATTGATCCCTGTGAAGCACTTGTAGACATATATTTAATGAATTTTTGCTGTATCTTGTTGATTGTATTATATTTTTTTTTAAATATATCTAGCAGCTTTCCTCTGATACCTACTGCCTTCATTACAAATAATTATTTCATTATATTAATGTTATCAAATGGTTCAGAGTTATCAATAAACAAAAACATTAAAAAATAAATTTTAAATGCTTCCAAGAGGAAGTCAAAGATATGTCATCCATCAATACTAGCATGATAATGACTTAAATCTAGCTTGCGGCAGTTTCTTAGATTCTCATGAGATTACACCTTCCTCAATTGTATTCGTGCCTGTAGTGGTGGCTTCCTGGATCCCCACCGCTTATTGGCCGCCTCCCACGCTCCCCTTGCCCCTCTCCCACTAATCACCCCCGGCCCCCAGCCCGACCGCGGCCCTTGCTTGGGGACCCACTATTCCTCATTGTTATAGTTCCTTATTAACACGAAATACTGCACGGACGTAGGAGGTTAACAAACTGTTCTCCAAATGCCGAATATTTATTATAATAAAAATATACTTGTTTTTCATTATATTTTGGTACTAGAGTGAAAATAGGTTGCAACTAGCGTTGTGACCGCTTTGAAAGAACTACTTCAAAGAACTACTTCTTTTGACAACAGTTCCTACTTCGTTCATTGCTTATTGAACAAATACTTCAATTGAAGTTAACAGTTGATTTTAGCGTTCATTCATTGCAATAACTTCGTTTCATGGAACAAATACTTCAAATGAAGTTGGTACTTCATCTTAGCGTTCATTCATTTCATTGAACAAATACTTCAATAAAAGTTAGATTATAAAGAACTACTTCAATTTGCAGCAGTACAGTTGTGAAGGTGAATTTCAAAGCCTATAATGAAGTACTCCATTATAATACCGACTTCAAAGTATTGATCTAATAGCGAGGAACCAGTTCCATTTCTTTTCCATTTCAAATCTCTACCGACTAGTACTTTTTATTTTGGAAAGGAACAGGCCCCAGTTCTTTTCACTTTCAAAGCGCTACCGACTACTACGTGCTTTTTCGGCGAGGAACCGGTTCCAAAAAGAACTGAACAAATAACCGGATAAATTCAAATCTCATTTTTGCGAGTTCGACACTGCGAAGGTTTCATTCATATTTCTCCGCGGCTTTTTGCAGCAATTGCGATCCAATATTTTGTACAGCCATTAGATTTACCTGCTTGCTTTCTGTAGGTGAGATAAAATATGCATACACAAAAAAATTACTGTTATTTTCACTATGTGTTTTCGCTTGCTCATTTCCGCTCAGAATTTCATCACTAAACAAAGCATTCCGAGTAATAAACCAGGCAATTAAATACCCTTCAAGTATGATTTACAGTGGCCAGTTGCAGGAGCTTTCGTTGTTTGGGATTTGTATACGACACTTGTGGCGCCAGTTCTGCGAGCGAGTGTCGTTGTAAACACCTTCATTGATGCCTCGGCGTAGCTTTTTCCTGGTAAAATGTGAAATATCCATAGAAACTGTCGCATTCGCAGACGAACTGCCGAATGCTGTATGATTACCTGTTGTTCCTTGAGTGTTTATTGCTTCCTCCTCTTATCTTCTCGTCTGGGTAAACCAGACAAAGCTCCGTGTTGAAAAAACGGTCGCCATACATCGTAAAGAAAAAAGTAATGAATGATTTCTAACATCATAAACATTAAAATGTGCCCAACCACTCGAGCTTTGTGAATACAATCTTCACTATTATTTGTTTCTATGATAATTGACAAAAGCTTTCGTCAATATTGATTCCTTTCAGGTAGATTATTCACATTCTTTGAACGGTATTTTTATTGAAGTTCACAAAAGTCTTTACTCATTACGACTGCCATTCCAGCCACGGTACATAGTTTTTTTGATTCTTGATAAGCGTTAAGCTTTTTAAGGAGAATATAATACGATGCGCAAGTGAATGGATATCTTCCGGGAAAACATAGCATGATCAAGTGATCAGGTCATTCGGAATAACCGAAATGCACGAATGAGATGACAGAACAATAAAGCACGAAAAGATTATTTTTTCTTGTAACACTGAAGGCAATTTAAGGGATGGTTGGTATCGGAAATTGGGTCCCTGCGGTTCCAGTCACCAGTTACTGGGTAGGAACCGGTTACTGGATAGGAACCGGTTATTTATCCAATTATTTTCGGAACCGGTTCATGGTGCCAAATAAGTTCCACGAGGATGATTTTTATATTATGAAGTCATGTTTATATTATATTAAGGACGGTTTTAAGGATACTGGATTTCTCGCCAAAAAGAACCGCAACCGCACCTTTTCCGCGAAGTATTGAATGAATATTCGCCATTTTTATTTGCGAAAAAGCCGGTTTCAAAAATAACCGGTTCATCGGAGAAATAATATCGACGGTTCCAGTGACCGGTTCCTTTTAACCGGGACACGAATATCGACCATTTCTAAAGGCAATCAGTTTATTGTAATTTAGAAACATGCATTAAAGATGATTTGATTGAAATTGCAGAAAATAAATAAACAATGATGTTATTTCAAAGGCATTAAAGAAAAAAAATGACAATAAATAATTTCTTTTGTGAGCACTTACGTCCGTACGAGTGTGAAATTTTAAATTTGGATCTGATGTTAATTGAAATTATCAATTTAAGAGATAATCTTTTGAAATACCACTTAACTTATAATGTATCTACCTACAATGTATTTTAGCAGACATTATTCAATATTTGAAATATTATACATGGCCAACAGAAATAATTTATTATGAATTTGTAAATTATTGTTTTTGTATTAATATTTTTTATTTAGTTTTTTTTTTTGAAGCACAATACTAATAAAAAACTATTTTACATTATTTCTAAAATATTGTGTCGACTCCAACAAGAGTCAAAATAGAAAAACTGCAAAACGATAATGTGAGAAGTAAGTATGAGAAATGTATGGATATAAGATTGAATGAGAAGGGAATGGATGGTCTAAGCATAGAAGAATCATGGAACCATATAAAAGTGAGTCTACGCGAATCTGCTAGAGAGGTTTGCGGAATAAGCACGCAAGGTAGAAAGAAAGGTGACGCATGGTGGGATGACGAGATTAAAGCACTGGTCTCAGAGAAGAAGAAAGCATGGTTATGTCTGATAGCGACTGGCAGTGCTTCTAGCGCGGAGAGGGATCGAGCGAAAGAAGTATACAAGGAATGAAAGAAAAGAGTAAGTGTTGGAGTGAAAGAACGAAAGAAACGCCTGGAAGAAGAAGAGGGAATAAAAATGACAAATCACTTCCAAGAAAACATTAAATTGTTTTGGAAGGAGGTCAAGAAGTTCCGAAACGGCCCAGAAAGCGGATGCGTGAAAGTTGTAAAATCGAAAGATGGAAAAATGTTAACAAATGAGGAAGAAATAAAAGAAAGATGGATGAAATATTTCGAAGAGGTTTTTGAAAGCACCCCAAGTGACAGTGTTCCCAGTGTCGAATCAGGTATGGAAGAGTGATGAAGTGAATGTTGTCGAAATCAGCATGGATGAAATAAAAAGATCGATTAAATGCATGAAGAATGGTAAAGCTGTTGGATTCGACAATCTCGCTGCTGAATACTTTAAAGGAGATAGCCGTGTAGTTCTCACATGGCTGTGCAAACTTTTTAACCAGTGTTTAGAGGAGGGTTACACGCCACTAGATTGTAGAAGGGCTGTGATCATGCCTCTGTACAAAGGTAAAGGGTCACGCATGGAATGTGGGAACCATAGGGCGATAAGCTTACTAAGTTCAGTTGGCAAGCTGTATTGTAGAATATTGATTGAAAGGGTAAGAATGAAAACAAAAGACAAAATTTGGAACATTCAAGGTGCTTTCATGAGTGAAAGGGGGTGCATGGATCAAATTTTCTCATTGCGGACGCTTATAGAGAAGTTTTTGGCAAAAAACCAGAAACTCTTTTGCGCTTTTGTCGATTTGCAAAAGGCGTATGATCGAGTTGACAGGAACAAATTGTGGAAGGTATTATCCATGTATGGAGTTAACACGAATCTTATACAAGCAATCGCGTCCTTGTACGAGGGAAGCGTTGCATGTGTTAGAGTAAACGGTGATTTTACGAAGTGGTTTAACATCACAAAAGGTGTAAAACAAGGCTGTTAATGTCACCGTGGTTGTTCAATTTGTACATGGATAATTGTATGCAATAATTGAAAGGTGTGGGCTTGGGCGCGAAAATGAACAATGTGAAAGTATGTTGCTTCTTGTATGCGGACGATGCGGTGCTGATTGCTGACAATATGGAAGATCTACAGTTTCTCGTGTCTAGGATGAACCAAGTTTGTATGCAAAATGAGTTGATGATGAATGTAAGTAAGTCCAAAGTGATGGTGTTTGAAAGAGAGAGTACGAGAACAGCGTGCAATATAGTTGTGAATGATGAATACTTGGAGCAAGTGGATGAGTTTGTGTATTTAGGAAGTATGTTTACAAGAGACGGAAAGGCTGATAAGGATATTGAAAGAAGGGTGAATGCAGAAAACTCCATTAATGGAGGACTGAACGCTGTTGGGGCAAATAAGAAATTGTCCAAAGAAGCGAAGCTAGCAGTCCACAATGGAGTGCTTATACCAACCCCGATGTATGGCAGTGAGGCACTGAACTGGCAGAGGAAGGATGAAAGTAGACTGAATGCTGTGGAAATGAGATCTTTGAGACGGATGTGCAGTAAAACCTTGTATGACCGTATTACAAATGTGGATGTCCGGAAAGAATGCAAGGCTGAAATGAGCGTAATGGATAGGATCAAGAAAGGGACGCTTAGATGGTTTGGGCATGTAGAGCGAATGGACGAAGAAAGGAGTGTGAAAAGAATATATGATGCGAATGGAAGTGAATGGAAGAAAAAGTCGAGGACGCCCGAGAAAGACATGGCACGATCAAGTAAATCAAATACTTGAATCGGGTCATGTGAAGAGTCAGAATAACAGAAGAGTATGTATGAGACGATGTATGAATGTAAATGAAGCAAGAAGTGTGTGCCAAGACAGAGTTATATGACGGTCCGTCCTCTCTGCCTACCCCTGCGGGGAAACGGCGTGATGGTTAGTTAGTTAGTTAGTTAGTCTAAAATATTCTCCATGGATACAAACCTGTTAACAATTATGAAACTGCATATATATATTTATATATATATAACTATTATTATTTATTTATTTTTTGCTATTTATTTCTCAAAACGTTTTACTTTTTACTATATTATTTCATGTATATCCTTTTTAAACTGCATTATTTTCTGTACTCATGCACTTACTTACGTTAAATTATTATATAAAAGGCCATCAGGGCGTTGATAAATAAATATATTTTAAAAAATATAAATTCACACATATAAACACAAAATTTATCATAATGTCAATAACATACTTTAAACGACAACATGAAAGCATACGTTTAAACACCTTACAAACAGGGAGTATTAAATTAGAATATTTGTTTATCGAAGGAAGCAATCACTTTGTGGCTTGACATTATAATTTGAATAAAAAATGTTTTAGTTTTAAGCCACTTTATTTATATAGATATAACATTCGAAACTCAACCTTCTTCAGGAAAGTATATATATATATAAACTGTTTAAATATATACTTTTCTGAAGAAGGTTAAGTTTAACCGAAACCGGTCGAATGTTATATCTATATAAATAAAGTAGCTTAAAACTAAAATATGTTTTATTCATATTAGGAATATTTATAATTAAAAAATCGATTATATCTATAGGTGATCTTATTAAGTAAGTGAAAATTGTTATTTTCTTTTATCGAGAATTGAAAAATAATAATAATTTGAAAAACGTGTATCGCATTATTTGGAAAGCGCTGGTTCCTAATCCAGGCGAGTGAGGAATGAAGTAAAGTAATTGTTTTTAACGAGAAGTGACTCAAACCAGTCAACTGTTCGCCGTACGAATCATTCACTCTGACGGGAGTGGGAAACGCGCGTCACTCCGACAGACTCGCTCCTTGCGGTCAGTTGACCAAGGGGTAGGCAGTGAACATGATTCACCTGAGAAGATCAATGCCACCGCTTCGTCAATTACAGAGCGATGAATCGAGCCTCAAAAAAATGACGGCCTTCGTAATCAAGTGGTAAGACGCTCGACTTCAAATCCACAGGTCGCGGGTTCAAATTCCGGCGTGCGCAAATAAAATTTATTTTATTAAAATGTGTTATTTCACATTTCAACTGACATAAATACAGTATGTTTGCGACACGTTCCAAAGTGGTAGATACTCTAAGTATCGCCCTGGTGAAAGACCACCATTCAGAATCGAAACGTTTCTTGATTTAAATGGCTTTAGCCGTGTTTTTGAGCAGATCTGAATAGCCAGGTACTTCTCAACCTTCTTCTTTCGCATCTCCTTCCCCTCTCCACTACCTTCAGCCTCGCAACATACCCCGATTGGGGATGCCATAGTCTTACTGGCTCCTAAGATTAATCAAATAATATGGATACGTTGCTGAGACAACGCGCCTGGTTGCAATAAACCAAGTCAACGAGACATAATTTCGAGACACGCTTCATATAGCTATCTCTGCTGCACACATATATTCTTTGAATGGCTATCCTTTTCATACGCGGGTGAAACATTTAGTGGTGCAACATTAGTGGTGCTACATTTTTCGTAAGATTTGTATGAATATGACGTGCCTTGTATTTTATGTCTATGCTTGTATAGCAATTTTTGGATGAAATCATTCGCTAGCTTACTGCATACACTAATAACACTGTTTGGATAAAATCAATAATTACCCATGGTATGAAGCGTGTTTCGAAGGTATGTCTCGTTGACTTGGTTTAGTGGAACCAGGTGCCTTGTCTCAGTAACGTATCTACATTATTTAATTCATCTTAGTATAAAAGCGTCCATTTCTGAGTCAGGAGACATAATCAATAAATATTGCCCAACTTTTCGTAGATTGTGTATGTTATCTCCGATCCATTTAATGCGACCGGTTATTAGCTGAGCGGACAGAGGCGTCGGGTTCTTACCCAATCCTCGGAGGTTAAATCCTTTGCTAGCTAAGTCATCCATCATTGCGCAAACCGCTACTCCCGGGTAGAGTAGAGGCTCCGAGTTCGAGCATCGGTTGGAACCCAATCTTTTTTTTTTCCCACATATTCTTCTATTTCATATTTTCGCAAGGTTTTTGATATTTTTTGAGAAAAATATAACATATAATAGTGAAACAGAAGTAACATGGAATAAATGATTAGCACACAAAAAACATTAAACATAACTAAATCACTATGAAATAATTTAACATTAGTATTTTTAGAAGAGGTATGATAATATAGCCTTTAACTATTATACATTCAGTGCAGTTGAATATATCTACTATTTCTGCGAAGGAATTACCCACTGCATGCAATCTAGGTACAAACGAGTCTACGATCTAAATGACTGTCCTTATATTATTTCAATGATTGATATTAACATAAACACAAAACTTTAATAGGTCAATTCTAATCTTATAAAAAATCAATTGACGTTCCGCTATAAATTTTAAGGCTAAAGCAAATTTTCCCAAAAAATCTCGATTTTTCCAAATTTACTAGACACCTTGATTTTTTAAAAAGCTTTTCGAATTTATTTTCCATAGAAAATGGATCTAAATTGCCCTGGGAAAAATATTTTCTCATCTTAGAGGTGATTCACCGGCGTTGGGTTTCAGGGTTGGAGGCTTTTCCTCAGATACTGTCCATCCGGCTTTCTAGAAATTCGTCTCCAGCCCTCAGTCCTTCCGTTCCTCTTCCAAACTTCTCCACCCTGTTAGTCTATATATTTCTCAATCTCCTTCTGAAATGCTTTCACTGAGACATCAATTCGGTCATTATCTTTACTATCCAGTCATCTGATAGTATTAATACGCTAAGCCGTCTTCTGTACACGATTCGTTAGATCAACGTGCGGAGCGCTAATGTCTGCAAAAACCACACTGGTAATTTTTGCTAATACGTAAAAAAGTTTCAAATTTTAATCCGATTGCGCTATTTTACGATTTACTCATCATGGCCCTTTTGACGTGTGTGTCAAGACTAAACTAGTCTTGCATTATTTCAACACGGCCAACCCATTGCAGTCTTGAGATATTTTATGTGGTGTTACAATACACTTTAGAAGAGTATCATGAAACCACAATGTAACATAAAAGTATGAATAATCTATGGTTGAGCTCTGTGACAAATGATTGTACAAATACTTGACACAGTTTAGTGTTTCATGATGCACATATTTTTAACGCTTCTAATTATTGTATTTTAAGGGAATAAATGAGATTTTGAGTCAACGAATTTCCTTGTTATTGTGTAAATTTGTCAAACATCCGCCCACCAATTAGCAATGAGCCATACAGTTTTTGATTCACTGTTGGTATCTAGTACCACTGACTTGTGACGTGTCCGCAATAAACACGATGACCCATAAAATTGGGCTGAATCGCGGACAATGATTTTTGCTAAGGTGGTAAGGATTAATTTATCGAATGAATTACACGATTTTCAAAAGGAAAAATAACTACTGTTAACTAAAGTCGTTTACATGTGACCTAACTGCAGTTTGATATTGACCTTGAAGGCCGAAAACAGCTGTCACTAAAAATAAAAACTTAATCTAGCAGAACTCAATGATAATAATAAAATTAAAATTAATACAATTAAATTATAAAAATTAAAAGATTGCTTTTTTTCGACGTTAAGGTTGGTATGTTCCAAGCTGTTGTCACATTTGGCATCCTTATAATTCACTGGTTAGCGCCATTTTTTCAAACATTTGAACGGTTTCTTTTAAACCCTGATTGTCGGATCGTTTCAGCTTTTTAAGAAATTGTGATTATCATTACGTACACTAAGCAAAACGGTCATGTTGTTGTGCTTGTCAGTTGATCACAATGCGTTCAAAATGTTTAATCTTTAATGGTCCAGTTTTAGTCCAATCGACATTCAACCACTGGAATACCGGATTCCCGCAAGGTACACCTTCCGTCGTACCTACCTTACTAACTGTAATTACATGATATTTTTGTTAATTGTGCTATCTTCTTGGATAATGTTTAAACGTATTTTTTCAATTTGTATGTTAATGGTATAAGTGTTTTTTTTTTTTCGGAATAGCTACTTATATTCGTAAAATTGGTCCCCTATGTCACTAAAAAAATAGATTAAGAACTGTGAAGATTTTTTTGTCGTTTTATTATATTTTGGTGTGGCCAAATAATTGTTCTTTCAATTAAAAATAAAATTGCATGAAGTCTTCTTGTAATTACGAAAAGTAATGTCACTTTGTAAATTGTTTTTTTTTTCTGCCGTACTGATATAAGCAAACTTCAAATACTAATTGCTCGACTTGTAGCAAACTAAGCGCAATGCAAAGTATCTCTATACATTTATTACACTGTTGACAAGCGATTGCGGTTCATTTAAATATGCGAACAACATTTTTTAAAGAATAATAACTCCTGGAAAGATAATGGTGAATTCCCGGTGACTATTGGCACCTCCGGCACACTAAAGGTTAACGGGGACCGTTCAAATGTCAGAAAAACAAAATGGTGTTAATCGTTGGAACGTAACGGACATTTTCAAACAAAAACACCAACAATCTCGTTGTTTCAATAATGCGCGATATAACGTAACAATTAAGTGATAATGCGTTATTCCAGGAATCGATGTTCATTGCAAGTATCTGTACGTCCTGTCGCAGTAAATGTGGGCAGGGGAATAGACACTGTACAACTATCAGCCACTGGCGTAGGAATTAAACGAAGATCATTTTTTATTGCTTCCCGTGTTAATTGTCGGTCTAAATCCAAAAGAGATTCATTAAATAAGTGAACATATCGATAACTGGTTTATTCTGTAAAATATTTTTAAAGCCCCGTTCACATTAAGAGCATTTTACGACGTAATGAATAACACACCGGGCACTTACAGCTTACCTACATAAATTTACTTGTTGAACCGAGGCAGAAATGAGAACGCGGGTATATGCACATACTCATATGATGAAATTGAACTAACTCTAAACCTTTCACCTTTAGAAGGCCGTAGGAACAAATTTGATATCTATAAAGAAAATGGATCAAATTTGTTTTAAACCACTTTATTATTGATATTTCGTCGACCGATTTCCATCTCCAGGATAATATTAAAATTAAACTAAGATTCAGAATACTGAGATATTTAGGGGTTGAAATTTATTTATTTATATATTAACGAGTTAAAGTCCAATAAAAAAAGACATACAAAACACGAAATGGAAAAAAGAGCAACAGAGAAGGAATAGCATATACGTAATAATAAATGAAGCGATGACAAAAATAGGGCAAAATAAACATAAGAGAGAACATTCAAGCCATGGTCTAGTCAAAGTTTTGGTAGAGTCGCAAAGAATGACAAAAATCATTTAGACTGCTACCAAAAATTTCAAGACCATGGCTTGAATTAACAAGTCTTGACATTCTGGACCTTAGAGAATTATACCCATTATTAGTATTGTGATGATTGAGGAACAGCAATTCATTGTTTCTGAGTGGAATGGAAAGGAGAAGAGGTAATTGAGGGGATTATGGGAATAATAGAGCAACATACTGAAAATATGTCTAGGATAGGACTATATGATACATTTATTTGGTTATTCAAAAATTTTATTATTTAAGGATTTTTTGATCTAATATGTTTCTTGATAATTATGTATTGCGTTTTGGTTCAAACACTTTACTGCAACTCATCCCTTTCAATATCCTCTCCCGCAAACTCAAACATAATGAACTGCTCTTCCTCAATCAATAAATTATTTTGATTGTTATGACTCCCATTATAAGTAGGTCTTACCTTGACTTTACACTTCTACTTTATTATGTAAACTTTGTCTTTGTCTTTAGTCATTGCTTGATTCATATACCATCGTATACTTATAATTTACGTTATTCTTCTAAGTCCGTGTTACTTGTGTTGTAAATTGAACATAAGTCCGTAAATAAATAAATATGTATAGTTTACGATGGGCAATAATATAAAATTTTGCCTACAGTAGTAGGTGAGCGCTTATTTATTTGGAATTTGATTGGAGCCTAGCGAGCGTGCTGAGTGGTTTTACATGGTTGACTACCAAAAGTTGAAAGTCTGAAGTTAGCAGTATAATCAGTATCTTGTTCACTATAATATTTTCGTCAGATCAAGACAAGTTATTGAAATTTATTAAATTATTATGATTTTACGTAAAAAAATTATAGTGAATACCGCAAGAAAGTCCCGAATACTCCCAACCGTCTAGAGCCAGTGTGGTATCATCAATTGGGGTGTGTTGTGAGGCTGAAGGAAGTAGGGCTGAGGAAGGAGATAGGGAAGAGAAAGATTTGGATGTACCTGGCTATTCAGATCCGGTCACCAAACAAGACTAAAACCATTTCAAGCAACGTTTCGATTCTGAATGGTGGTCTTTCACCAGGGCCACACTTAAAGCATCTACCGCTCTGAAACGTGCCGCAAACATACTGTATATTATTTTATGTCAGTTGAAATAGTGATAAGAAAGCACAACACGGCATAATAACCCGAAAATCCATCACCATCATACTTTAGGCCGTGAGAATTTTAAATCATATCATAGGTGCATTATATTGATGACAAATGATCCAAAACTCTTTAACTGAGTACGTCTTTTCAACAATGTTTTCTCACTTCCGCATTTTTGCAACATTTTTTTATCTCTCCGTCAAAATATTCATAACAACACGTTTATTTTCAAATAAACTTCGAATCGCTTGATTCGAATACGATACATTCGTTAAAAGGTTTTATCTAATACAACTTTATCTTAAACTAAGATGCAGGAAACACGTCCTTACCTTAATCCGGATATAGCGAATCACTCAGATTATCCTGGATAGTGGTTTAAATGTTATATTATATTGTGTTGGTAAAACATCCTGTAAGCTATGAACAAAGTATATATTTTATTTCTTTACTGCGGATTATATCCTCTCAAGTATAACCAAATGAACTGTCTTATGATAGCCACAATAGATTAAAAATATTTTTTATATGTATAGCAGAAGAGCAAATTAAGTTATTTATAATTATATTTTTCATTATGCAAATTCTATTATCGAAGCTATTTGGTTCTCACTTGGATTGTTGATCAATCGAATTTGTACGAAGAAAGAGGTAATATCGTCGTCGGAAAGGCAAAAAAGCTGAAGCGCCATTTTGGCAGGTTCACACCAGCACTCAAAAAGTTTTTTTTTTGTTTTTCAATAAAATTCATAAGTCTTCAGTACCTGGATTTTGAAAAAAAAGTTAACTCAAGTAACTAAATGCTCTCACTGAGTTACTTGAAGCGAAAATAGCTAAAAATGTCACAAACTTGTGTCGCTGAGTCAAGCTTTCTCCCAAATGGTAAATATATTTTAGATGACTGAAGGGCCACAAAAGTTTTCAGAATCAAACAAGATGCAGAAAAAACGATTCGATGCAGAAAGAAGAACTGATTAAAACTGCATATTTAACTCATTTTTGACCAAAGTGTCGTTCAAGTCTTTTGCCTTTCTAGTGACGATATATACAGGCTCATTTACCTTTTTAGCTTATTTTTAAACTATAAAAAAACCCAGAAATGGTTAGTATTTCTCAAAATCCATGTAATAATCTAATGTGTTTTTTAAAGATGTAAAACAAAAAAAAATACTTTTGTAGATAAGCCCCTGGCTCGCGATAAAAAATATAGGTCCTAGAAGTAAATTGTGACCTGTTAAAAATCACACGGTTTAACTTGACTTATAATACGAGTATAATCTGACTCGATGATCAAAAACTAGAAATCTGCCAGTTAAATTTCACACAATTGTTTTTATTAAATATATTATAAGCAGGTACCTACTTAATTGTCTGGATTTGAGAAAAAACTTTTTTTAATTTGATAATTTTTAAAAGTTCACACCCGTACGTACTCACGAAATAAATTGTTTATAGTTAATCAAAAAATCAGATATTGTGCATTTTCTGTGCTAAAAGCTAAATTTTCACGGTACCATCATGAAAATTATCACACAACTTCGATATTTCTATATTTTCTTGTAAGCGAATGCGGCAGTTTCTACCTGTCTTGTTTGAACCTGAGCGCCTTAACAGGTGCGCGAAAGCTTTGGATTATATTTTACAATCAACATAATATTGCAACCTTTGTTAATCCTACAGCTTGGAGTTTATTGACAAAAGGAAAACAATATTATACCCTTTTAAATTTCATGATTTATGCCTTCTACCCTTAACCGCCACTTGTCCCTGTCTCGAATAATAGCTCTTTTTGTATTACATTGCTTTCGAGTGCGTTCAATGTAAACATCAATTATGTTTGCATATTTCAAATAGTTTACACGGGTAATAGTGTCCGTCCTCAATTGGCAACAACATTAAAAACCCATTAAATTCATTCTTCGGAGCTTAAAGGATGTAAGGGTTACTTTTAAGGGTTACCATCGTGAAATACGCATTGTAAAAATAAAAATAAAAATATTTGGATTCAAAATAAATACATCGGAACGTAAAGTACAATTCGTATGCTCGTAGAGCTCAACGAATTAAATCATGCGGATGGCCTTTCGTTTACTGCGCAGCCGCATTCTTTCGTTTGTCAGACTCTAACTGTGCGAAGATTATTAATTTATTGTTCATAATATATACGAATTATACCTATGTAGATGTAACATATTATTTTATATAGAGATAAATTGGACGGTATTATACAATTATGATATATTTATTAAATTATCCGTATTATAAAATCACATGGAATGAGATTCTCAAAATCTACATAAAATAAGTTTTTTTTAAATAAAAATACCGTAAAAGATTCTCAACTGCTTCCAATCGTTTGGAGCTAGTGGAACTATGGCCTCCCTAATTTAGGTTTGTTTTGAAACTGAAGGGATGGGGTGGGGAAGGATATGGATAAGAGGAAGGTTGGAAAGTACCTAGCTATTCAGATATGGACAAAGAACATGGCTAAAGCCTTTTCAGGCAACGAGTCGATTCTGAATGGTGGTCTTTCACCAGAGCGATACTTGAAATATCTACTACTGTGGAACGTGCTGCAAATATACGATATATTATTTTTAACGAATTCATTGTAAAATGACACAATTTCATTGAATAAAATTTATTTGAACCCGCGATCTTTAAATTTATAGTCGAGGGTTTTAATCACACGGAGGCAGCTGTGTTTCACCATACAATATCACCACGGTGCGATACCTATGCATTTGATAAATCATTATTTTTTATACCTATAATACCGTCTGTTTTAATTCAAATTATCAATGTTGTGATGTGAGCACGTAACATTCTCAAATTCTATAAAACATTATTATATTGTTTTTACATACTCGTATGCTTTCTTTTTTATATTCTAACTGGAAAGAAGGATGCAAAAATTGAACTTCTCAAATCCTACAGTTCACGGGCTTGGATAATTTGTATAGCGCCGTTTTTGTAAAAAATCACCTCAAGGGCGCTGTACAAATCTTAATTTCTATTTAATATTAATTCTTAGTTCATATAAATATACGGCAACATACTTATCTGGCAGGTCACTTCTGGCAGGACACAATCACCATATCATAATAATTTAGAATTAAGCTGATTCGTACATATATATATATATATATATTTTTTTTTTTTTTTTTTTTTCATTTATAGGGTATGAGAGCAAATTTAAAATTTACCGTATATACCGTAATTAAATTTTTAAATATTATACTGCGTAGCCCTTTCTTCTCCTTGAGTCGACATTTCAGACACCCTTGCAGGGTCCATCATCGGGAAAGATTTCCTGCGCAATACCCAAGTATTATATTTATTACAAAATATGGTTCAGTGAATATATTTCTTCAGTGCGGTCAAATCAAAACTCACGCTGTGTTTGTTTGTGGGGTTTATTTATGCAGGAATTAAATTAAATCCGCATACCCGGAGATCTAAAATAAATTCAATGCTGTGACTTGATTAAATAATAAACACAGATATTATCATGGGTGTCGATAAAACAACGACACGAGACAACGCAAATGAAGCGCTCTAAAAAAGTTGATTTCCATATGAGAGCCAAGAACAAATCCGGTTCAGGTTAGTTTATTTAACACCGTTTGAGAAAATATCGCGATTTTCGGAAGGTTTTGCGCAAATTAAGCGATAATGGTTCCATCGAGCTAACTTATGGCCGAAAATTTGAATTGAAATCGGGAAATAAACTCTTGTGATTAATTTATAGATACCTTATGGCGCCAAGTAGTGCGGAATTCCTGAAATGTATTTGCTTATTTTTCTCGGCGTGTATACTATGGCACATTACGCTACAACTTTTATAATTAAATTTAATTGGTCCAGCCGCCGGCAATAATAATCTTTGACCCGTTCGTTGACAGCGACGGTTTTGTAGGTGTGATAGACACTCTCTTAGTATCGCCCTGGTGGAAGACCACACTTCAGAATCGAAACGGCCTCCTTGGTCGAGTGGTAAGAGGCTAGACTACGAATCCAGAGGTCGCGGGCCCTTACCCGGCGTGCGGCAATAATTTTAATTTTATTAATATGTGTCATAACATATTTATTTCATATAAAATAATAAAAGTGTATTTGCGGCATGTTCCAGAGTGGTAGCTAGGTACAAAAGTATCGCCCTGGTGAAAGACCACCATTCAGAATAAAAACGTTGCTTGAAATGGTTTAACCGCGTTTAGTGACCAGATCTGAATAGCCAGGAACTTACCAGCATTCCTCTTCCACCTCCTTACCCTCCCCACTACCTTCAGCCTCACTACATACCAATTGAGGATGTCATAGTCTCACTGGCTCTAGACGGTAAAGAGTAGTTGAGACTCTTGTGCGGTATTCACCATAAAAATAAATAAAAAGTTGCTTGAAATGGCTTAACCCGTGTTTGGTGACCAGATCTGAGTGGTCAGCTACATCCCAACCTTCTTCTTCCCCATCTCCTTTCCCTTCAGCCTCGCAACATTGGACATGCCATAGTCCCACTGGCTCCAGACAGTTGAGACTCTTGTGCGGTATTCACTTCAAAAAACGAATAACAACGTTGAGACGGAAATAAAACCCTTCATTTCTGTAGTCTTAAATTAATGATGTCATGTCTAAATGATGACCTCTGTGGTTGAGCGGTTAAAATCCTCAACAATGTCTTTCTCTTTCCCATCTCCTATTCCACCCAACTACCTTCAGCCTCACAACATACCCCAATTGGTGATGCCATAGTCCCGCTGGCCCCAGACCTTTATGCAATGTTCACATATAAAAAATATATATGGGTGCATAAAGCGCATTTTGCATTAAATACGAAGATCGTTATGTTTTAGAAGTTTATTTATATATACTCGTATATATGTATGTTATATTCTTGGTAGGCTTATCAACAAATGCTAAATTTTATTAATGCAAGGCTGATGTGAGTGTAATGAATAGGATCAAGAAAGGGACGCTTAGATGGTTTGGGCATGAAGAGCGAATGATCGAAGAAAGGAGTGTGAAAAGAATATATGATGCGAAAGTGAATGGAAGAAGAAGTCGAGGACGCCCTAGGAAGACATGGCATGATCAAGTAAATCAAATACCTGAATCGGGTCATGTGAAAAGTAAGAATAACAGAAGAGTATGTATGAGTGTGAATGAAGCAATGAGTGTGTGCCAAGACAGAGTTATATGGCGGTCCGTCCTCTCTGCCCACCCCTGCGGGGAAACGGCGTGGTGGTTAGTTAGTTAGTCAAGTAGTTTTATGCTTATTAAGATATTTACTAATTAATTTTTAAATATATGTTATGTACATATTTTCCAGAAGGCGATAATC
This sequence comes from Drusus annulatus, assembly GCA_022651775.1. Taxonomy (NCBI): domain Eukaryota; kingdom Metazoa; phylum Arthropoda; class Insecta; order Trichoptera; family Limnephilidae; genus Drusus; species Drusus annulatus. The sequence goes on along the minus strand of JAGWCC010000504.1, from coordinate 260,480 downwards.
TCTACTAAACTCAAATATTATGCATAAACATTATATATTGTTTTATTACCTGTTCGTTAATGCATTTAAATATTTATTGATAAATTTCCGCACTATTATTTCAAATAGTCCTGGCTTTACTTTGTTAATAATGTTTAAGGGTTAGGCTAATTTTAGTTCTTCGAAATATGTACAAAATATTACAAAGCAACAAAAAGTTTATTGAAGATGCTGTCTTTGCTTTCAAACGCCTTACATTATATTATTTCTAATTTTAAAACTGTTAATTCGTGTTGGAACTCCATTTTAATGATTTTAACATTATCAAATTTTAAACTTAATTCCACTTTTTTTATTTAAGACCTGACCGGTTTCAAGAATATGTGTTAAATTTTGCGTTAAAAATTGAATAAAGTGCTCCAACACACTTAAAATGTTGACTGTGGCATTTGGCGAGTCTACTTTGTCTCAAAAAAGTGTATATAAGTGGTACAAGCGCTTTACAGAATGCCGAGAAGATGTTAATGACGATGAGCGTTCTGGAGTTGTGGAAAAACAAATCATGGATTTTATTCTTTGATCCATTTTTTTTTTCAAAAGTAAAAATCGAAAAACACACAAAAACGTGACTAACCTTTCCAATGTCAAAAACAAACCACCAATCCAAAATGGCTGATAATGCTAACATATAATAAACATATGTGTACCAACGTAACAAAACAAAAAAAAAACGATAATCGAATGTACACAGCCCGCGAAAATTCAAAATTCACCTTTTCTTTTGAACAGGCCATGAACATTTGAGTATGTACATAAGTACAACATAATAATAAAAAACAAAATTCCCAGAAAAAAAAATGCTACTACAAATTTTATCGTATCAATAATACAAAGCCGTTTAAGCTTTTCGTTTTAATAAAAACACTCCCGTTCCCAAGGGGGGTTCTAACGTAACCCCGAACGAGAGTTTTGTACTATATCTTAGATGAAGATGAATATAGTGCTCTCTGAGTACAACCAAAAACGAAATTCCTAAGATAAGCAAGGTCAAATGGGGCAACTAGGTCACCTCCTTCGAACCGCACATTTAATTTTCCTTTCAGGTACGTGAGGTAAGGCGAAATCTGCAATGGTAACTATTTTTTCCGCATGTGGACATATCCTTTTTAGATTGTTATTTCCTCCGGTTAACGATTGTCAAATAGTAGATAGTAAAAAGAGTTTTTTAAATATAAAAAAATAACAATCGAATTCGTCCAGAAGTCCAATAACAGGTATATTTCCCGTAAAGGCATATAAATTCTCATTGTTCTTGAATCACCTTCTCAGTTGTCTCTTTCATTTCATATTATCTGTATCTATCTGCTCCTTTATTATAATTTAAATTTTACTCTATTGCTTTCTCACTGTTCTCTTATTTTATTTTATATTATGTTTTCCCTCTCTATGTATACGTATATAACCGGGCACTTTGTATTTTTTTTATAATTTCAATTTCGTACCCTGGTGATGCTTAGGGTAACCGAAACCGGTCGGTCAAAAAAATTATTTTATAACTAAAGTCTTGTACAAAGTTATTATTTGATTTTCATTAAATGTGTCAAACCACAAAGTGATTGCTTCCTACGAAAAATTAAAAAAAAAAACATTGTTTTATTTGCGTATAAAGCTTACAAATTTTAAAAGCTCCGCCGAGAGAGCGCGCGAGGTTGTATTTTCCGAAGATAATGCGTCCCTATCGCCGGGGGGAGGCGGCCCTCTCGTCTAGCTCTCGAGATATTAGTTTTTTGTCTATTTTCCTGGACAACCACCCCGAATGGTGCGCTATACATAGGGGGCATCCTCAACAATGAGGTTCGTGCCCACCTTTTCGGCCAGTAGGCCGTCCCCTCGCTGCCATTGGCCGGCGCGGGCGCGGTGGATGTGCTGTTTGCCGCACGCTGCGCTACACCCTGCCGCCGCCGCCGCCGCCGAGCACTGCCCCGCGCCTACTGCCGCGCGCCCGCGAGCCAGTCGGTGGCAGCGCCAGCCGAGCTCCAAACCCGTTTAGTCGGAAGCGAAGTGCCAGTCTGTCTGGGCGTCTCGAGCGATACTGCGCCACGGTCGAAGTGAAATCCAAGTTCCAAGCCACGGGAATACTGCATAATTTTCCTCCTTCCTCTCTGGAATACAGAAACGGTGTACTGTGAATTGTGGGAACGAGTGCCATGTGTGTGCGGGTTGTGACCACGTACAAATTATTGTTATAGTGAATGAAAATTTCCTCAATGGTGGTGACTTATGTTGGTGAAAAATTACAAAATATTGGAGTTTTCGTGAGATGTTATCTTTACTATTTGTGCGCAGACAATTGAGAACTTTTCTAACGGATGACGAGATTTTTATACAAGGTACCTATTTTGCGCTTTTTTATACCCCTTATCTGAAAGCTGGAGAAACGTGCTTCACTCGTTTATTAGTGCAGCAGCTTGCTCTCACGAGACTCGAGATATTTTGTGTCAAGTGTATTCTCTTCTCGCACGAGTACTTGCCGCGAGCTGTGCACAGCCTCCCTGCTCCCTACTCCACACTCGCATCACTCTGCACCAGTTCTGCTGCTGCCTGTCATTTTCCTTAGAGATTCGTGTTTTGTTTCTCGGCTACTGAACCAGTTCTCTGCGAGCTCTGTCTTGCCTACAGCCTACAGCCTCCCAGAACCAGGGTTCGATTCTCAGGCCGCACACCGAAAGCCTTCATTTTCATAGTTCAAGATGCTTTTCAGGATATTTGAATTTTTTTCAGGAATTCACAAAAAATTGCATGAACTATTCATAATATTTTCCCTAGTTTCAAGTATAGGTACATCTTATGAAATGAAATGGTTGTGTTGTTTGTCGCTGTTTGCACGATTGCCGACATCAGATTCATACTCCGGCGGCAGCAGCCTATTATTGATCAGTTTCGCTTTAAAAACAGCCTAAACTATGATAAAAAAATAATTTCCCATGACATATTTAACTGAAAATATAAAAAATACCAAAAATAAGGAATACATGTATTTAGATGGGTCCAGGTTTTATTTAACAGTTGTTTTAAGAAAACAAAATACATTATCTTTATTTAAAATTTGATACCAACATAAAAGAAATGTTACGCAAACAGTTCGAGACCTCTTAGAACCCAAGGATTTCATCGCGTTTTAAAATAGTAATCGTGAAATAAATTTTATTTGTTTTTATGGCGGCACTAAACGAAATCATACCTGATTATAATACACTGGAGTGGAAGGTGTTTTATTAAGTAGTAAATTTGAGTATTCTGAAATGTAAGCTTATGCTTATATTTTTTGAATAATATTATCATTTAAATATGCATACAACGTCTTTCTGTAACGACTTGGAAGCAACCGAAGCAGTTATATTAACATTTTAACAGTGCGAATCATAGTAATTTATCTATGAATATCTGGTGAAATTAAACACAAGGTTTTAAATCAGTGGATAGTTAAATTAAATTAAAAAATAAAACACCGACAAAAATTGGTCGAGTAGATACTTGATGACAAAATAACTGTCACCCCAGTATATTTAAAAAAAGGGGCGTGATAACTTAAGCTTTTTTACACGAGAATTTATTTTAATGCAAGCACCTGCAAGATTCGTCATATTCGACGATTCCTAATAATAATATGATTAATATCGCACATGTTATATTAATAACCATGTTTATAGTAAGTTTTTGTTTGTAATTATTAACTCTTAATCATGATTTATTTAGCTCTACACCAACAACAAAAACAGAAAATATTTAAACCAACAATCATCAACTTTGTTGAGATTAATTTTATACGAATAAACAATGTCTGATAACGGCTGTTCGTTATTATGGGTGAGATTCGTTTGAAGTTGGAACAAAACCGAGCCACAGCTGAATATATTTTCTTATCAACCGCGAAAAGTATTCTCGTAAACACAGAAAATCAAATTAATTCCGTTGTGTAATAGATTTGCTATTATTATCAGAACTACGCGCTGAAAACTGTTGTTTATCTGGAATTATCAGGCCATGATTTAAAAATTTGCTTAAAGCACAAAGCGCAATTCTTGTATAATTCTATCAATAATATTAATTGCAAAAATCATGTTCTACACTAAACAGAAAGGAACGTTATTTAACTGCATTGATATATCGTTTATGTATCGATATTTTTACCCGTGAAAATAATTAGATGTAACTTGACTTAAAAGAAAAAATATGAGTTGCTAAAATCCACCAATTTTTTATAGAATATTTTCTGCTAAAATACATTATGGATTAGTACTTTATTAGGTAGGTAAGGACAAAGTAGGACAAGCGTTTAAGTACCTGCCTATAATATTTCTTTACCACATGACCGTTTTTATTGCACATTTGAAATGTGCGTCCGTAAAACCACTTTTTCAGGTCATTTTAAAAAGTGAAGCATCATTAGTGCGTGGAGTACCTAAAACATTAAATTACATTTTTTAAATTCACCTATTTACAGTTATTTTTTATGGGTAACAACTAGTTAAGTTATAATTGTATTCAGAACATGACGACCACTCTGGACCAGTGGTTAAAATCCTCGGCTATGACTCCGGAAGTATCGGGTTCGAAGACGTTCGCATTTATATATACATAAATGTAATTTTATTTGAATGTGCTATCCCATACATTATTTAAATAAAATAGTATGTACTACATTTGCGACACGTTCCAGAGTGGTAGATACGAAATTCGCCCTAATGAAAGACCGCCATTCAGAATCGAAACTTTGTTTGAAATTTCCCCTTTTTAAAGACTATATCTGAATAGCCAGGTACTTCTCAACCTTCCTCTTTCCTATCTCTTAGCATAACTTAAATTGGGATGCCATAGTCCCAATGGGTCCGGACTATTGGACTCTCGTGTGATATTCACATAAAATAAAATCGTTTTTCACTTTGACACTCAGTGGTATTTATTTATATCGCTGTCGTATGGCACCCCATCGACTCCCCAATGGAAAAATGCTTGGTTTAATTACATTTTCTATAATCTGTGGTGACACTAGTCGTAAAAAAGTTTTTTTGTTGTATTTTCATTTCTGATGCAAGCATTAGATTACACAATTATACGTGCTTTTCTGCATCAAACATTAGTTTTCAATTACATAACTGAATCTTTTTTTTTCAGAATGCTACAAAATGCTGTCGATGTTTGCATTTATTATTCGCTTTCGTCAAAAATGAGTAAAATATGCAGTTTTGATCAGTTTTTTTTTCTGCATCGAATGCTCTGACTATCGTTTGATTCTGCAGACTTTCGTGTCCCTTTAGCCATTTAAAATATATTAACCACTTGGGAGAAGGTTTGACTCAAGCGACACAAGTTTGGGCTTTTTTTTTACTTTTTGTCGCTTCAGGTAACTTAGTGAGAACATTAAGGTACTGTAGCTATTATTTTTTTCGAATTCCACTTAGGTTCTAAAGACTTATGAATTTTATTGTAAAATAAAAAAAAAACTTCAAAGTGCTTCGGTGTAAACTTCCCAAAATGCTTTCCGGCGACGATATGTATGTGATTTTATATACTTACAAATGGAATGTATGTTACCTAATGGGTTTTAGAAAAAAATTCAACATCCACTAATATTTTACAAACTTTAGAACTGGCACAGAGTTATTAAATTAGACTGGAGAGCACGTGTGCCTTACGAGCAAGTTCTCCCTTGGTAGGTGTGGCGCTCATTCTGCAGTGTTAATAATATCACAGCAAGTGCATGTAAAGACCTATTTGACCTATGCCAGGTTGCTGATGGCTATACCGGTAGGTATAAGCGAGGGATCAACTTCAATTCCTGCCGGCGGCTTTGTGATTTAGTTGCGCCCTTGAATATTGCACCCATGAAAAAACGTTAGAAAACCAAAGATAAATAAATATCATTTTTTATTTTAAAATCCAAAATTAGTGTTTTGGGTCGTTCTGAGCAAATTAAAATTTCTAAGATAATTTTAGGAATATAAATGTATGTATTTGTTTTTTTTTAAATTTATTTCAGATCTCAGGGAGGGTTGTGCAATCCCATGAGTTCTATATAATACAAATAAAAATATAACTACAAATATTTAATATAGTATATAAACTTATTAAAATATTATGAAATTAACTTGAAATAATTTCATTTGTGACTGATGTTCTTTGAAATTATCAAATTTAAAAAAAAAATTTTAAAAGGTGGACTACCTAATAAAGTAGCTACTTTTATGTATTTACTATATGTATTTCAACAGAAATTATTCTGTATTTGAAATGGGTGGAATAAGGCAAGAAATATTTTTCTTAGAAAACTAAGTTACACCCGTGATTGGCAACCGGTGACAGCATATGCAATAATATATCATGACAGTAAAAAAATAAAGGCATAAGCAGCTTCGCTTCAAGATATCAAGAATCGGCTCCATTATTTGTAAACGGGACTCTCCAAGAAATCCAATGCTGCCATTAAAAGAGTGTTTTCGCTCATGGCTATTTTTGTGCTGTAGTTGGCAATACGTTTTCTTACGCCTTTCGTACGTTTTCTCTGAATCCGGGAACTTCCCTTTTTTTGAAATACATGTATTTGACTAATCCATTTCCGTCCTTCGACCAAGCTTCATTGCGGAGCTGATCAGATCCGAACAGCCAGGTACTTCTTAATCTTCTCATTATTTTTCAACTGTGTGTTGTACTGACTAACATATGTTTAAGCATTACTCTACGTAACCTATAATTATTAAAACATTTTCATTATAATTATACCAGTGTTACCCGTTTAATATCGCGGGATGTAACTTGACTTGCCAATAAAAAATATCAGTTGTTTTGATCCACCCATTTCAAATATAGAATAATGGTACTTTATTAGGTAGGTAGCGATTTGAAAATATTGTTTTTTAACTTTTGTAATTTCAATCAAAATCAGTTCTGAATTGGAAAAGTTTACACTCGTGCGGTCGTACTTACTCACATTTATATATATATATAAGAAATTATTAAGTAAAAAGTAGGTGTCCAAATAATTTTTACTTTAATGTAACTATTTTTCAAGTCGTACAGTATAAATAAATTGCTTTTAATAATGCAATATTTATTGCAAAAAAACACATATTTACCTACTATGGTATTTAAAAAAAACAATGCTTGAATATATTTAATTATCCTTATCGCGTTGTATTTCGATTTGGTTGAATGAAATAAATTATAAAACCAGGCAAAATATCATTTTATTCGTAGTAAAAATATTGTATTTCAATTTGTTTGGGAATTCCCCCATCTGCAACGATACAGCCGAATTTCCCAAGATAACCAAAAAAATACATGGGCGTATATATACCCATACTCGTATATGCTATGAAAGTATTTCCTTTTGATAGTATATATGCGCCCATATAATAGGGCAGCGATTCTCAACCCGGGGTACGTGAGAGGAAATCAATCATGGCGGACTTACGGCATTTAAGCACAATATTAAACATTTGTATTATGCGAAGTGTACACAAGTATTAAAAGGTTATGAACCGAAAGTTTGTTATCATAGATTAACCTTCCTCTTCACCTACATCTTACCCTTATCCCTTTCTTTTCACCGCATTACTTTCCATAATATTAGAGTATTATAGTGAATCAGCTTAATTCATCCGTATTTTATTTAATAAAATGGTTTTTCACGGAAAAACTTTACTTAATTTACATTACCAGCTTTACCTAGTTTTAGAATGAAAATAACCGATCAAACACTATCTTGTTTTTCGGGTTAAATAGATCATACAGAGTTGTAAATTCCATCAGTATTGCCCCGGTGAAAGACCACCATTCGAAAACAAAACGTTGTTTGAAATGACTTTAACTGAGTTTGATGACCTGATTTGAATAGCCAGATACTTTCTCACCTTCTTTTTCCCCATCTTCTTCTCCTCCCCACTCCTTCATCCTCTCAATATACCCCAATTCGAGATGATGCCATAGTCCCATTGGCTCCGGGCAGATAGGATTATTGCGGGGTTTCACATAAAAAAAAATTCTTAGCTTAATAAGTTTCATTGCTTATGATGTAAATCACTTTTCGAGTTAAAAATAATCGCCTTTGCCTAAAAATTCTAGACAGAAGAAACTCAATTAATTAATTTACTTAATAAAATCTCTATAAACAGTTATACACCGTGGTATTACTAAGGACAAAAGCAATAATCTGCAAAATATATGACGCCAGATCTCACCGTTCGCGAGTTTTCCGTTTCATAGTTTTTGGTTTGAATGCAAAGCTTTCGTCTACATCCAAAATAATTGTATTAAAAAAATACATATTTGATTTGTTCAACACAATCTTATTATTGATATCGTTTATATTGTCAAGTAGTTTCAGTTCACCTTGAACCTTCATCATTATTGTATAATAACAAACACAAAAATATTTTCATTGGTTTTCTTTTTTGTAATATTTTAATTTTTAATATTTTGGATTCTTTCATAATTTTCTAACTATCTAAGATTTATTCAAATACCCCTTATATTTTCTATATATGGTAAATAGTATTGGGGCACTTTTTCTTTTTTACTATCACCATCTGAAGGATTTAGTTGAGTACTGAAATTTAATGAGTTTTTAGTCAAAGGATTAACTAAAGAATATTTATGTTTTTCAAATTTCGTTTTTGAAATTTATTTAAGCATCTTGTACTAGAAGCAAAACAACATCTATGCACCATAGCTCAGCCAGGAAACACGTCATAATAAATGATAACTCTTCCACAATATGTGAAAATGATTCAAAGTCAAAAGTGCACCAAGTGCACTTTCTATACGCAGCTAATAATTTGTAGCCGATTCCTGGAATCGTAATGTTTCCTGTCGCCTTTCCGCACAAAATATTCTCATTTGATACGCTTCGACTGCGCTACAGAATATTTACAATCGTACCTACGTGCGCCTCGTATATTGAATTACCGAGAAATAGTTATGAACGCGTGGAAGTTGTTATAATAATAAAATCGCCCTGATAAATAAATGCTATGCAGATTTTTTATAACAAACCGCACGCGTTATTTTGATATTAGATCTTTTTCACAAACTAAATATTTAATGTTTTATTCATAGTCGAGTTTGAAAATAAACTCCTTATTTTTTTTTACTTATTTAATCTCTACGCTTTATCGTGATATTAATTTTTGAACGAATATGAACTAGAAAAAGACACAGTTGTGACCGAGACTCGAACTCGGAACCTCTACTCTAACCAATTCATTCACCGTCATTTTCATCAACCTCACTGCTTGAAATTATTTTTTTCAATTTTCATTTTTTCTATATTGGCATCCATCTTTGTAATCATGAGCAAAGTTCTATCCGAACAAACTTATTGAAAATATAGATGTGTAGAATTATTAGACACATTTTTATTTACGAAGGAGCTTTGACTTTTTATCTAACTAACTAACCATCACGCCGTTTCTCCACAGAGGTAGGCAGAGAGGACGGACTGCCATACAACTCTGTCTTTTTGTCATTTTTTAGTATTTCAGTGAATAATCAATATCGTCTGATATTCGAGTAAAGTCGATAATTAAAGCTTTAGAATGTCCTAGTAAGAGTAATTGCATGCATGAATCAATATAACAATATACCATACAGTATTAAACTAGTTAAATCAGTATTTAGTTTATGTACTCGTATGTGTTATATTTTATTTCTTCGTCATAAGTTAGTTTCTATGCGCCGTCTTACATAACCCTTTAGTTTTATTATTTATTTTATGTACCTATTTTTTAATACGAAGTCAGCTAATTTCAGACACAATCGTGTCTTCGTCAGGGCAGTCTGAAAGTTTGCCGCCATAGCTGATTGGTTAAGACCAAACGTCCGGTTAGCGGAAGATCCTTGTCGCAGCAGCATTTTTCTGGTAGAGTTGTCTAGTGTATATAATTTGATAATTACTTTGAAATAAACGTGATAACTAGCAGATTGACAGGATGTGTTTTTTTCCTTAAGCTTTGGAAAACTTTTTTTAAACCTCCACCGAATAAACACGCTGTAACCAATTTCAAGGGTAAAGTTTTTTTTTTAACATTTTATACTTGCCTCGTTTCCTCCTGAAATCAAAGAGCACGTATTTGTTTTTGCACAAGAACGTGGCTTTTATATTTCGGTTCCTTTTACGTGCACAAATGTGCTTTTGTATATCTGCCACACAATGTACTCCAATTACATGGGCTCGGAGAGCTAATGCTATCAAAGATGCTGAGTTTTATCGGCATACTTGTATTTTACTTACACACGCGCACTTTACACAAGAATGCGGATGAGCCGTAATTTTACAGTGATTACAACACTTGTGCAAGTGTATACGGTATACATACCTACGTCTAGTTTTCGTATTAATAATCCTCGTAATTTGGACGCGGGGCAGCGCTAGATTGTATATGGGAAACTTTCTCGCTGATGCAACGGAGCCGAGAACCGCTTGCTGCGTGTGGCCCATGTATTCTTCATTATTCTCGTAATAAGATAAAATTAAGCGCTTTTTAATTGTAGCTCTAACGGAATACGATTGAAGAGACCTAAAACACGCTAAGGCCAAGAATATTTAGCAGCTGACCTAAGGATAAGTGAAACGTCAAGACACATTATACAACAATTAAGTTTTAAAAGTATATTACCTCCTTGCAGGTGGTCCTCAGATTTCCCTCGAGGCCCAATGAGCTCATATTACGGGATGTTTTGCGAGTGGATATGGGTTATAAAGAGACCTACCTTATAATAGGGAGGAAATCTCACGTTGTTCTATTGCCAAACTGTTAAGCTAGGTGACTATGAAGGGGTTAAGTATGTAACAAAATGGTGGTTTAAAATTTAATTAAAAATTAGGCGCCTTGGCGCGTCTATTGAATTTGAAGAAGAACCTATAGATTGAGTGTAAAGGCCCGCAGACCACAGAAATTGAATACCACGAAACAAAAAAGGCATTTGTTTTTTATGTCTATAACAAAATTATCACCTTTTAACCTTTAATGTTGTTAGTTGTCAGTATAAAAACTTGAAATTTAAAATGTATGTATTATATTAAAAAAGCTCACCCCGCAATATCTTAAATCAAGCTTCGTGAAGCAACCTCTCTGCATAAATAAACACGCGGTGTGTGTTTTTTAATAAAAATAATGCATTATGAACCAAGTACATACGTCAGTATGCAGCGGAACACTGTGAATAACTTCTCATGTAGAAATACATAGCTGTTTTATCGTATAACTGTAAAAATTAATACGGACCTTAAACCACGCGTGATCATCATCAAACCAGGGAAATCAAACACATAAATAGAGACTGGGTAATTTTTTCGTGCGACTTTTTTTCTTTAAGTCGCTGGCTGGCGCCATACCTTTATGCGGAGATGAAAGACATCTAATTCGTAAACAATATCAGAGGCTGGAAGGACCGTAATCCCCCAGCGCGACAAGTGACAGCGGAGGCCGCCATAAAACGTCAAAAGAACGAGCCGCTCCAAAACTCTACCTGGAGATATTACAGCACGCACTCTGGGGGACTTATGAATGGACCCGTAGTTTGTTCCCACCGGAAAAGCTTTATCAAACAAAAAATATGACGTTGCATCGTCATAACTTACCCCCCGAAGGCTGCTCACCGCCAGTGTTTAAACCCATCTTAATTTTGTGCTCTGCTGTGAGAAGTCTACCACGCAGTGTGTGCTTTAGTGTAATTTCAGAAATAAGATTGTATTTAAAACAATAATAGTTTTTTAACTCCGCCGATATCATCTTCCAGGGTGCTATGTGTGGAGTTTAAAAAAAACACCTACCATGTTTTAGGAACGAGAAAACAGAAAAGTTGGCAAAACATTACCCAGGCAATGTACTTCAGAACGAGAACGTTCTGTAAAAATGACACATCGTCGCTGGGAAGCCAAAAGGGCTTAAGCGGCACTTTGGTACAAAATGAGTTAAGTATCTAATTCTGATCCGTTTTTTTTTCTGCATCGAATGCTCCGACTCTCATTTAATTCTGAAGACTTTTGTGGCTTTACGGCCATCTAAAACATATCATTTGGGAAAAGGCTTGACTAAAGCGACACAAGTTCAAACTCTTTTTAGCTTTTTGTCGCTTCATGTGACTCGGTGAGAGCATTGAGTTAGCTTTTTTTTCAAAATCCAAGCAAGTACAGACCTATGAATTTTATTGTAAAACAAAAAAAGCTTTAAAGTGCTCTGCTGTAAACTTCTTAAAATGACGCTTCAGCCATTTTCCTTTTCCGGCGACGATATTTTCATGCGGAAAATGTCAATGATGTACAAATATTGATAGATTGCATTTTTGCTAGAAACATCATTGCAGGCAGTCTCGGTTAACAGTGAATAATCTGCATTTTACTAATCTTACTTCAGAAAGTATTTATATTCAGTATGAATATAACAATGCAGCTATAATTAGCTCACGTTGTTTACAAACTAATCCGCCGATATGAAAACATGATTAATTCCCAGTTTAATAACATAGCAAGCACCAAAAACCGCAGATAAAAGCCGAAGAACCGTTGAGCCAACAAGGTCGCCTCTCGCCACTCGCCACCGCCGGCGTGCAACACTCTGCGACCAGAGAACTCGTCAATAATAAAGTGGCCACATGACTCGTCGTGCACTGTCACTTTGTGCTTTATCAAAAATGTGCCACAGTTCGTGACCCGCCGATAAGTTCGTATGAATGATGGACTCCTTTACATGTAAGTGGATTCATGAACTTGGTTGGCGGGGACTTCGTAATATTATAAATCGTTCTGTTTGATTCTCACTTCATATTTACCAGAGTTAACTGAGATAAATCCCGCTTTGAGTCTCCATCGCGATAGCCGAATAAATAAGCGAGTATTAAACACTACTAAACCTTTTCATATATAAAGAATAACTTTGTATAAGACCACAGATTTTATTTTATTTTCTATGACCGACCGCTTTCGCTTAGCCTAAGCATCATCGGAGTACAACATTAAACTAAACAAAAAATGCAGAGTGTGCGGTTATACATACATACAGAAGGAGAATAAAATATAAAATAAAATAACAGAACAATGAGAAAACAAAAGAACACCATTTAAATCATAACAAAGGAACAGAGAGCCGTGTTTGGTGACCAGATCTGAATAGCCAGGTACTTCCCAACCTTCCTCTTCCCAATCTCCTTCCCTTCCCCACTACCTTCAGCCTCACAACATACCCAATTTGGGGATGCCATAGTCTCACTGGCTCTAGACGGTTGGGATCAGTTGAGACTCTTGTGCGGTATTCATGTAAAAAAAAAAAAAGAGAAAAGAATTGAAATAAAATCTGTGGTCTTATACAAAGTTTTTTTTTCGTTTCATTAAATATGTCAAACTACACAGTAATTGCTTTCTACGAAAATACTGTTAATTATTACATAAAAAGCATTGCTTTCGAAACATACTCGTACATCCATCCTAGTTTAAATCAAGTAGAGCAAAGTTAAAGAGTTAGCTCATTAAACTAGTAAATTCAATAATTACTTCCTTTAAAATAATGGATAGAACTAGCGCTAATTGCGAATTTTTTGATTAAATATTTTCTGGTAATGTTAAATTTAAATGTGTTTAAATCAGAAGAAAATTCTAAAAATTTTTGATTTTCGTATTTAATCAAATGCGGAATATAAAATAATAAAAGCTTTTTTTGCTTTATCACTATATTACCTATTTGAGTTCATCCAAAATTATTTGATCGTATGGATTTTATTATGATCTTCCACTTAGGAATCAATAATAATGGAAATTCTAATTTTATAGACTACATTTAAACAGCATTTTCAGTCTGAAACTTTGTACGTGGGCATAAATTGAGCTGCTCACTTGATTCTTAACAAAATGTATTAAAAATGCGCAGATATTATATATTTTAGCATAGTTTGTTAGGTTAATAAAGATTCAAATAATTTAAGATGACTTTGATTTAATTAAATCACTCTCAATTTCCTCATATCACATAATGTCGATAGTCCGAATGGGTCACAAAAATCCAAATCGGTAATAAAAGTGATGAAATGGCTTAACTCTGTGAATATACGAATATACGTGTGTACACGTGGACTTAGTTCGTGCACATACGTGTATACACGTAAGGTTAGTTCGTGCACATACGTGTATACACGTAAGGCTAGTTCGCATTCCTCTCCATAACACACCTCATCCACAGTGTACACGTGCTTTGCTATTCTCGTCTTGCCGCTGCTGCAATGGCCGCTAAGCCGAGAGAATCACAAAACCAAGTGATTCATAATGAGAGAGAGAGAGACCAGCGACAGGTGTTAGTAGGTCCCCCGAAGGCCAGGTCAAGGAGAGGATTTAGTGGGGCATTCAAATGTTTACGGTCGCGGAAACCAACTGTTATCTCGCTCTACAGCCGAGAACACATCTCTTAACGGGAACTCCCGTTGATGAATCCAGAAAATTCGACTTTACCGAGAAAAACAGAAGTGGTTCATTTCATCTACCTAATATATGGTATGACGTAGATATTATAAACTTCCTCTACTATCGATATCACCTTGGCTAGTGACCAATTTTTACTTTCCCCTTCCCCTTCCCTTCTCCTTCCCCTTACACTTTCTTACCACTTTCATCCTAATAATCATTCCCTAAAGGGGATGCCATACTCTCCATTACTCCAAGAATTTATTGAAATTGTAAAGCGATCCATCTATAACGAACTAACAGAGGTTCTGTTACTAAAATCAAGTAAGGCAATTAGTTTTATTTCCTAATCTAATAGTTTTTTTTTAATATATATTTAAGAAAAACATAACTTCCCGGATTACGAATTACTCCCATCGACAACGATGAGTGGAGAAAAAGGTGCAATAATGGAGGACTTCTCGCAACGCTCGGGAAGAACCCGACGCTTTTAGCTACTCGGCCACTCACCGGTCGAAGACGGTATTCAATTAATTTACTGAATTATTTTCAGAGTTGCTGTAACTTTGCAAACAAAGTTTGATCGGCTTTATCCCGATAAAAAAAATCTCGTGCAAATTGTGAACAGTTGATAAGAAATCTATTTAAATTCTGCCGGTTCCCGGGAATTTTCCTTATCACCTTCTCCGTATTAAGGTCGGAGAGAAATTATTAATAATAATAATCTGCTTGTAGCGTGTGGGTACCTAAGCGTTGCCATTTTGCTATAGTATTATTATTTTCCTGTACGTTCAATGTTTTGTAATTATATGTACCTACCTATTTTTTCATTAATGAAAAGCTATTATTCTATTTATATACATTTTGTGGAATATTTGTAACCACTAATATTTATTAGTTCATCATTTTATATAAATATTTTCAACGTTTCCAATACCAAAACATTTTGACCAAGTATGGCAATTTTTTTTTTAATTCCACGTAACGTATTTAATTTTAATTTTATCTGCCAAAGAAAGAGAATATTTTATGACGTCAACCTAACCAGCACTTTTTTATTATTCTTCTACTTTCTTTCATTCTTCTCTTATCGAAGGTTTGCTAACATCAAGGCAATCTTCACTCTGCTGCCTGGAACATTTTTGTTTAATAACGCACTTTTGGATTATGGAAGTATTTTAATCATAACCGGTTAGTAGATGAGTGGACAAGAGCATTGGATTCCCACCCGCGCGTCTTGGGTTCAATTCCTCTGCTAGCTAAGTCCTCCATTATTGCACAAGTAACATCTTCCGCTTAAAATGATGGCAGTAGGAGTTTTGCAAATACTGTCAAGTTATTCGTAACCCGGGAATGTTTGTCTTTTTTTTTTAAGTAAATTAAAAAATCGATTAATTTTAAAAATGTATAATTTTTTTGTTTCAGGCTTTTAGAATCTAAGTTTAAATATGTCAATTAAGTTTCTCGCTATTTATAATCATTTTGATTAAGTTGGTATTTAAAGTATTCATTAAATCGCCTGTGCAAACATTGAATATAATTTGTTTAAATTATAATGATACTTGGGGCTTACGGCAATTACTTATCGATACCCATAACGCCACGGGGAGGCAAATAAATATAAACTTGATCATGGCTAAATTAAACGTTCTCGATTGTACAGTAAAATTCACAGTAAAATTCACTACGCGTAAACTTGACAGCAGTTGAATCAAATAACACACCAAGAAATAAAGAAAATATTTTTATTTTATGATTATAATTCTTCGATTATAATATCTTGTGGATTTTCCTATCGTTATAACCTTCGACCTTCGTTTATTCTTCTAACTCACTCAACAAAGCAATACATTTATCGATATGTTTAGATTTCCTGCATTCAAAGTGCTTTGATGTAAACACATTTAAAAAAAAACGAAAGATCTGAGAACTTTAATTTTACACTCCTCCAAACCTCTTCTAGTCCCTTAATCCTATTACAGTCCTCCAATTCTTTTCCACTCCTCGAAATCTCTTCCAGTTCTCAAAACATCTTCCAGTCTTCCAATCCTCTTCCAGTCCTTCAATCCTTTTCCACTCCTTCAAACCTCTTTCAGTCCTCCAATCCTCTTCCAGTCTTCCAAACCTATTTCAGTCCTTCAATCCTCTCCCAGTTCTCCAATTCTCTTCCAGTCTTTCAACCTCCTTAAAGTCCTCCACTCCCCTTCCAGTTTTTTGACACTTTTCCATTCCTCCAAACCTCTTCCAGTCCTCCAAACATTTTCCAGTCCTCTGATTCTTTTCCAGTCCTCCAATCCTCTTCCAGTCCTCCAATTCTCTTCCAGTCCTCCAATCTTATTCACCTTTTCCTCGGTCTATCAGTAGGTCACTTCCATTTTTAATATTATCACTTCATTTTTAATGTCACTTTATTTTTCTATGAATCACGAGTAAGTCCTTTATGTAAAAGTGGAAATAAATTTCTCCCGTAAGTAGGTACTTATTCCTATGCTGCCATTAAGTACTTAATTGTATTTTGCTAGTAACGTCCTTTCTGCCCGGTGCTGGGTGCCCCGTTACAGCTACGGGCACAGGCGAGTGAGGTTGGGCACCTGTGCAAACAGCCACATCTATTCACCATTCGATGGCAGGTAAAAAAATTGCCCGAGGGCTCTAAAGCACTTTGATAAAGTTTCCATTTTATGACCATTTACTTACCTTTTTAATAGTCTGAAAAAACCAAAGTTCCGTCATTAAGTTAAACCTCGCAGGTATGTTATGTTTATGTGTACGCCTTTCTACATTTTAATGCTATGTGTTCGTGTATTTGGTCACTTTCTTATTCAAGAATTCTTAAAAACAACCGAAAAATCATTAGTTCTGTAAGAAAAAATTGTTTATAATCTACTCAAACAAAATAATCTTGGCAAGGGACTTTGACTGGCTCAAAAGTTGCGGTAATTCTTAAAGTATAATAATCAAAAAATAAATCCCACATATCTGTGTTTGAACTAGCTTTTGGAATCGATATACGAGTATTGCCTAAAACCGCTTTAGCTTTGTTAGGTAAGCACGTTTGAATAGGCAGATACTTTTGAGCAATTTTTTGTCTATCTTTTTTACGTCATCTGTATCCAATTTTTTTATATAATTCAGTTGAATGAAATTTAATATTATTATTATTGAGTTCTGCTACTTTTAGTTTTTTGTTGGTGAGAGCTGTTTCGACGTTTGAAAAACTTTTTTTATTTAAAAACGTTTTTATTTTAAACAGCTGTCACTAACAACAAAAAACTGAAAATAGCAGAACTCAGTAATAATAATATTAAATTTAATTCAACTGAATTATATAAATAAACAAAATGGGGTTCCACAAATTGAAAGCAAAAACTATAAATATTTCCAAATATTAAGGTTACCTTACACTGGCTTTATTGGAAATTGTGTTGTTCTAATCACTGAAATTTTATGCTTTCATGTATTTTTTTAAAAATATTTATGGTTGTTTTATTTCAAAACCTAAGAATGGGAAATGGACCAGTTTTCATATAACTTATCTATCACATGTTGTTCCACCACTTAAGATGCTAACGAAAAATTATTTACTATCGAATTTTTTTCATATAAATTGTTGCATTTAATTTGCCTGTACTTGCAGCATTTCCTTTTTTTCTATTCTTGAAATATCAAGCATTTTTTAATACATGTGTTTTATTAATTGTTGAAAAAACATATTAAAAAACAGTGTAGAAAAAGATACTGTAATTAAAAATATTAGGTCGACACCGATACATCAATGTGATATTAATTCTAAAGTTTTCAAAAGTCCGATATCCTTTGTAAATAAAAAATGCTAATTCTATTAATGATGCCATTTATGTTTTCAGTTGTGTTCGGGTAGAACATTGATTTAATTTAATTTAATTAAGCGGAAATTTTTTTTTTTAAGAACAAAAAATCAACAAGGACAAACCATCTCTAATTTACATACTGTTTTATCAGTGGTTAAATTAAATTCGGCACACAATAATTGGCAATTTGGTTTGAAATCCACAGTAAATCATACCAAATGAACGTTAAGCAAGATTAGCGAAATTAAATATATACATAATCATTTTCTGTTTGATCCAAACCAGATCTTGAGAAAATACCATTTTCCTTCAAAACATATGTTTTACCCCGAATTACGAGTATAATTGTTTTGTCTAGAAAATTTTACTCGTTCTGGGTATTTCCTATTTAAAAAACTTTGCGTTTGATTAAACGTTTTTATTAGCCTTAGTGTCGACATTATGATTTCATATTGAACAATTGATAGTTATGGAATAATATTTTAATAATAAATTGGCACTTATATAGCGCAGTTTTGTAGTATTTCACCTCGAGTGCGCAAGTAGTCACCGCCATTTATCATTTGACACTTGACAGAAATTTAAGAAAAAAGTATCTCAATAAGATAATCTAATAACAAGTTACATGACGCCCGAGTTCGCCGTTCAATAGATTTCACTAGTTCAGATTTAAAATTTCTGCTGCATAGTTGAGATATGGCTCATATTAATAATTATGTATTTATTTTTTGTAATTATCGTCTCAAAGTGATAGTTTTTGCATTCTTATACGAGTATGTAGGCGATTTTGCCTAAGTTATAGGAGTTGTAATTTGCTGTCTTTTATTTCACTTGATATTAGTTTTATAAATTCATCTTAGACACCAGCAATTTATGGACCCAAGCAGACGAGTGTAGTTGATATATTTTCTATTTACATAGACAAATAAACTCACACTGTTCTCCGGGGAATTATAATTTCTGCACTCTTAAAAATAGGAAAACCTTGTAAGTGAATACTGCACAAGAGTGCCAACGACTCGGAGCTCATAGGACTATGGCATTTCCGATCGTGGTATGTTGTGAGGCGAAATGGTGTGAGGAGGGGAAGCAAGCGGAAAAAGGAGGTAGAGAAGTACCTAGATATTTAGATCTGGTCACCAAACACGACTAAACCCACTTCAAGCAACGTTTCGATTCTGAATGCTACAGTAAGAGTATCTACCACTCTTGAACGTTCCGACAGAAAAGTTATTTTTTTATATTAATTAAATGTGAAAAAATACATTTTAATGCAATAAAATGTATTTGTATCCACGCCGGAATTTGAACCCGGAACCTCCGAATTCGTAGCCGAGGATCTGAAGCACTCGACCAAGGAAGTCGTCAAAACTTATCGTACTATAACCACTGATATATACTGATATACATATCACTCAAAAGGGGGATACGTAAGGGGCCGTATAGTATAAGATCAATTCACGTTATGTGCAAGATCAGTTCTTCTCATCACGTGAGACGCATGGAGAAGTGATATGATAATGTTATTAGTTCGTGAATCCCATCGACAAACAGTTGACATTCTCGCCAACTGGTTTGAAAGTAAAGCCAACAGGTGGAATCAACGTAATAAATTCTTGTCCTATTTCGTATTTGCATATTTTATTTACATTTTATGCCATTAATGCGACAAAAATCCGATAAAACATTTATATTAAGATATTACGGCGAGAATACTTCGAATATTTCTTGTGCCACCGTGAAAAAGGACTTAGAATTTAAATAGTTGTTTAAGTAAAAACAGTTCGCATTGGAAACAGCGAAGGCTAGCGGTTTTTTACGCTAAGTTTTTCTTGTTTTTTAGTAAATTACGTACCCTAAAACTTATATTGTAGACCTTTTCGACGAGCACTTGTATTAAACTTAATCCGCCCAATAAATAGCTAGCAAAACGTCCTACCCACCGGGCTGTCGACCACAATTTTTATCTATCCGATTTTTAAAAACCATTGTCATTTTTTTCTTCTACAGATGATGCCTATCAATAAATTTAAAAAAGCCTGTAAAAAATATTTAAAATGCATGTAAACCAAAATAATAAGTAGTATTTAAGTTAAAATATTATTAGTCAAAAAGAAAATGAAATAATTAGATACTTGTAAACTTAAATGTACAAAGTAACTAATATAAAATAAATTTAAAAAAAATAAAAAAATATATATATATTTATATATTTTCATTCGTATTTAATTTTTAAACAAAATTGACATTTACAAGTACACATTAGAAAAAAATACTAGAAAATTCCACTATCCGGGCGTTTAACCGTAGATCTATCGCGTTTATCATTAGGTCCGCCATATTTATCCAGCAGGAATGGTGCTTATGAATGAATTAACAATGTTTCAAGTTGTATGGACATTAAAATATCTGTGTGAAGTCGGGGAAATTTTTCCTTTTCTTTGTTGCAGACTAATCGACTTGGCGTATTAATTTTCAGAGCACCTATAGATTGCGAACCATTTTAAATATTGAAACAATTTAATGAATATAATCGACGATTTCGGTAATTTTTAATCGTTCCCGCCGGGCTGCAGATCACCAACGAGGAAACGAAAGTTCACATCGACTAAATTGAGAATGTTTAGTCGGCGTGAGCTGTTGCTCGTTCGCTGACGATCTGCTGTAATTTTGTTAGTTATGACCGTTAAAAGATGTCCTAAGCTATCGATAC
The DNA here is from genome assembly GCA_022651775.1 of Drusus annulatus. Lineage (NCBI taxonomy): Eukaryota > Metazoa > Arthropoda > Insecta > Trichoptera > Limnephilidae > Drusus > Drusus annulatus. Next base: position 239,512 of record JAGWCC010000504.1, on the reverse strand, counting down.
ATTCCATTTTTTATTATTATTGAGGCTTATAGATATATAAAAAAAATTGCATAGAATTTAAACAAATACCGCTGGTCGGTATGTCATTCTTATTTTAATATTGTTTTTTTAAGACTCTTGTCTGGTATTTTTCGAGTTATTCGAGAAGGGGTAAAAAGTAATAGAATTTGCATAGAATTTCACCAAATATCTCTGGTTAGTATATGATTCTTATTTTAATATTGTTTTTTTAAGACTCTTGCCTGGTCTTTTTCGACTTATTCGAGAAGGGGATAAAAGGTAATAGAAGTTGCGTAGAATTTCACCAAATATCTCTGATTAGTATATCATTCTTATTTGAATATCGTTTTTTTAAGACTCTTGTCTGGTCTTTTTAGAGTTATTTAGAAGAGGCTGACAAGTAACGTTTTTCTATGTACGCGGTCAGTTAATAGAAAAGATATTTTGCGTTATTGTGTTGTAAGTACGAGTTGTATTTTTGAGTTCGTGAGTGGCTAGCGAGCGATACAAAGCACACAAAAAAACGTGGAACCGATTAAAAATAAATAAAAACATTTTACGAAATCCCGATGATACAATCTTAGTTATAACGAGAAAATACTCGTATTTTATCTCGATCGATTGAAGACACCAACTGTCGGCCGGACTTTGCACCAGACTTGGTAGTAAACAATATGTTATTTTTTATTGAATAACAATATCTCCACTTTACATTCTTATCGAGTAGTTTATTGTGAAACGCTTTGGCATATGTTAATAAACATCACGAGTGATATTTGGAAGAAACGACACGCTTATGGCCCGGAATACGCGAAGATTGGAGGAGGTTACGAGTCCCGTGACTCATTATAAATTAAACAACTCTCCAACAAGGAGGTCAAATGCTTGTTTTCCCGACAAAATAGATCTTTTAATCTTGTCAGACAGAGGAAATAATTGAGACATTCGTATGAATTTTATGTGGGTATTAATATTATGTATCTTAGACACATATTCCGAATAACTACAGAAGAGTTTTTTTTTTTAATAATTCATCATGAGATAAATATGAGATTTTAGAAGTCTGTAGGTACGTATATGATTTTTAAAATTCACAGGAGCAAATATGAAACAAAAAAAGACAGAAAATAAAAAGACAATGGTCACAACTGAGACTCGAACTCGGATCCTCTACTCTATCCGGGAGTAACATTTCAACCAATTCAGCTATTGGGACCTTATTAGAAATCGACATTTTCAATCGATTTCATACTTTTCACTGAAGATTTTTGATATTAATTTTTCAATTTTCTAATAAGATCCCAACGGCTAAATTGGTTGAAGCTTTACTCCCAAATAGAGTAGAGGATCCGAGTTCGAGTCTTGGTTGTGACCATTGTCTTTTTATTTTCTGTATTTTTGTGTTTCATATTTGTGTTGTTGATTATTAATATTATTTAAATACTTAAAAAAACATTAATGCTTTGAGGTTAATTTTAATTTAAATGTAAATATTTTTTGTTATTTAAGGAGAAAACACAGATTCAGAAAGTAATTTGTAAAAAAATACACACACTGAAGAATTTGCCTGCATCCCAATTATTTCTTTCAGATTAACATATGTAGCAGATAAACAAATCTTTACAGATATTTATAAACACATTGAAAGGGGGAAAAAAAATTAAAGATTGGCTTCCACAAAAAAAAAATTCACAGTGTCTCAACGAAGTAGCAGCAGATAACTGTGTGCGAAAGGGAGAACAGAATGAGTAAAAAAAATCAAGTTTTGAGTAAAGTATGCAGAATTGTTCCTTAGATACATATCACAATGAAAATGAATTGAGTCAGAAAATAAAATGATGTGCAATTATTTTTTGAAAAAGGACAATTAACAAATGACATGATTACATACAAAAAAAAAAACAAATTCCTAAATTTTGTTTAGGCTCTCGTGAAAACCTGCGTGTTTTTTTACTTATTCCGTTCTCTCTTTTGCATACATAAATTACCTTTCCAAAGATATCTTAAGAATAATTTAAAGGGAAGAAAAAATAAATATTTAAAAAATAATAATTAAAATAGTGTCACACAGAGAAATGATAAAAAAGTGCACAATGTAAAACCAAAGTACCAATAAGTTGTTTTTTTACGTGAAAACAGCTTTCAATATTTGTTTGTTGTATTTTGTTACACTGACTGATTAGAATTGAAAAAAAAAAAGTTTTTTGGATCTGTATTGGTTTCGCCAAAACAACCACCTTTGACAAAATCCAAAAAAGTTCTTTAAAAAAATAATGTCATAAATTTTACATATCTCGCGAAAAAAAGGAGAACACACAAACATGCCATACAGCTACTGGGCGCAGAGACAATTGCTAATATTAAAATATGCCGTTTAAATTTATAATTATAGTATTAAGTTTATCATTCATTGTTAATAATTGTCTGTTAATGTAAGTCATATTAAAATACGATTAGATACTTCTCAATGAAAATCAATGTATCATTTTTTCAATTGACCAAAACATTATGTGTTACTTTTAAATTTAGCTGGCTTTATACATAATTTAGATTCACACCGCTTGATAAATGTTATTTATATCGATAATCAAAACGCATGAATATATGCGCTTGCATTATAAAATATTAACAAAATATAGAAATTGAATTATAAAATATTAACAAAATATAGAAATTGAATTATAAAATATCAACAAAATACGTACATTTCGGTAAATTCACTTTAAATGGTGTTGTTTAAAAATTCCACTTAATTTTTTTAAGGATATAGTCTTAACCACTGTAGAGATAAACCGATATAATTATGTAGTAGGCGTGTCTGTGTGGCAGAAGTAAGGTCAATTTTATTTTTTATCATGTTTCATTCAATTTTATTTCGAAATACTGTAAAAATCTTTCATGAACAAATAATCGATTTAATTGGTTTGTCTAGGGCCTAGGAGCTGACAGACCAAATGCAAATTGGCGATATAAGCTTTTTTTTTCAAATCGACTTAGATCACACATCTGAAGCTCTAGCAGGAAACATCGATAAACTTTTTATCGACAATGTCGGTTTTCTGAAATGGTTCGCGAGTTGACTGCAGATCGCCAACGAACGAACAACAGCTCACGTCAACTGAACATGCTCAATTAATTCGATGCGAATTGCTCGTTGGCGATCTTCAGTCCGGTTCGGGAACGAATTCAAATTACCGACATTGACGATAAAATATACATCGATGTTCCGTGCTAGAGCCCCAGAAACTGTTTGTTTTTGTATGGTTAATATGAGAAGCGTTCACTCCATACAGTCGCATAAGCACTGCCTGGCCTGCTGTACTCGCATAAAAATATGAAATTATCGCAAAAATTTATCTATGCTTTCAAAAATACGCGCGAAGTTCAGCTTATCGTACCGCCGCGAGCGCCCCATCGATTGTCCTACTATAGCGTGTCAAAAGCAGGAACTACATATGCCCAAAACGCCTCCAACGTCAGAGTGGATTATTCTATATTTACTAGACTACACAAAATATGTATGCATTTATGCTGTGAGCTGTGCGCGCGTTCATGTGACTCATTTGTTAGTGTCTAGGCGGTGCTTTACAGAACTAATTCACTAGCAATCAGTGACATCTGTTGGTGCATATCTCGATTATCACTGCTTACCGTGTTCAAACTGGTTAATACAGTAGCTAGATGTGTTCCCATAAATGTCAGTGCGCGAGGCAACAGTCACATAATGTAAAATAGTCTCCCTCCTTTTGCAGAGTGGTGAGGAGCATGCAGTGGTGGCGCGCGGCGCTGGCGGCGCTGGCGCTCGCCGCGGCGGCCGGGGCAGGGCTGCGGGCGCCGGGGCCGGGGGCCCGCTGGCCGAGCTGCTGGCGCGTGCCGCGGCCCGCCGGCCCGGGGAGCGTCCCCGCGCCGCCCGCTCGTGCCCGAGGCCATGCGGTCGCTCTACACGCAGCTCAGCGCCTCCGACCCGCTCCTGCCGGACGCCTTCCTCACGGGGCGCACCCCGCTGCACAAGCGCACGGCCAACACCGTCCGGGGCTTCACACACGAAGGTGACTATCGCTTCTTCTATAATATTGCCTCTCACCTCATTTCATCACATTTCAATTAATTTTTATGTGATTTCATCTGATCACATTTCTTGTATTTTCCAATGACATTACTTTTTTTTTAATATTATTATTTTATTTTGTTGAAATTTCGTTTTTATTATTTACAAATATTATAAAGACACGATATTGTCTAAGCATATTTTTAAAAAAATGTGGCAAGTAAAAAACACACGTACGTTTCCAGTAAATTAACATTAATCATTTATTTTTAATTTTTAAAATTTTTTGAGAGACCAACAGTTGATATACAAATTAGGTATTTTTTGAAATGGGTGGTATGAATATGACCATTTACAGGTTTCCACTTGGGTAGTCATATGTCATGAATGACAAAGATAGACATTCAAAGAATATGTATGTGGACGAAATAGATATAAGACCGAGTGGTGCTACATCAACGAATATGGAACGCCGTATAATACGACCTACTGCCAGTAGGTTTTCCTTCTTTTACTTATGTGTTACTTCGTTCACCATCTCACTCTCTAATGGCACCTAATTTTTTCGGGAAACACTGGAAATAATTGTTTTATATCAAATAATATCTTATTTTCGTGTTGTTACGAATGAAATGTTATTCCTCACGTTTGACTAGTGTTTCAAGGGTAATCTAAACGCTGCCTCATCACACATGAGGGTATTTTGGCACTTATTTATGCAATTTGTTTAGATGTAGTACACGACCTCAAACGACGCGTGACAGCTTAATAACAAATCCGCCAAATCTAAAGTACGGTAATGACAATATCTTTTGCTTGCCACTTTGAGAGTTCTACAGCATCTATAAGTCTGTAATTTCTTTGGTATTTTTATCGTTTTTCATCTCAATTCAAATTATTTTATTTCATTTCATATAGTTTATTTCTAACATTACTTTTGTCTGAATTACTGTCAATACGTAACGACGTATTTGGTGAGCACCTCAATACGAGAACCTGCGTCGAGGTGTGCAAGTGCCTATGGTAGAACTTTGTAATCTTAAATTTTAAATAATAAACTTGACGTAACTTATCTCGGGAGATGAAATAAAAAAAAACCTTTCTTGGCAAAGCAAGGCGCCTTCAATCAATTTCTTCAATACTTTTTTTTGTCATCAAAGATATCCATTCTGAATTGTAATTACTGTATATTGTATCTTCTGAATTGAATAAATCTAAAAAAACCTCAATAATACTAAAAATAATGGTATATTTCGATAGCTGATGGCATCTTTGAACAGTCATGACATAACCAACATGTTTCGAGTATATAAAATAACCGCTTCAATATCTCGGTTCTAGAATAACTAGACATAACCTGACGTAACTCGCCATAACCGGGCATAACCTGACAACCTAAGAAAACCCTACATTTTCCATCGGGTGGCATCTAGCAATATTTGTATTGCTAAAGGTCAAACCTATAATATCTTTATATACGCAGTTACCAAGTTGTTATTTGTATTTCCTTAATCGTTTAACTAATGAGACTTTCTTGTTTCCAGCGAGCGACATCGATAAGAAGTTCAAGGAAGAAGATCGGTTCCGGTTGGTGTTCAACGTCACCGTCCCCGAGGGGGAATCCCTTACGAAGGCTGAAATAGTGTTAGCTAGAGACAGTATAAACTTTATTCCGGGCAGTGAAACGTCCGAACATAGACACCAAGTGCTAGTGTACGACATAGTGAAGCCGGGCCGCAAGGGGCGCACCCCGCCCCAGCTGCGGCTGGCGGACTCCAAGTGGGTGAGGCTGTCCCAGGCGGGGGACGTGCGGCTGGACGTGACGGCAGCGGCGGACCGCTGGCTGTGGCGGCCGCACGAGAACCACGGGCTGCTCGTGCACGTGCTGGCCGCGCCGCACCTGCGCCAGCACCGCCACGTGCGGCTGCGGCGCGCGGCAGGCGAGCGGCGCAGCGCGTGGCGCGTGCGCCAGCCCACGCTGCTGGCCTACACGGACGACGGGCGCGCACGCCTGCAGCCGGCCGACGCGCCGCTGGTGCCCGCGCGCAGCCGCCGCGCGGAGAGCGGCGCGGGCACCGCCGCAAGGACCACCGCGAGACGTGCCAGCGCCGCCCGCTCTACGTGGACTTCGGGGACGTGGGCTGGGCCGACTGGATCGTGGCCCCCATCGGCTACGAGGCCTTCTACTGCCACGGGGACTGCCCGTTCCCGCTGGCGGACCACCTCAACTCCACCAATCACGCCATCGTGCAGACACTGGTGAACTCCATGAACCCGGCCGCCGTGCCCAAGGCGTGCTGCGTGCCCACGTCGCTGTCCAGCATCTCCATGCTGTACCTGGACGAGGAGAACAAGGTGGTGCTGAAGAACTACCAGGAGATGGCCGTGGTGGGCTGCGGCTGCCGGTGAAGACTGCTGGCTGCTGGCTGCTGGCGAGGCGCCACGAGGAATCGCTGTGATTTTACGAAGACTTAGTTATATTTATACTCGACATGTGGCATTTTAAATCTACTTTAAACTTGTATTTTACATATTGTAATCGCGACTCCGGCCCGCTCCGCCAGGGACGGGAAGTTTAATGTTAGTAGCCTTTTGCTGTCGGTTCTGCGCTCTGCAGAAGATGTCCTGCGCGAGACCGGCCGGTCGCTGCTGGCTGCTGGATGCTGGCTGCGACAACCACCTCTCTAGTGTGCAACGTCTGCAGTGAAATGTGTAACAAAACAATTTTATAAATGAGATGCAAACATATCATTTTATCGGAAAACCAAAAAGGTCGTTATGGGTATCTAAATTTGAAATGTTTCTTGCATAACCAATAAAGATTCAAAACGCAGTTCAGCACTGATCTTGCCCAATGGAACTAGCCGACCAAGAAAGCAACCTGCTAGCACCGGAGAGAGGCATCAGCAGCTATGGGCAGGCGATAGCGATCTGACACTCGAATGAAATCATTACAAACGTCTCCATAAATATAAAAGTTTGTATCAGATTTCCCTTTACCTCCATTGACGCATGCCCAATAAGCGTGGTATCTAATTAATGTCATTTCTATGCATTATTTTGCTTTTTAGAGTTTTGAAGGTAAATGTCTTCATCGACTAGAAATAATCACTTTCCAGGTATTTTTTAAAATTAATTTGTTGCAAGTGGAAAAATCTTGCTATTTGTTTATATTTGTAAAATCAACGTAAATTATGTTAGTACCTGAAAAAATGTATTTACAACTATTACAACGTGTTTTTAGTTTCAAAGATATATTCTTTAAGTCAACATGCGTCAATGTGAACAAAAATTTCGTAAGAAATTATTTCTAATACCAAAATTGTATTGAATATTTTATGAAAATTATATAGTTTAATGTACTATCAATTTTATCAAGACATTATTTTTCCAAAATTATTATTTATCCTATATTTTAAAATGTATTCGTGTAAAAATTCACTTTGACAGCCAGTAAACAAAATCATTCATATTCGACCAAAATGTCCCATTCTGTGTTTGTTCTTAAAATGTGTCGTATTTGTATTGTGAAATCTATTTGGCAAAATGCAAAAACGTATTATGTGTCCGATTCAGTTAGAAATTGTATCAACCATTGTAATTGCTCAAAAATATTCGTATAAATGTGTATTTGATTAGAAATAAGTCGAGGGAGAGCATGTACATAAAGAATTTCATATTTGGACTGAATGTAAAATGTACCCTAAACCAATAAATTGCAATTAAAAGAAAGAGTTTAAAAAATGATTTTCAAACTTAAACCTTCTGTTCTTTATTGGGTATTACCACGTTTTAAGCTTAAACCTTCTGTTCTTTATTGGGTATTACCACGTTTTAAGGTTTTTGTGGTTAGGGGTACATTGATAAAAGAGCCCTTTTTAGATTATAAAATTTCAGTTGAATTATTGAATTTTTTTTTTACCACAATGTTTATATTTTAAAACTGGTCGATATTTGATGGTGGAATTATTATTATCATTATGCCATACAATAATTATATTAATTAACAGTGATCCAATATAGAATGTACATCAGCCTTAAATCTAAATTAAATACCAAACATAATAAACGAGGGGTTTTCAATCAATCATCATTTCATAAATTTCTTGCAAACCCATTGATGATTATTTTTCATTTCCGTTACTACAAGATACCGTTATAACCTAACTGACAACCTTATTAAAGTTTTATTTTATTTTTTACCATTCAAAATATTACATAATATCACAATAAAGCGCCGTTAAACCGCTACATAGCTGATGTATTCCTCGGTAACATTTCAAAGTATGAAGTAGAGTTTAGAATTGAGGCTGATTTAGATTTAATGTGTCATTTCCGATGATTTAAAGCGAGTAAAGTTTAAAAACGATGTCCTTCAATGAATTCTGTTATAATTCGATTGTTCGATTCGAAAAATGGTATATCTCGATGTTTTGAAACAAAAAATGATATCGTCAACCGCCATAGAAATCTCAGCCTTAGTGGGGAGGTGGGGAGTGGGGTAGGGACAGGTGACTTGACTCTCCGCTGAGTCTAGCGAGCCAATGGTGGCTCTTGGTCACTGGAGCCGGAATAACGTGTTTCACCATCTATAAATGTGAGTTAAATGTATTATACAAACAAAACTATGCAAACGCCATGTTTTGTGCTAGAAATGTTCATGTATTTATAAATTTTAAGTAACCATTCCGACGGCAAAACGTTGACAACTCCTTGTTCCATCTAGTAACAACACTCTTCAAATATCTGTCCATTTAAAACACTATTTTATCAATCTAGCTACTATCAAAAACATTTTAACCTTATGTGACTGACGGGGTACTCGGGTACCCTTTTTGGTTTACAACATAGATTTTTTTTATGTTCCCCTAAGTCTAACCGGCTGAAACTGACTTCTCTTTTTCACAATAGTAAAAATGAACAATTAAACACAACCATTGTATGTTAGCGGAAAACGTTTAAGTATAATTTACACCTTCTGAAAACTCATGAGGGTACCCGGGTACCCTCGTGAGTTTTATATGGAATTTAAAGCTTGTCCATATTTATGAATCATTTATATTTGATAAATATGATGTACCGTTGTGTTCAAAGTACATCACCTGTATCTTTAATACTATTTTTAATCACTTACTGAATTAAAAACCCCAACAAAAGATGGTACTGGGTGAAATTTCTATCCACTTCCCCAAGTATTGAACTGAGCCGAAATGTATTACGTCATAAAAGTGGTCCGGCAAACTTCAGCAAATTATATACTGGAAAAAACCTTAATATCAATTTTAAAAACGTGTATTTTTCTTCAGTCACGTAATGGTTAATAAGTTGGGCGTGTTGTACAGGGCCCGCAGATACTTCAATAGTACACAACTGCTGACCTTGTACAAATCGCAAGTACGCCCCACTGTTGAATTTGGTAGCCACCTCTGGTCTTGAGCCCCTAAATACCTGAAAAAAACCCTTGACTCTGTGCAGAAACGGGCGGCCCGTTTGATAGATTCTCCTATCTTAACAAACGGATTGCAAACTTTGGAGCACAGACGTCAGGTGGGAATGCTGTTCTTGTTCTACAGGTATTTCAATGGAAGATGCTCCGAGGAACTTGCGTCATTGATCCCTTCGGCACCGGTGCATAGTCGGGAAACTCGCCAAACGCGCGCCCAACATTTGTACACGGTTGACATTCAATTCATGAGAACGGGTCGCTTTTACGACTCGTTCTTATGTTCAACAGCTCGGCTATGGAACGATTTGCCGGCCTCTGTTTTTTCTCCCTCCTTCAACATGGGCCTCTTCAAGACCCAAGTTCACTCCTTCCTTTCCTCAAAAAAACCCTCCACACAGCATCCCCAAAGATGACATAGGCCCTGAGGGAAATTTTTTTTTCCTCAAGGCCTCCTGTGTGGAGTTATTGTAAAAAAAAAAAAATGGTTTGAGATAAGTAAGATTCCTTTTTCGTAACATTGTGCGTTGGGTGTAATTCACCACGCTTTACAATCCAGTGATCTGCGCATACAGTAGACACTAGGCCAGAAATACTACATATTGAATTACAACATTGAATCGTTGCATGGAGGAAGATGCCTCTCAGAATAAATTAGCCCGCGCTAAAACCGTTGGAGATTTCCATCACGTAGTTTGAGTGCGCAGGCAACTAACGTAGCAGCTACCTGTGCGTACCTGTATGTTGCTGCGCGAGGGTGATACTAGATGCGGCCATGGAGTTGCGTGTGTTTGTTGGTTGCCCAGCGATTGATTGCAGCTGGGCGGAATGCGAAGTATTTATGTGTTAATATTAGACCGTTGCCAAGCCGACATGTCAAGTAGCCAATTACTATTTTAGGTGTAAAGACAAGATGTGTAATATATTAGTACCTGGATATAAGGATATTTATTTTTTTAATGTTATACAATGTGCATATTGTACAAAATTTCATAAGTCATAGAGTATCGGTTGCCACGGAAAATGTAAATAAATGTCAAATCGCCTAGTGAGTTGTACATACATAAGCTACTCCTGTACATATTATATCGTTTACCCAAAATGTATGAAATAACAATACAGATGATTTAAAAACAAACTATTATGTTATCACTCCACATTATCCAAAACAGCCTCCTTTCCTCCACTCTAACATAGTTGAGAACCTGACCTAATAATTTGTAGAGTCGGACAAACGGAAGAATGCGGCTGACGGCTGATTGGAGACGGGGGGAAGAAATTGACACTGCACTCATACTCGTATACCAAAAGAAGGGGGGATAAGTCAAAAATCGGCTTTTTATTTAGGTGTCCAAAGTTACCCCTCAGTTATGTATCTCACAAGGAAATATTGGTTGAATTATAAAACATGATATTTTAGAATTTCATAGAAGAAAATATATATTATATTTCAAGAAATGAAAAAAATAACTTTGTATCAGACCATGGATATGACTTTAATTTTTATGACTGAACGGCTTCGTTTAGCCTAAGCATCATCAGGATACAAAAATAAAACTAAACTTTTTGTACCCTGATGATCCTTAGGTTATACGAAACCGGTCGGTCATAAAAATTAAAATAATATCTGCGGTCTTTTACAAAGTTATTTTTTATTTATTTTTAAATATGTCCAAAAACAAAGTACCAAAATTTGCTCGTACGTTTGCTCAGTCCGTTAGAATTAATGTTCACTCTGCTCCTTTTTTTAAACAAATATTATATATCAGTTCCTTTACAAAATTATCCGCGAATTAAGTATCATAAATACATCTTAAAACCCTTGAAAATGATGAAATCAAAGAATCATAAATGATAAATTAAACATAGAACTCAAATCTTAAGGATGATTTCCTTTTTTAAAGCAATTAGTTACTCACTTCACTGCAATCTATCTCCGTCTCTGTTCTAGAAGAAAGGGGGTTAACCTTTTCTGTTAGATAATGAGAAATAAAAAGAATAAATAATTAAACATTTATAATGCATAAAGAAATACTCAACAGAAGGCAAACCTCGCGGCTGGAGAAACTCTAAGTGGTTTGGTCGAACACATCTCTGTTCATGGTTACTGGTTACAGTTTCAAGAGTTCAAGTGTCAAAGATGTTGTCATGCCTCCAAGCGAAACATTTAAAAGAATGTATTGATATCCATATTCATATTTGCTTACCGAGAAAACATTAGACACACAGCCTGAATTTTGTTCATGCCATCATCACCTGCTGCTGTAACTGCCAAAAGCATCGAATTCATCTACCATAAGAATTTTGAAAAAGTCATGACTTTTCAAACCAGTAATGATGGAATCTTCGCATTCAAAGTGGGGAACCCAGTTAAATCGACGCAAAAAAAAAACTTTATTATAAAAAGTACGTTTGTTGTTGATAGCGGTAAGTGCGGTTTTGCTTTCTGAGATGATATTAAAAGTAGAATAATTCAAATAGAAAACCTGTTTGTGTGAGTAGCAAAAGCTCAAGTAATGAGTTCTGACTTTATGAAAACTGCTGAGATTTTTCCAAATGGAATTTCTAGTTTAAAGCAACTATTTTCAGCTCGCAACATGATTTCCATCATAAAGTATGAGTATTAAAATGGATAAACGCACTGTCTCAAATGAGATGTCACATTATTTGTTCCGTCAGGTAGTGAGTACCTACCTACACGTAATACCTACGAGGCCTGTTCAAAAGAATGGTGAATTTGGAATTTTCGCGGGCTGTGTACATTCGATTATTATTTTTTTTTTGTTATGTTGGTACACTTATGTTTTTCATATGTAAGCATTATCAGCCATTTTGGATTAGTGGTTTGTTTTTGACAACTGGAAAGGTTAGTCACGTTTTTGTGTGTTCTTCGATTTTTTACTTTTGAAAAAAATGGATCAAAGAAAATGTATTAAATTTTGCGTTAAAAATGGAATAAAGTGCTCCAACGCACTTCAAATGTTGATTGTGTCATTCGGCGAGTCTACTTTGCCTCAAAAAAGTGTTTGTAAGTGTTACAAGCGCTTTACAGAAGGCCGAGAAGATGTTAATGACGATGAGCGTCCTGGAGTTGTGGAAAAACAAATCATGGATTTTATTCTTTGATCCATTTTTTTCAAAAGTAAAAAATCGTAGTAAACACAAAAACGTTACTAACCTTTCCAGTTGTCAAAAACAAACCACTAATCCAAAATGGCTGATAATACTAACATATGATAAACATATGTGTACCAACATAACAACAACAAAAATCGATAATCGAATGTACACAGCCCGCGTAAATTAAAAATTCACCTTTTCTTTTGAACAGGCCATGTAAAATATAATAATTATATAAAATATTTAATGAAAATGAAATAATAAGTTTGTACCAGACCACAGGTTTTATTTTAATTTTTATTACCGAATGGTTTCGCTTAGCCTAAACATCATCAAGGTACAAAATTAATTTATTTGTTAATTTATTTTGTTTTCTCACTGTTCTCTTATTTTATATTTTTTATATTGTGTTCTCTCTCTGTATGTACGAGTATATATTATAACAACATACATTGTATTTTTTGTTGAGTTCAATGTTGCCTTGATGATGCTTGGGCGTAACCGTTCGGTCATAAAACTTCTTGAAACGAAGTTTAATTTTATTTCTTTATTGCTATTATTTATTACCATGTTATCATGTTTTCTATTTTTATTTATTATCTTTGTATTTTTTTTCCTTATCTCTCTATGTATTATATGGAACTCATGGGATTGCACCACCCTCCCTGAGATCTGGAATAAACTATTAAAAAAAAAAAAAAAATAAAAAAAAAAAAAAATTAAAATAAATTCTGTGGTCTTATACAAAGTTTTTATTTCATTTTCATTAAATATGTCAAGCCGCAAAGTGATACCTTTCTACGAATATTTACAAAATATTCACCACTGTAGATAATTTAGGTTTATTATTGATTAATCGATCGAAAAAAGGTAAATCATTCACACCATTAAAAGGCAAAAGAAAAATCCTCGACACAGCTCAATACATAAAGCAAGGTCTAACAGATGCCTTAGGAGTAATCTGATACCATCCAGCTACCCGGGCAGCAGACAGGTTGACGGGTAAATATTTCACCGAGTGCACCTGTTACGATCTCGGCCGTATGTTACCCGCCCGGACCGGCCCCGGTGGACCCTGGACACTGGACACTGGACCCTGGACACTGGACACTGGACATCTACATCGCGGGTTCACAATAATGCCGTTCGCAACCATTATTTATATAATAAAATAATCAGGTTTAGCGGGTTTCGTCCTGAACGCGAATGGCGATCCGGATCGAGAAGTCAGAGTGAATGAGTATGGAGTTGTGACAATTTTTGGGCAGAGATTGGACAGCACAAACCAACTTCCTGTTCGTGGGTAATTGTCCTCAAAGCAAAAATATACCAGGGGGGAGCACTAGTGTAGTCAGTATTGATGATTTTTGCCTGACTGGGGCGCGTCTAAGACTAGAGTATTTATACTTCCATTCATAACACATGCCGACATAATGTTTTCGTTTATTTGTGTGACCACTTTTTCACAGTATTGTTTTAAACAAAAATGAAGGATATAACCTAAAAACCGTTGAGTTCTGTCCTGTTATGTCGCTTAGCAAAACGTCGTGGGCGCAGTCGCCGGAGACGCGGGAGACGGAGATCATGCTTACATAACTAAAAGCGGAGCTATATTTTGTGAGAATTTGTCTTATCTTCTTTCTTCTCACGGCTTACGACGTACAAACCCAGAGAAAGTGATTTGTCATAAATTTTTATAGATTGGGTAAAATTTTTTAGCTCTCTCTCCATAAATATTCTTGCTCTGAGGTACCGCCCTTATGCCCAGAAAGGGCAGGGAAGGGGGAGAGGAGAATAAAGGGTATTTTTTTCATTAAATTAGTGAACTAACTAACTAAGCTAAGTAATGAAATGATATTTTCGTAGAAAGCAATCACTTTATGGCTTGGCATATTTAATGATGGCCTCCATGGTCGAGGGGTGAGAATCCGAAGGTCGCGGGTTCAAACCCGGCGTGCGCAAATAACTTTTATTTAATTAATATTGGTCATAACACATTTAATTCACATAAAAATAATATAAAGTATATTTGCGGCACGTTCCAGAGTGGTAGATACTCTCAGTATCACCCTGGTGAAAGACCACCATGCAGAATCAAAACGTTGCTTGGTTGAAATGGCTTTATTTGTGACCAGATCTGAATAGCCAAGCACTTCCCAACCTTCCTCTTCCCCATCTTCGTTCCCTCCAAACTACATTCAACCTCACAACATACCCCGATTGGGGATGCCATAGTCCCACTGGCTCTAGACAGTTGGGACTCTTGTGCGGTATTCACAAAGATAAAAAAAAAACAAAATCATATAATAACTTTGTGGATAAATAATAAATAAGACCACAGATATATTTTTTTTATGACCGACTGGTTTCGCTTAACCTTAGCATCGTCATGGTAAAAAAATAAACGAAGCGTAACCGTTTCGTCATAAAAATTAGAATAAAATTTGTGGTCTCATACAAAGTTATTATATCATTTTATTTCTACGAAAATATAATTTAACCTAGCTTTCCTAAATGAAATTCAGCAGATGAGTGATGATCAGTAATTTGTAAAAAACTGTGAATAAATTAACATTATTGACTCGAGGTAAGAGCAAATTTTATGAATCAGATGTTTAATTGGTTATGATTAACGATTCTCACGGTTAAATGCATTATCGTGGTGGATTTTTGTGTTATGATGCCTTTTAGTGCTTTCTTCTCCTTTAGCCAACGTTTTAGACAGCCTTTCAGTGTTCATCATCAGGGCATATCGTCACTGGAAGAGCAAAAGGGCTTAAAATACACTTTGATCAAAAATGAGTTAAATTGCAGTTTTGATCAGTTCTTTTTTCTGCATCGAATGCTTTGACTCTCGTTTGATTCTGAAGACTTTTGTGGCCCCCCAGCCATCCAAAATATGTTTACCATTTGGGAGAAGGCTTAACTCAAGCGACATATCAATATTTTTATTTTATTTTATTTTTTTATATAATTTAATTGAATTAAATTTAATATTATTATTGAGTTCTGCTATTTTCAGTTTTTTTATTTTTAGTGACAGCTGTTTCGGCGTTTAAGGCCATTGTCAAACTGTCTTAAACGCCGAAACAGCTGTCACTAAAAATAAAAAACTGAAAATAGCAGAACTCAATAGTAATGATATTAAATTTAATTCAATTAAATTATATAAAAATTAAAATGGAGTTCTACAAATTGAACACAAAAACTATAAATAAATAGACATATCAATATCTATATCGATGATATCAATACCTACACATATTGTCGCCGGAAAGGCAAAAGGGCCTAAGCACCATTTTGAAAAGTTTACACCAGAGCATTTTATATTTTTTGTTTGTTTTATAATAAAAGTCACAAGTCTTGAGTGCCTCGTTGGATTTTGATAAAAAGTTAACTCAGGTAACTCAACGCTCACACTGAGTTACCTTAAGCGACAAAAAGCTAAAAAAAAAGTCCCAAACTTGTGTCGCTTGAGTCAAGCCTTCTCCCAAAAGTCAAATATATTTTAGATGGCTGAAGGGCCACAAAAGTCTGCATAATCAAACGAGAGTCGATGCAGAAAAAGGAACTGATCAAAACTGTAGATTTAACTCATTTTTGATCAAAGTGTCGTTTAAGCCCTTTTGCTTTTCATTTTAGTAAGTAAGGAGAAAACGGAAACCAAGCAAATAAAGGAAACATAGTGGAAATCAACATGTTCAGTGCTGGAAGAAACTGGTGGAAGATATGCAACTCATCCAGCAATAGATGCGATCCTTTTAAGTTTCCATTGAAAACAACGTCGAGCTAGGCGCATCAATAAAACGTATAACTAAATTCAGATGCGTATATCCGAGGAAACCGGTGGGAGATGAAGGCAGCCTCATACTTGCAGAGGAAGGTAATGGTAAAAAATCCATTGAAGCCTGTTTGACAATGGCCTTAAACGCCGAAACAGCTGTCACTAAAAATAAAAAACTGAAAATAGCAGAACTCAATAATAATAATATTAAATTTAATTCAATTAAATTATATAAAAAAATAAAATAAAATAAAAATATTGATATGTCGCTTGAGTTAAGCCTTCTCCCAAATGGTAAACATATTTTGGATGGCTGAAGGGCCACAAAAGTCTTCAGAATCAAACGAGAGTCAAAGCATTCGATGCAGAAAAAAGAACTGATCAAAACTGCAATTTAACTCATTTTTGATCAAAGTGTATTTTAAGCCCTTTTGCTTTTCATTTTAGTAAGTAAGGAGAAAACGGAAACCAAGCAAATAAAGGAAACATAGTGGAAATCAACATGTTCAGTGCTGGAAGAAACTGGTGGAAGATATGCAACTCATCCAGCAATAGATGCGATCCTTTTAAGTTTCCATTGAAAACAACGTCGAGCCAGGCGCATCAATAAAACGTATAACTAAATTCAGATGCGTATATCCGAGGAAACCGGTGGGAGATGAAGGCAGCCTCATACTTGCAGAGGAAGGTAATGGTAAAAAAATCCATTGAAGCCTCGTCCTGCATTATTCATCTCCCCAGCACACCTGGCCCGCAGTCCAGGGATGGTCAAGGGAATGAGGATTGATACCTATGGACCACTTTTTCCCCCGAGGCAGGACGAAATCCCAAACCGGTTCAACAAATCACTTTTGGTCGCTGTCAAGTGACGGCAGAAAATATTCTTCGTTAAGAGACGATACGAAAAAATTGGAATGGCGTACCTCAAACAGGCACGAGCTGGGAGTAACGATATAAGGAGGCATAGGAGGAATTAGTATGTAGTGATAGAAAGTAAGATCTGTACAGCGCCCTTGAGGTGATTTTTCACAAAAACGGCGCTATATAAATCATCCAAATATTATTATTATTATAGCTAATATTTTTACCCAACCTTTACAAATTTAAGATAAATCACTTCCTCCGGGATTTTACGTCGTATTCTATGAGAGAGAAAGAGACAAGAAAAGTCGTCACATAATATCGCAACACTTCCAAGTATGTGAGGATGTACTCCGTCCGCGCCAACTTCACACCATTGAGTCGCATAACTTACGTTAACGGATTTAGGGGTTATTTTCTATATTTTTGGTGATCAAAATGCTTGCAGTAGTGATACAAATTAATCAAACACGATGGTGATATGTGCTATGCGTGAATGCTCAAATAAGACCAAACAAAGATTATAAAACATTACTTTTCTAAGGTATTTCAACGGTTTTAAATATTTTGGACCGAACTTTAGAATTTTCACATTTTTAATGATTTAAAGACATAAAATCAACAAAAAGCATCCATGATTATTTAGGCAAGCTTTCTGTTATTAGTCTCTGTGTGATTTTTTGACTTTATAAATCATTTTAATGGTGAATTAATATTTTTTTGTTTAATGTGTTCAAATATGTTTATTAAAAATGTCCGAATTCTATGTGGGCGGTAACTAATAGGCTATCCAACATCTTCAATATATTTTTGTCTCTTTCTATCAAGTCAGTATAAATTCAACAATCCTGACTACACTTTTTCGCAAAGGCACTTCCCCATGTCGTACAAGGGTACGAATCTCCGAAAAAGACAAAATCAATTAAAGAGATCGATAGGACTGCGATACAAATAATCCATTTAATTTATTTGTTCTTGTCACGGCCGTTTCCGAACAAATTTGAATAGCCAAGTACTTTTTCAACCTTCACCTTCCCCATCTACTTCTCATCTCTTCAACCTCACAACATACCTCGATTGGGGGCCATAGTCTCACTGACTCGAGACGGTTGAGAGCAGTTAGGAATCTTGTGAGGTATTCACCATAATTTATTTATTTTTAAACATAGTTTCATAAAATATATTCATAACTTAATGATTCAGGTATTCGGCTTGATTTTTATTTAATGATGTGACTCTCTGAACGTTATTAACGATGGAGATTTTGAAGAATTATATCTCGCGACGAAAAAGACAATATGCGCCGTACATATTTGTGTTTCACTATAAATTCACAGCATGCGGCCAGCTTAGTGGTGTTCAATTTTCTGTTGCTTGGGGTTGCGTTTTTAATTCCTGCGCAGCGTAAAACTGTATTAACAAAGATATTTCTATTCGATTAAAAAAATATTTGGTGCTCTAAACTGAAAGTTTACACAGAAGTTACAGACGATCAAAAAGTTTTTTTTTTTTCCATTATATATATATATATATGTGTTTTTTGTGTTTAATTTTTAGAACTCTCTTTTAATAATTATATTTCAATTGTTTTGTTGGCTTTAGTTTTTAATGATCTTAAACGTCGAAACAGCCGTCTCTAAAAATGCAAACTAAAACTACCAATTAAATAATAATATTTTTAATTCAATTCAATTGAATTATAAAAATATATCATATTTTTGTATAAATACTATCGATAAACATAACAACTGCCTTAACCTTCCCTTAACTATAATGTGTAACGACTACACATTGCTTCTAATAACTTTAATATCTCTATAACCGTCATAAATACTGACTTCAGATCTTAGGTATTTCTCCGTAATACATACATTAACGCATTGGATGAAAAAAAAGTGTTTATACTAATTAGCACTTATCGGGTACATACGAGATATTTTGTGGAAGTCGGGAATAAACTCAATTTTTACCTGTGTAATGATTACACACCACCGGAACGCGAAGAATGATTTAGCAAAGTAAGGGGAAGATTAATTTAAAAATTTTATGTAGGTTTTAACATTTGGCTATAGGACCAAGAAAATTATATTTAATTGATTATAGATCATAAAATTAGGACAACATGTAATTAATAAGTAATTAATTCCATCAATTGGCTACCGACATTTCCTTGAAATCGTATTGATACTGTAACCAATGCGTGACTCATAAACACGCTTTTCTCTAGAGATATTCCTCCACTTTGCGTTAGGTCTCCAGACATCAAGTTAAGCAATCAACTCGACGCAAACTTGGCACCAGTATCATCTCAGCATTGACTTACCATTCTGCTTAAGGGTGAGCAACATCCTTGAAAGGTGCTGCCCATAAGCCGTGCTTTCCGAGAGATGGAAGTGTTTGTAATTATGGTAAAACCTAACCTTAGATTTATAAGACATACCCTAAGACATCTCGAGCATTAGTCATCAGTTCAGCATGTATTATGGTGTGTGCTCCTATGATTTCCTATTAAAAAATGATACCTTTATTGGCGGACTTATATAAGATAAAGTACCAGTTGAAGATGATCTGCAAAAGTAAGTTTTTACAGCTTCTTGAAATGGAAGGAAGCTTAAAAGAGCTTTTAAAAAGGGCATTTTATCGTGTGTAATTATATGAGTGATAAATCGGTAGACTTAGATAATTCTTAGTATTAACTGAACTGTAAGCTCTATCAGGAAAATTAATAAAGGTTTTTTTAATATAAATCAAATTATATTTTTATTTATAATAAATTAATTTAATTAATAAATTACAGAGGTGATTGATTTTCACTGGGCAATTTTCTATTTTTATCAATTTAACAATTTTATGTTTCTTACTGGGCAATATTTTATTAATAAACCATAAAATGACAAATAATATGTTCTTCCAAACAAAAATAAATTAAAAAACACAATATTTACAAATTTATTTTAAAAAAATCTGATTTCAATTGTGAAACTTCACATCCGAACATTTTCACAGCCCGAGACCTAAAATGTCTGTAAATTTTCGTTTTATCCAAGCAAAACAACGTGCAGAACTCTTAAGTATCGCCCTGGCGAAATACCACCATTCAGAATCGAAAAGTTGCTTGAAATGGCTTTAGCTGTGTTTGGTGTTGGTGGATGGGGAGGATTAGCTGAATAATAAAAATTCGACGTCCTCCGCAGTAGAGTGGTTGAGATTCTCGACTACGAACCCAGACGTTACGGGTTCAAATTCGGAGGGCGCAAAATATTTTGTGTGGTATTTCACAATTGTTTAATTCAAACAAATATTTAGTAAATATCAGGTAAGTTCCAGAGTGGAAGATATTCATCATCCTGGTCAACTACCAGATTTGAATAGCCAGGTACTTCTCAACCTTCCGCTTTCCCATCTCCTTCCCCTCCCCACTAATTTCAGCCTCACAACACACGCAATCGGGAATGCTTCAGTCGCACTGGCTGGCGGTTGGGAGCAGTTAGTACTTTGGCATATTCACTTTAAAAAGTCTTGTAATGTCTCAAAAAAATTCAAAAATTTCATGTTCCTAGCAAGACGGTTACAAAGCAGTACCTACCGTACTATTGTAGCAATTCTGCTTCAACTTCGCAATTCGCTTGTAATGTAACAGCTGGGAAACACATACTCCGATGTCGCTGATACATTTAACACGTCAATACCAAACTATAAATCTAATTTAGTACAGTTGTTGTCATCTGGCAGAGCTAAACTAATAGTTGGGCCTGTTATTTAATATTATTTTTTTCTTTTCTTTTACAATATTTTTGAACCTGTTATTCATTATAAGTTATTTTCATCTACAATATTTTGTATCTGCTATTCAATACTCATTTTTATTTTACAATATATTTTTGCACTAATGAGGTTATTGTTTTAAAAATATATAAAAATGTTAACATTTGTACAAAAGCCTAAAACGGGCGTAAATAAATAAACACTTGCATCAATTTGTTTCAATGAACACTAAACATTCATTTGATGGCTGAAACTTTTGTTAGTGAATCAACTGCCTCTCAGAAATGTTATTGTTGAATAAGTGCTTAATTGCCCGCAGCAATAGTTATTAACAAAATGTCATGCACGTACACACATGTGCACATTTGATAGGTATCACAAGGTTGTGGATTTGTTACAAGGCTGTTACAAACAATATTTTCAATCTCAACAACAAATCTTAACAAAACCATAGGAATGTGGATCTTGGTTTTTTTAACAATAAGAAAAATAACAAAACAAATGCTATATCAACTACATCTGGCCACGTTGTTTTTTTGTGGAACAAAACGTATAAAACGATATTCATAACAACTTGCGAGTGGAGTACACAGTGTTTTGTTGTTTTAAACAGGCAATTGGCGCCTGTACCCATATATATCTGAACCTCGGAGCGATAATATACAAAAGAGAGCGCTGTAGAGAGAGCTTTAGTCAGTTTTTACAAGGTTCGCCGGACTCGGCTAAGCCTGGGCGTGACTAGGACTAGGGCTAGGGTATTTATACATCCATTCACAGCACACGTCGACATAATTATATTGACTCACCTTCTCTGTTGCAACTTAACCAGTTCAACATTCCTTGCCGTAGACTCAGAAACAATGAATCGCTGTTCCTCAATCATCACTACACTAAATATGGGTATAATTCTCCAATGTTCAGAGTGTTGAGACTTGTTAACTCAAGCCATGGTCTTGAAATTTTTGGTAGCAGTCTAAATGATTTTTGTCATTCTTTACGACTCTACCAAAACTTTAACTAGACCATGGCTTGAATGTTCTCTCTTATGTTTATTTTGTCCTATTTTTTTCATCGCTTCATTTATTATTATGTATGTGCTATTCCTTCTCTGTTGCTCTTTTTTCCATTTCGTGTTTTAAATGTCTTTTTTGCAATTGGACTTTAGTCCGTTAATTTATAAATAAATAAATAATGTTTTTGTTTATTCGTATTACCACTTTTTCACAGTATTGTTAAAAATATATAAATTTATATAAAATATCTTACCCAATAAACCGTTGCGTTATGTCAATTTATTTCGCGTATCATAACGTGTGGGCGGAGTCAACGGAGACGCGGGACACGAAGAACATTCTAACAATACTTTAGAGCGGTGTGACAATTCGGGAAAATTTGTTGTCTCTTTCTTTCTCGTGGTGTACGACGTAAAAACCCAGAGAAAGTGATTTATCCCAAATCTGTATAAGCTGGGTAAAAAAATTAGCTCTCTTTCCATATAGTGTTACTTCAAGATCTGTAATGAAAATTAAAATAATCTGCCGTAGACAGAACAGTAAGTTCCTTGGCTCAGAGATCACTGACTTAAATCCTGGTGCGGAAAAATAAATAAATTTAAAAAATCCTCCCCATATTTGATCATCGTTATAGAGTGGAAGAAACTTTCAATATGGCGCTGGTGAGAATTCACCATTCAGGTATAAATGTTGATTTTATAATTGCTTCGGCTACCCATATTTAGTGACTACTGTTTTTGTATATTTTTAGATACTTTTAAATAATATTATTAATTATTTTAAAGTGAATACTGCATAAAAATCCAAACATCACCGTTGGGGTATGTTGTGAGGCTGACGGGAGTGTGGAGAGTAAGCAGATGGAAAAGAAAAATGTTGGGAAGTACCTGGCTATTCAGATCTGGCAGTTCACCAGGATGATACTTAGAGTATCTTTCACTTTAAAACTTACCTGGAATTTACTCTAATTTTTTTAAATTAAACTACTGTACAATAATTTGCGCTCGCCGATATTTGAACCCGCTACCTCTGGATTCGTCGCTTAGGATCTTAACCACTCTACTACGGAGGATATTGAAATATTATAATTATTCAGCTAAACCTCTCCATTCACCAATTACTTCAATTTCACAACATTCCTCATAAAAGTTCCACTCGTCATCGGAAAATATAGAAATCCTCGTGCAGTTTCACCACGTAATAATTTTTTTTTAACGTTAGGTAAGGCAGGTCACCTACTTAATTTTTATACATGCATTACATTGCACTACATCCTACCTACACAATATACATCACCTATGCAGAAAAGAAATTTGTCCAAAAGTTCAATATTAGGTATATTTCATGTAAACTCAAAAAAACTATTATATTTACATTATTTTTAATAACCTTCTCAGTTGACGTTTTGTCCCTTTCAATTCATATTATCTGTCTCTTTCTTTTTGTTCCTTTATTATAATTTAAATGTAATTCTATTGTTTTCTCATTGTTCTGTTATTTTGTTTTATATTTTTTTCGTTCTGTATGTACGAGTATGTATAACCGCACACGTTATATGTTTGTTAAGTTTAATTTTATACTCTGATGATGCTTAGGCTAAGCGAAACCGGGCGGTCATAAAAATAAAATAACATCCGTGGTCTTGTACAAAGTTTTTTATTTAATATAACCACAAAGCGATTGCTTTCTACGAAAATATATTGATGAGAGTTTAAAAGAGATTTTGAGTGTAGTTACCAAGGTAGGTTTTACATTTAGTTATGAATAATAAGAGTAAATAAGTATGTATTTTGTAATCAGGACAGTGAGTAGTAGGTTTATTATTATTATTAACTTAACAAATACAATGATAACAAGGTGTTCATGAAAAAAAAACTTAATAAATCTATTTAAAACATTTAAAGAAACTATTTTTTTCATTTGGAAACAGTGTTGTAATGATAAACATCTATTGAACCATACATTTACCTAGTCCGTGCAGTCTTTGAATGAACAAATTTCCAAAATAATTATTCATAGACGTAGGAACATTACAAATGATGTTGTATATCACAGGTAATAAAGGCTCGTTAAATCTAGATCCAATCTGGTTTTCGCTATTTTGAAGAAACACACTGAATCGCCCTTTTTTGACTTTTTCCGCATAACTACGTCCAATCGGGGTATGTTGTGAGGCTTAAAATAGTGAGGAGGGGAAGAAGATTGGGAAGAGAAAGGTTGGGAGTAGCTGGATAGTCAGATCTGGTCACCAAACACTGTGTGTATTGACGATAAATCGGCTAGGTTGCCGGCGAATTCCACTGCCTAGAGGTCAAACGCGGCGTCATTTTTTTACCGATGTAAACATTGAAGGTATAAATAAACTGCCACCCCCTTCGTCACGCGCCCGGCGCAGCCATCAGCATTCAGCCGGCACTCGGCACTCGGCTGCATTGGAAAACACTGATGAGACAATTGGCATTCTGGGCGCTCGGTCGGCGCTATCCGCACTATGCTAATGGTACAGTTGATAGCTGCCTGGCAGTCGCCGGTACCTGGCAGCACTTCTACCCCGACTATACGCCATTCTCTTTGGAGCACTCGGACTGCGCAGGAAGTGCATTCGATTCTCTGGCAATATTCTGATCGATCCGCATAAACAATGCAATTACAATTGCAATGGCAATAACCTGGTCATGCTGCGCTCTCGGTGGCTCGCCCTGACTATGCAAGAAGGGGGTTTGATTCGCAAGAAATAATTTGGTCCATACGCGTTAATACAAAAACACGCAGACCATTCTAACTCTGGTTAGTTGGCATGCTCCTTGGCACATCCAAACTCCGTTAAAAGTGTTTTCGATTCGCACTTATGTTATGCCGTGTACAATTCAAAAAACATACAGATTACGTTAGCATAGACCCTTGGTTACATGGCGTACTCTTTGACAGGGCCGGCCCTGAGCCAAACATCGCCTGGCGCAGGTAAAATTTTCGGCGCCCATTGTCAAAACCTAAATTTAAGCACCAAACTTTACGAAAAACTTTTTCTTTGCGTCTAACGTACGTTTTTTCGCTATTTTCAACTTGGACCCATGAGTATTATTCACAAAAAGCATCACTTTTATAGAAATTTTATCACAATTTAAATTTTGGCAGGTTTGCCCTCTGAAAATTTCTTAATATAAATAATTATTTACGAGTAGCTCGATGTTTTTATTGCATAATTTCTAAAAACAGTATTTTCAAACAATATTTACGTTGCTTTCTATACTTTTTTTAATTCGTCGTTTTTGTAATTTTTGAATTCATACTGTGAAAAAATGTCGTAAGTCTCAAGTCAAAATGGCAGATATTAATTTTTTTTTACGTGAATACCGCACAAGAGTTTCAACTGCTCCAAACCGTCTAGAGCCAGTGAGACTATGACATCCCCAATAGGAGTATGTTTTGAGGCAGAAGGTATTAGGAAAGGGAAGGAGATGAGGAAGGGGAAGATTGAGAAGTACCTGGCTATTCAGATCTAGTCACTAAACACGGCTAAAGTCATTTTAAGTAACTTTTCAATTCTGAACCGTGGACTTTCACCAGGATGACTACTTAGAGTATCTACCACTCTAGAACGCGCCGCAAATATACAATATTTTATTTTATATTAAATTAAATGTGTTATGACACATATTGATAAAATAAAATTTTATTTACGCACGCCGGGTTCGAACCCGTGACCTCTGGATTCGTAGTCGAGCGTCTTATCCTTCGACCATGCAGGCCGTCAAAGCTGGATGTGCTGGAAGAATACGCTAGAACTATAAATTCATATAGCGCTGTCTCATTATTTAATTGAACTAAATTTGCGAATGAACTTAAACTGTTGGTTTGTGCTTAAAATGATGAACTGCAGCAGATTTAATAAAAAAAATCACGTTAAGTAAAATTTGTGAAAAAATCATAAATATTATGAATAAAATGCAAGCTTTGAGGTCAAAAATATCGAATAAATGAAAAAATCTTGAAAAAGTAGCATTTATTAAAAAAAAAATACCACTTTACATTCTGTTAAAAGTGATAAACTAAAAAGGTTTAATTGAAAAAAAAAATCTCAAAAAAAAAACATTTGTTAAAAAAAATACCACTTTACGGGCAAAATGCGAGCTTTGGGGTTGGAAATTAGATGCCGTTTTCTCAGGTTCTATAAAACCGAATGAAGTAAACCTTTGGGATTCTGTTGATGGTGATGGACTTAAGAGAATTAAATGAAAAAAAAATCGAAAAGTAACATTTAAAAAAAATATATCACTTTACGGGCAAAATGCGAGCCTTGGGGTCGGAATTTAGATGCCCTTTTCTCAGGGTCTATGAGAACCTCAGAGTAAAAATATAAAGAGACCGTACTAATTTGTGACAAATCGTTGACAAACTCGCAAAATATAGCTCTCTCTTTATGCTCGGTTCTATAAGCATATGAGAAAAAGAGACAAACAATTGTTGAAACCAATACACGATTTGGGGCGGGCTAAATTTCATGTCTCCACTATTTAATCTGCACAAACTTCACTCACGTTTGGACTGTCAGGCGAACGGACTGTCAAAAGTACGTAAATAGTTAAAAACTTGAGTTATTTTTTGTCCGATATCTAGCAAAACATCATGGCCATATGTGCTATACTTGGTTGCTTCAATCGAAGTACAAAAGGACCAAAAACAAACAGTTTTCACACGTATGTACCATAAAAATCGTCTTTTTTAGTTTGATCTCAAATATTTAACATCCTAACCTACAAAACAACTAGTAACTTACACCAATATGTAATTAATCTTTGGACTATTCGTTCCAATATAATAAACTTCCGTTTGAAATGAGTTTTAGTGGATTCGTAATATTTTTAACTTAGAGATATATACTAGATGTCACATGAGAAACCATTACAAAGGGGAATCCCCATTTTGTACGGCTTCTGAAAGTATCCCGGTCTCTTTCTTTCTCATGATACTAACGCTAAATTGTTGGCAAACAGATAAAGACAGAATAGTGTTTATCTCTTAGTTATCTTTATGATTTCGGTTGCGTCCCCAGATTCAGGGCTATGCCAAAATTCGAATATTATTATATATTTAATTATTTTTAGATTTCCAAAGGATGAAAAAAGACGAAAAAAATGGATTCGTGCTACGGGAAGGCAAAATTGGACTCCTAAATACCATAGCACAATCTGCTCAGTCCATTTCCCAAATAACCACTTCGACAAAACATTTGTAAAGATCCGTCTTAAGGATTTCGCGGTGCCTCAATATGATTCGATAGTACCTTCGGCAATACAAAAGGTTTTTATGGTCAATTTTTTTCACATCTTTGACCAGTTTTGACACCACCATTTAAATTTTTGGTGCAAAACAAATGAATTTATAATACATCGATTACCATTTTTTTATTCAATGACTATGCCAATACTTATAAGAATAAAATTTTCAGATAAAATCGAACCCAAAAAAAACCCCTCCGCCTGTGTCAGAACAGGCACTTACATTAAATGAAGAGATAGATGTTGTAAGCTTAGATGTTGTAAGTATATCTTGTGTAATAAAAATACAAGTAAAGCCATAAAAACAAAATTTAAAAAAATAATTGTTGGGTTTATTATTTATAGGTTATGGAAAATGCAGATGGCCTTGGACCTGTGACATCCGACCCCGTACCCGAAACTCCACGAAAAATATTTTT
The DNA here is from genome assembly GCA_022651775.1 of Drusus annulatus. Lineage (NCBI taxonomy): Eukaryota > Metazoa > Arthropoda > Insecta > Trichoptera > Limnephilidae > Drusus > Drusus annulatus. The sequence continues at coordinate 211,780 of JAGWCC010000504.1, read as the reverse complement.
ACGTCGTATTTTAGATCGCCGGAATACGCGAATTGTTAAATTAAAGAGAAAAATCGGGACATTGCAAAAGTCGAAGCGGCGACAGTCGCAAAAAATTTGTAATTTAACAAAAATAATTCAATAATTAATTCAAGAAAGTCCGCTGGCTTTGCAAATTTGACGTTCTAAAAAATCTCCGTTGGGACCACTAATGGACGATAATATTTGGATACCTTCACTTTGAACATTGCCCCGTTTTTCTAGGTCCTGTATTATATAATTTAAAGATGTGATTTTTCGTAAACGTCGACGATTTGATTGTTGTAATGCGGAGATTTTTTTTCTAGTTTCAAAATTCGCGTATTACGTTAAAGTATTATATTTTTTAAGACTACCTTTTTTGGAGTATCTACGATTGGTGCAACTACAGAATTCTCGGGCGTTACGGATCTAACATCAAATTCCAATCTAATTTCTTTTTCTTTGATTTAACAAATATGTTAATATGGATTTTTATACCCTTAGCTTCTAGTTAATTGTTTTTTTTTTTAATCTATTGATGTGCACATGCACTATTGTACCCATATCTGAACCTGTTCTCTGATGATTTATGATAACGATCATGCATCTAGATAGTTTTAATTTTGTATACATATTATATATTATTTTCTCCTTGTTAGTTAGAATTATTAGCTTAATTAATTAAGTATGAAGCGCACTTGACGTGAAATATCACAAAACTGTGCTATATAAGTTCACTGTTATTAATATCTGCATTCGAAATTTCCTTACAAAATAACGCGGGACGGAAAACATCCCTACAATACTTAAAAGCGGTGTCATTTTTTGTGAAATTTTTTGTGTCTCTTTCTCTCTCATGGCGTACGACGTAAAAATGCAGAGAAAGTGATTTTTCGCAAATTTATATAGGTAAAAAAAAATTGATCTCTCTCCATATATTCTTACTCCAAGGTTAAGAAAATGATTTAACATCTGTTATCACCGTACATTTTTTTTATTTTACTTTTGTTTGTAAACTATTTTGTTGATGGAACTGAAGTTCATTTTATAATATGTATTATAAAATGTTCTGTACTAATAATTTAATTCGTTTATATTTTTATCTATAAATAAGATTTTAATAATCTTATTGATGAATGTATATTTGAATAAACAAAAAAATATACAACATTCATTCTTTTTAATGATTTACAACTACCTACTCACAACAAAATACCTAATTTACTTAATTTGTGACAACCCTGTTAGTGATTTTACTCTGAGTTTAGGCCACACCCTTTGGTCATTGCTTGGTCAAAAAGTACGGACAAAATTTCGCAAAGTTAGGTCTCTATATATTGTTACTCTAAGATGAGAACCGAGTGAAGTTAACCTTTCGAATTCTGTTAATAGTAATGGACTTAAGAGGATTAAATGAAAAAAAAAAACTCGAAAGTTAAGTCTCATTTTTTTTAAAATACTCTTTTTGTGGTCAAAATGCGAACCTTGGGGTCGGAAATTAGATGCCGTTTTCTGGGGTTATTTGAGACCAAACGTAGTGAACCTTTGAAATCATGCTAAATGTGATGAACTAAAGAGGATCAAATGTTTTTTTTTTTTAGAAAAGTAACATTTTTTTCAAATACAAAATGTGAGCCTTGGGTCGGAAATTAGATGCCGTTGTCTTAGGCTCTATAAAAATTAAATGAAGTGAACCTTTGGGATTGTGTTAAAAGTGATGGACCAAAGAGGATTAAATGAAAAAATCCCTAAAAATAACATTTGTTTAAAATATTACTTTACGGGCAAAATGTGAGCCTTGGGGTCGGAAATTAGATGCCGTTTTCTCAGGCTCTTTAAGAACCAAATGAAATGAACCTTTGGAATTCTGTTAAAAGTGATGGACCAAAGAAGATTAGATAAAAAAAATCCCTAAAAATAACATTTGTTCAAAAAAATACCAGTTTTTTTGAACAAATGTTATTTTTTGCCGTTTTCTCAGATTCTATGGGACCAAATGAAGTGAACCTTTGGATTTCTGTTAATTGTGATGGATTTAAGAGGGTTAAATAAAAAATCCCCAAAAATAACATTTGTTGAAAAAAAATACCACTTTACGAGCAAAATGAGAATCTTGGGGTCGAAAATTAAATACCGTTTTCTGAGGCTTTATGGGACCGAATGAAGTGAACTTTTGGAATTCTGTTAAAAGTGATGGATTAAAGAGGATTAATTGAAAAAATCCTTAAAAATAACATTTGTTAAAAAAAATACCACTTTACGGGCAAGATGCGAGCCTTGGGGTCAGAATTATAAGCCATTTAAAAACACACAGATAATTCTCGCAAAAATCCCTGTTTACATGGCGTGATTCTGGCACACTCAAACTATGCGAGAGGGGTTTTCGATTCACAGAAAATAATTGGAATGCACAATGACACACATATCATTCTAGCATAGACGCATTAACATCTGAAATGCGTTCTCATTGACATACTCAAACTTTTAGTAAGGGGCGTTTAATTCACAGGGAATAATTTGGCCAGTTAGAATCGGATTGATCGTCAATTTAGGGCAGTTAGGTGTTTGAGTTCATCAACGATTGTATATGACACCCAATGGACGGATAAAAAAGTCGGGGACGAACCAGAAAGACCTTGCAAAATCGAGCGACTAAAATTACGAAAGAAATATAATATGTGGCTTGTCTAATTTAAATTTTTGATAAAATGTTTCAAAAACAAAAGTTGCCATTTTTTTTAATAATGTTTTATCAAGTTTTCTGGCCAACACGTACATGTTCTTACTTGACACTTGGCTGGGTTAAGCAAATTGGTTTAACTTTCGCGTAATTCTTTATTCAATATTCGCGTTGCGTCACTGGTGATTACTACCGGCTCTTGGTGCAAGTGTGCCAAGCTATATTTAGAGTATAATGCAACAAAAAAACAGCTGTCTAAAAATAGAAACGTTAAGGCTATGTTTGTAAGACTGGTAAAACTCAGATATTTGATTTGGTTTGATTCGCTTCAGGTCAAAAGCGATATGTTTAAACACAATATCGACCGGTTGGTAGCTGAGTGGACAAACGCGTCGGATTCCCATCCGGGCGTCGTGGGTTCAATTCTTCTGCTGGCAAAGTCCTCCATCATTGCACAAGCAACATCTTTGTCCAAATGTTGTAAGGTTATTCGTAACCCGAAAATGTTTGTCTTTCTTTAAAAAAAAGGTGTGAGTACGTAACATTCTAAAATTAAAAAATACATAATTTATATATTTTCAGTAAATTTAACGAATTGATGGGGGCGTTTTTACAATAGTTGGTGGTCTAATGGTCAGCATAATTTCCTTCCAAGCAGTTGATCGGCGTTCGATTTTCGGTCGTTAAAATTTGTATTTTTTATTTTAAATTCTTATTATTTTATTTTTTTAAATAAATGGAATATTGCATTTTTTTAAGTTCAATTTATTTTTTGTATATTTTCCATTACTTGTTGTGATCTTTGAGGCTGATAATTGGTAATACCATGTACGGCCATATTACGAATATGGAAATTCGAAAACGAAGACTAGTGTAAGCATACCATCAACTGACGTGAAGTGGTCCCACTTAAGGGTTTTTTCACGTCACAGGCCTGTTTTCTAACATAATATTGTGACAAAAATATGAAACTCAATATAGCAATTTCGAAAAAAAAGTGAAAAGATGTTTTTTCAGCCCACGGAGCTAAAAAGTTTGCAAAACAACGCTACTTCGGTGGTCCACAACACCCCACCTGGTTCACGTTACCCCAGTAGACGCCAGTGAACACGATTAAGTACGCCACGATAGAGTAAACGGTAGAAGGGAGTGAATGAGAATATGTGAGGCGCAAAGGGATTTTTATTATTTTTATTTAAATTTATGTTTTTACAAAATTATACATGTAGTAGAATTATATTTTTATTAATTTACAGTTAATACTCCATAAGAGTCCCAACCGTCTAGAGCCAGTAAGACTATGGCATCTTCAATTGAGGTTTTTGTAAGGCTGAAGGTATTGGGGAAGGGAAGGAGATGAGAAAAGGAAGGTCAAGAGTTACCTGGTTATTCAGATCTGGTCACCAAACACGGTTGAAGCCATGTCAAGCAACGTTTCTATTTTGAATGGTATTTCACTAGGGCGATACTTAAAAGTATCTTCCACTTTGGAACGTGTCGCTTATGTCCTTTTGCCTTTCCGGCGACTATATAAAAATTTAAAAAATACCTCCGATAAACTTTATTTTAAATTTGCTCTCATGCCCTAAAAATGAAAAAATAAATTTTACAAAATAAATTTTTAAAATATATATGTGTAAGAATCAGCTAAATTTTAAGTTTATTTATTTACGCCCGTTAAAGGCTTTTACATACATGTCAACATTTTTTTTAAAACAATTACCTCATAAGTGCCAAAAATTGTGTAAAATAAAATTTAAAAAAGAGTATTGAATAGCAGATACAAAAATAATTTATAATGTTCAATAAATAACAGGTTCAAAAATGTTGTAAAAGAAAAGAAAAAATGAATACTAAGTAACAGGTCTAACTATTAGTTTAGCTCTACCAGATGACTGAACAGAACTGTATTAAACTAAACTTATAGTTTGATATTACCAGGTAAGTATCTTGATGTATATTTAAATTAACTAAGAATTAATAATAAGTAGAAATCAAGATTTATACAGCGCCCTTGAGGTGATTTTTCACAAAAACGGCGCCATACAAATTATCAAAATATTATTATTATTATCATACAAAATAAAGGGAAGTAATGATCGTTTATTCCACCACGTTTTTATTAAAATCTTGTCACGTGATCTGCTTGTAGTGGATTCCAGAAGCCTCCTACGTCGCCATTTGTCGGAACATCAATAAACTTGCCACCCAAGATAAATTAATCTACAATAAATCGATTTCAAACAATGCGACGATAAAATAAGACTGGTGCCTTTTTATAGACAAACAATGCAATGGAAATAGCTCCTCGACAAAATGCGCAGTCCAAGTGCCGAGAACTAGCTTTATTTGTGTCACCTTGTGGTATTTATAAATGTCGCTTGTGTCATGGGGCGCAGTACCGCGGCAACAATCGAAATTCGATCTTGACCTACGAGAAGCTATCAGCTCAATAGATCGTTTGGAATGGGCGATTGCCTTGCCATTTCATCGTGCAATAGACTTGTTTCGCATTTGTACCTGACAGAAATCACTAACAGCGATCAGTGCTGGATCCACCATACGTTCAAGCTGTGCAAAAAACAAGGGCGCCATCTTTGAAGGGGCGCCGTGAAAATAAAGATCTTATTTAAATTTACTAAAAATATTCCCCATAAAAATTGCCCACATCAAATGATAATTATATTCTTTATTGCGCTGGCAACATCACTGTGCATTCAACAACAATGTATGAAGTAATTTTTTTATCACAGATTTTTTTACGAATTGCATAATAGTTACTTGGATCAAGAGTATTTTCTATGGTGTGTCGTACGTTAAAATCGATGATTTATATAGGGGGCGCAATCAATGCCTACACAGGGTGCGTGATATCGTGAAACCGGCCCTGACAGCGATTTGGTAGCTAATGAGTTTGATTTTAATATTGCTCTTTAGAACGTCAAAAATATATTTACTTTGTTTCATTTTTTAAATCAATTTTCACTTTCGATTTTTCGAGCTGGGTATAACATAAATGGTGCTATCAGAGGTGATCCCAACAACACATACGAGGCCTGCTTAAAAGAAAAGGTGAATTTTGAATTTTCGCGGGCTGTGTTCATTCGATTATCGATTTTTTTGTTGTTGTTATGTTGGTACACATATGTTTATCATATGTTAGCATTATCAGCCATTTTGGATTAGTGGTTTGTTTTTGACAGCTGGAAAAGTTAGTCACGTTTTTGTGTGTTCTTCAATTTTTTACTTTTGAAAAAAATGAATAGAATAAATTAATAATAAAAACTAAAATACAATCTTTTTTTTACGTGAATATTTACTAGTCAGTGAGACTATGGCATCCCCAATAGGGGTATTTTGTGAGGCTAAATGCAGTGAAGAGGGAGAGGAGATGAGGAAAGAGAAGGTTGGGAAGTACCTGGATATTCAGATCTAGTCACCAAACACGGCTAAAGCCATTTCAAGCAACGTTTCAATTCTGAATGGTGGTTAACCAACCAGGGCGATACTTAGAGTATCTACCACTTTGAGTGGTAGAATCTGTGGTCTTATACAAAGTTATTATTTAATTTCATTAAATATTAAGATGTTCATCATAAGGTATTTAGCGAATATAAATATAGAAATATTTATGTTACTGTGGCGAAGTTACATATCAGATTTTTTTGACGATTACTGGCTTAAATCTTCGATTCAATCATACATTGCGAAATATTCTTTCGCGAATTTCGCACCCGGTAAAGAGGGCCATCAAAATGATATGACTTATGTCAAATAATATATAGTTTCCTTGGAAACCAAAAATGACTACGACTTTGTATATTAACCAATTGTTTGGGCAGATACACTTATCACAATGGGTATCACGTGTGTAACAATATTTAATTGGGTCAATTATAAAATGTTGAAACAGCAAAAAATTAGTTGAGGCGTGATTTATATTCTCGTACTAGCATATCTAATTTCTGCACTGTGGCGTAGCAACCGGCCGGGCAAACTGAGCGGGTGCATTTTACAGGTTGCACAATTTGAATTAACTCGAACGACGCCTACTTAGGATTGTGTGAAATGGTGCATATTTATCCGTGTAATGCACTGTTGGACTAAGAATATACATGGAGAGGAAGCTAAATATTTTTACCATACCAACAAAAAATTGCGATATTTTTTCTCCGGGTTTTTACGTCGTATACCATGAAAGAGAAAGAGACAAGAAAGGGATTCATATAATATTTTAGCACTTCTAAGTATGTAAGAATGTTCTCCGTTCGTGATAACTTCAATCATCGAGTCGCATAACTTACGTCAACGGATTTTGAAATTATTTCCAATATTTGTGTTGATTAAAAAACTTGCAGTGGTTAAACTAATAAATTAAACATGATGGTGATATGTGCTATGCGTGAATGTTCAAATAAGACCAAACAAAGATTATAAAACATCACTTTTCAGAGGTATTTTAACAGTTTTAAATATTTTTGAGCGAACTTTGGAATGTTCACATGTTTAATGGTATAAAGACATAAAATCAACAAAAGTCTTCCTTCATTATTTAAGGCAAACCTTCTGTTATTAGTGTTTGTGTGAATTTTCGAATTTATAAATCATTTTAATTGTATATTGAAATTGTTTTGTTTATTGGGTTCAAATATGTTTGTTAAAAATGTCCGAATTCCATGTGGGCGGTAACTAATAGTCTATCCAACTTCTTTTAACATATCTGTGTATCTTTCTATCTGAGTCAGTATAAAGTCAACAATACTGACTACACTGTTTCGCAAAGGTACCTCCTCATGTATATTCTTACTCCAAGGTTATACCCGTATATTAACTTATTTTAAACGATTTATGATAAAGATTATCATTTTAGATAGTTTTATTTCATACTCATCTGTAATAAATTATTTTCTAATATTCGCAAAAAGCATTTACTTTGTGGCTTGCCATATTTATAAATAAAACACATAAACTTTGTTTATAACCACTTTGTTATTTAACATTATGTCTACCGGTTTCATAAGTACCCTTCCATCATCAGGACAATATTAAAATTTAATATTGTCCTGATGATGGAAGGGTACTTCTGAAACCGGTAGACATAATATTAAATAATAAAGTGGTTATAAACAAAGTTTGTGTTTTATTTATAAATTATTTTCTCTTTATTATACTAGATTGGGTAATTAAGTGTAATGTGCACTTGAGGTGAACCATCAAAAACTACGGTATATAAATTCACTGTAATCATTTTTTTAAATATTTTGCGAACTGCTGATCCGTTATACAATGTGAGTATAAATACTCGAGTTGGGCAATTATTTCATTTTTTTATTTTATTGTAGTGGCAAAACTTCAATGCAATAATAGCAATTAAAAATTAATTAAAATATCAGTAATCAAACAAAGAAAGAGACTATCGTATCTATTTTAACAACATTAAAAAAGTAAAGAGGTCACGGGTTCAAACCCGGCGCGCGCAAAATTAATTTAATGTAATTAATATTTGTCATAACACATTTATTTTAATATAAAATAATTTTAAAAAAAAGTGTATTTGTGGCACGCTCCAGAGTGGTAGATAATCTTAATATCGCCCTGGTGAAAGACCGCCATTCAGAAATGGCTTTAAATGTGTTTGGTGACCAGATTTAAAAAGCCAAGAACTTTCTAACCTTCCTTCCCCCTTTTCCATCTCTTCCCCCACTACTTTAAGGCTCCCAACATATCTCAATTGGGGATGCCATAGTCCCACTGGCTTCAGATAGTTGAAAGCAATTGGAACTCTTGTGCAGTGTTCACTATAAAAAAAATAACATCTTAATACTCAAATATACCTCAATCATCACTATACTAATTATGGGTATAATTCTTCCATGTCCAGAATGTCAAGACTTGTTAACTTAAGCCATGGTCTTGAAATTTTTGGTAGCAGTCTAAATGATTTTCGTCATTTTTTACGACTCTACCAAAACTTTGACTAGACCATGGCTTGAATGTCGTCTCTTATGTTTATTTTGTCTTCTTTTTTGTCATCGTTTCATTTATTTTTAAAGTATGTGCTATTCTTTTTCCATTTCGTGTTTTATATGTATTTTTTGTAATTGGACTTTTAGTCCGTTAATTTATAAATAAATAAATAATAAAAACATATGTTAGGTTAATTTTAATAATACAATAATTCATATGTTAATTTCATTGACCGGTCGGTATCTGAGTGAACAAACGCGTCAGATTCACACCCGGGCGTCCTGCGTTCAATTCCTCTGCTGACTAAGTCCTCCATCATTGCACAAGCAACATTTTCCGCTTATTATGATGATAGTAGGAGTATTTCAAAGTATTGTCAGGTTTTTCTTAACCCGAGAATGTTTGTCTTTCTTTCAAAAAAAAAAAAATCCGAAGACCCAAGACTTTAACAATTTTTTGGTTTTCATTTATTTTTTTTACAACAATAATTATAAATATTTCAAATTTAAAAAAGCGATTTTCACCAAAAATTTTGCCAGGTTCTTGACTAATGTTCGTTATTTTTTAATTTGAAATAACAATAATTATTATTTTAAGAAAAATTAAAAACCTTAAATTAAAATGGAGTTTTACAAAATAAACTATAAAACCATAAATACTGTAACAATAGTGAAAATTTAGTCAAAAACATTTTTTTTTATATTCGTAGGGCAACTTAACAATAACAACAATATGAATTGTATAATGTATGCAATTTTTCTAAATTGATATATTTACAAATAAAACAAATAAACTTTGTTTAAAACCACTTTTATCATTCAATATTATGTCGACCAGTTTTGGAAGCACCCTTCTATCATCAGGACAATATTTAATATTGTCCTGGTGACAGAAGGGTGCTTCCAAAACCGGTCGACATAATATTGAATAATAAAAGTGGTTATAAACAAAGTTTATGCGTTTTATTTATAAATATGGCAAGCCACAAAGTTAATGCTTTTGACGAATATGTGATATATTTACATTTGCTTTTAAAAGTTGATTTGTCCGTGACTTTACGATATTTCAATAATGTCTTCACAAGGCGAAACAGATGTCATACCTCAAAATATGTATGGTTGTCTACATAACCAAACGTCCAAAATTAATTTTTGAGTTAGTTCGTTGTTAACTAATATAATGAAATCGTAGAAAACAAAAATCAACTGCAGCAAAACATGTTTATGTTGTGGAGTTCGTCAATCGCTAGTCACGCCACTGATTATATTCCCGGAAATGACAGAGGGCAGCTTGATCCAGAAAGTGCCCAGAAATCATCGTTATTACTATCTGTTTTAACGGAAGAGAATCGCGTGACTTCAATGTGCGTCCAAATATATGAGATAGAAAGCACTAATTGGTTTTATCTGACGAATTCTCTTGTAGTGGATGCAATCTGTACATACGACCCACGATATTAATTCGACAACTGCGCCTTAATGCAAAGTATGGGCAATGTTATTTTACCAATTTTCGAAGAAGAAGTCGAGGTCACCCGAGAAAGACATGGCCCGATCAAGTAAATCAAATACTTGAATCGGGTAATGTGAATAGTCAGAATAACAGAAGAGTATGTATGAGACGATGTATGAATGTGAATGAAGCAAGGAGTATGTGCCGAGACAAAGTTATATGGCGGTCCGTCCTCTCTGCCTACCCCTGTGAAGAAACGGCGTGATGGTTAGTTAGTTAAGAAAAATTAACGGAGATTAGTAGCCGAGTGGAGAAGTTCGTCGGATCCCCACGGGCGTAGTGGGCTCAGTCCTGCCCTATCTAAGTCCTCCATCATTGCACAAGTAGCTTTTTCCAGTCAAATGATGGATGTTAAAAAAATTCCACCGAACGATTTAAAATTTCACACATGGCAACAATAAATGTTCTCGTTTGCTTCTGATGGTTACAATTTGACAATGTGGCGGCCTGCGGGTCGAGTGGTAAGACGCTCGACTACGAATCCAGAGGTCACGGGTCCGAACCCAGCGTGCGCAATTTTTTTTATTTATTTAATCAATACTTCCCGGCCTTCCTCTTCTCCATCTTCTTTCCCTCTCCACTACCTTCAGTCTCACAACATACCCCAATTGGGGATACCATAGTCCCACTGGCTCTAGACGGTTAGGAGCAGTTGAGACTCTTAACGGTATTCACTATAAAACATATAAAAAAGTTACATGTATTTAACAAAAAACACACATTTAATTAATATAAAATAATGTACAGTATATTTGCGACACGCCCCAGAGTGGTAGATACTCAAAGTATTGCCCTAGTAAAAGACCACCATTCAGAATTAAATGGCTTAAGCCGTGTTTGGTGACCAGATCTGAATAGACAGGTACTTACCAACCTTCCTCTTCCCCATATCCTTCCCTTACCCACTATCACTAACCTCACAACATACCTCAATTCGGGACGCCATAGTCTTACTGGCTTTAAACGAGTTGGGACTCTAAAAAAAAAATCAATTATATTAAATATTTTGTTCAATGCTAAAATATTTATAACTTTGACACGAAGCACTCACTTTGTGGTAAGACATAATTAAATTTAAAATAAACGTAACTTTATTGGATACATACACCAACCGGTTTCGGCTCTACCTGAACCTTCTTCATATAATATTTGTATATATTCCTTCAACCCTGAGGTTCAGGTAGAGCCGAAACCAGTTGGTGTATGTATCCAATAAAGTGGTCTTGAAACAAAGCTACTTTTATTTTTAATTTAAAATATTTTAATTCCAGTGATAATTTCTAAGCAAGATTTCCTTGCCAAGATGTCTAAAAAGCTCGCAGAATCACCTCGCTTTTGGCACCATCATTAATTTACAATAAACTGCAAATTATTCTCTTCTTCCAATATCCTGGTAATCGGTATGATAATTTAAAATAAACTCATGTTTATTAATAAGGCATTATAGTGTCGTGCCGTGCCATCTTACATAAGCGTCCGCCACTGGTATTGAAATTCAATACGTCATAATTAATTTGGCACAGCCAGGAGGCTGACTTTACGCATCGGCGAATTCGTTGGATATGCACATAAAAGAAAAATATCGCTGACATTAATATTAATCGATCCTTAACTCAAATAAGCGGCGGAAAAAGCACACAGGTGTAGTCATTGCCATTTTTAAATCGAGGTATTACTTTTCATGGTTTAGCCCGCTGAGTAAGCATTGCCTTAACTTGTCAATTTCCGCAATTTTCTCAAATAAATTGGTTAGATATTACTATATTAATACTATATACTTACGCACTATTGTAGCGATTCTGCTTCAACTTCGCAATTCAACACGCCTATGCGACGAATGCAACAGCTGGGAAACACATACTCCGATGTCGCTGATATATTTAACACGTCAATATCAAACTATAAGTCTAATTTAGTACAGTTGTTGTCGTCTGGCAGAGCCAAACTAATAGTTGGATCTGTTATTTGATATTATTTTTTTCTTTATTTTACAATATTTTTAAACCTGTTATTTATTAAATATTATTAGTTATTTTCATCTACAATATTTTGTATCTGCTATTCAATGCTCTTTTTTTTTTTACTATATTTTTTTGCACTAATGAGGTTATTGTTTTTTTTTTTAGTTAAAATGTTGACAAAAAGAGCAAAAAAAAAAAAAAGCATAAAGAGCCTATAACGGGCGTAAATAAATAAATAAATATCTGTGTAAAAAGTTTTTTTTTTTTTAAAGAAAGACAAACATTCCCGAGTTACGAATAACCTTACAATATTTTAAAAACTCCTACTGCCATCATAATAAGCGGAAGATATTGTTTGTGCGATGATGGAGGACTTAGCCAGCAGATGAGTTGAACGCACGACGACGCCTGGGTGGGAATCCGACGCGTTTCCACCCAGCTACTGACCGGTCGAAATAATAAAGTAACTTGAATACAATAAATAAATATGGAACAATCTTGACGTATGCGCATAGTCTAAACCTTCACATACTTATATGTTTTTATATTTTTTTAATAGTGAATACCGCACAAGAGTCCCAACTGCTCCCAACCGTCTGGAGCCAGTGAGACTAAGGCATCTTCAATTGGGGTATGTTGTGAAATTGAAGGTAGTGAGGAGGGTGAGAAGACTGGAAAAAGGAAGATTAGGAAGTACCTGGCTATTCAGATCTGGTCACCAAGCACTGCTAAAGCCATTTTAAGCAACGTTTCGATTCTAAATTGATAAGGGTGATATTTAGAGTATCAACCACTCTGGAACGTGCCGTTTATATACTATATATTATTTTGTATGAATTTTTTCAAATTATGTCAAATAACATATGTTAATAAAATTAAATTTATTTGCGCACGCCGGGATTCGAACTCGCAATTGAGCGTCTAAACCGATCGACCATGGAAGACGTCGTTTTTATTAAATCTGAGAGTTAGGTTGGATTCTTTTCTGATGACAAAATATTGATAGCTACATAGATTTTTTCAAACCGCTTTTACCTAGTACTACAATATTACAATAAGCAATAGTTTCTTAACAAATGGTTTATTTAAAAAATATTTTTATTGTTATATTTATATATTTAAATTTACAGCTAAGATCCTTCTGTATATTATTTCTGCACATATTATTTTTTTTTTAAATATGCCATAGATTATGTGTACTTAGTAATCAGATGGCGCCGAGGAATTAAGATTTGATTTTTCAATTTTTTCACATATTAATAATGCCCATTATTGCATGATTAGAGTTCTCGACATCATCAAATTTATTGCGCACAATAAAAAAATGTCACCAAGGGGTCAAACAGCGTGCGCTTAGGATTGTGTATATTGATGCGTATGCATTCACTTCCGACAGTGATGTCTTTTCAAATCGTCACTGAGAAACAGATTTTTTTATCGAAAAAGGGCCAAAAAGTGTATACTCTGCTTGAATTTAAATATGCAGAATGTTTTACTGTGTGTTCTTTTTATTGCTTTTTAAATTTTTTATTGCTACTAATAATTAATATTCATCTCAACTCTGGCTGCGATACCTATGCAAAGTCTATTTTCACAATACCCTGACGGAATTTTCCCTCTAGTGAATCTCGGACAAAATATCGTCGCTAGAAAATCAAAAAGGCTCAAACGCCACTTTTGTCAACGACGAGTTAAATATGCAGTTTTAATCAATTTCTTTTCGGCATCGAATGCTCTGACTCTCGTTTGATTGCGAAGACTTTTGTAGACCTAAAATATATTTACCATATGGAGGAGAAGGTTTGACTCAAGCGACACAAATTCGGGATTTTTTTAGCTTTTTGTTATACCTCAGTGAGACCATTGAGTTATCTAAGTAAACTTTTTTTTTTCAAAATCCAACCAGTTATTTTAAAATAAAAAAACCTTAAAGTGCTCTGGTGTTAACTTCCTAAAACGGCGCTTCAGCCCTTTTGAAAAAATATTCTGAAGTAAAATCACCGAAATCAAATTTATGTTATTAATAGACAACTAATGGAACGGAGACGTAGATTTTTTTCCCACCTGCATTGATTATAATTAAATAATATAATTTTTCTATTTTTAATTAACTGTAATTTATTGCATTATTTTATGTAAGATTTGCACTCATGCACCTAGTTTGGTGGGTCACAATATATGATTATTTTTTCTAAATCGTCGTACATTAACTTGTGTTGAACCACAAAATTAATCAAATAAATAAAAATAAATAAAACCCATCGTGTCAAATTAATTTTTGATTTAACCGAATGGGAATTTGGTTGCAGCCATTTATTTTGCCTGTCTTCTGAAGATATTCCGCCTTCGTGAGATAAAATCTCAGTGCTAATTATTTATTTATTCATAATACGGCTATTAGCGAATATTTCTTCAAATGACTCACGCGCCCCGAAAGTATAGAATAACCGGCGCTGAATATTCATAAAGTATCGCATTTGTGATAAATAAAATACTAACAGACAAAACTTCAAAATTATTATATTATTTTATTTCATAAAATGAACTCAATATAATGAAATTCATTTTTCTATAGTGAATACCGCACAAGAGTCCCAACTGCTCCCAACCGTTTGGAGCCAGCGAGACTATAGCTCCCGATTGGGGTATATTGTGAAGGGAAGGAGATAGGGAAGAGGAAGATTTAAAAGTACCTGGCTATTCAGATCTGGTCACCAAACACGGCTAAAACTACTTCAAGTAACGTTTCGACTCTAGTATTTTACCAGGGTGACACTTAAAGTATCTACCACTCTGAAACGTGCCGCTAATATACTTTATATTATTTTATATGATATAAGACATATTAATTAAATTAAATTAATTTTCGCACGCCGGGATTTGATTCACTTGAGCACGGAGGCCGTCAAATTTAATATAGTTTTTAATTATGAATTTTCTTTACATTATTGTGTTATGTGAAAAGAATTTATGATGCGAAAGTGAATGGAAGAAGAAGTCGAGAACGCCCGAGAAAGACATGGCACGATCAAGTAAATCAAATACTTGAATCGAGTCATGTGAAGAGTCAGAATAACAGAAGAGTGTGTATGAGACGATGTATGAATGTGAACGAAGCAAGGAGTGTGTGCCAAGACAGAGTTATATGGTGGTATGTCCTCTCTGCCTACCCTTGCGGGGAAACGGCGTGATGGTCAGTTAGTTAGTTAGTTGGAATACATAATTTGGTAAAATAAAATATTTTTAATATATTGGCAGCTTCCTGTTTCACGTGCTTACTATATTTGTAGGTTTAATGCGAACGAACCAATTATTTGCTGACAGATCATACCATGCTAAATAATTCTAAAAATATGTAGTCACTGCAGTTATCGAGTATTACCTTTAAAAAGTCAAATCAATATATTTAACCTCCTACTCAAATGTTTGAAATCAATATCTCCGGTCCCTATTCATTCGTCTCCAGTCCTCAAACCTTCCTATACTGATGCAATATTTTTTCTCACAGACAATACCACTTCTTCGGTCTGCCTCCAGATCGCTGCCATCAGTGCACCTAGGGTCACTGTCACCTAGGATCTACAGAATCTTGTATAATTACTAATTGCTGTGGTATTTTACTGGTTCTATGATGGTTTCATGCTTAATTCTAAATTATATTTCAACAGAAACTTACCTGAATTGAACGACCAACAATTTTCCCTTTTTGCTTGCTAGGAAACTCTTCGTTTGAATGCTCTATTGCATATATAAGCGTAAAATACATTTTTTTCCGCATATTCTCAAAAATCATAGATGGAATAGGTAACCATCAATGAGGGACTAAAAGTGGTAGTCTATGTTAAAATTTCTCCAAAGAACGGATGCTAGCAGTTCACAATTGAGTGCTGATTAATCCTGATGTATGGTAGTGAGGCATGAAACTGGCAGAGAATGAACGAAAGTTGACTGAATGCTGTATAAATGAGTTCTCTGAGACGTGTATGTAATAAAACTACATATGACCGTGTTAAGAATATCGAAATCCGAAAAGAATACAAAGCTGATGTGGGTGTGATGAATTAGATTAAGAAAGGGACGTTTAAATGGTTCGGACATATGAACAAAGAAAAGAATGAAAAGAGAATACATGTTGTGAAATTAAAAGTTTGAAGAAGACAGGGACACTCGAGAAAGACATGGCAAGACTAAGTGAATCAAATCGACCGGTTAGTAGCTGAGTGGACAAACGCGTCGGATTCCCACCCTAGCGTCGTGGGTTTCATTCCACTGCTAGCTAAGTCCTCTATCATTGCACAAGCAACATTTTTCACTTAAATGATGGTAGTAGGAGTTTTTTTTATATTGTCAAGTTATTCTTAACCCGGTTATATTTGTCTTTATATTTAAATTAATAAACTGTTGAGTGACGTCAACAGTCAGAATAATAGAAGAGTGTGTGTGAGACGATATATGAATGGGAAGAAATCAAGGAGTAGTGTACCAAGACAGAGTTGTGCGGCGGTCCATCCTCTCCGCATACATCTGCGGGAAAATAGCCTTATGGTTAGTTAGTTAGGGAAGGTAAGTTTTTTGTTAGGCTCACAACACTTCCCCTTCGTATCAAATTGGTGAAAAGAAATAACAAAAAAATATGTCCAGTTGGCAAGATCAACATAATATTCTAGAATGTAATTCTCGGACAAGTGACATCAGCCATAAATACAACACATTATCCGTAGTGTTTTCCAGCCATAAAGAATACTCATATTGAATTGACGGCCTCCATAGTCGAGTGGTAAGACGCTCGACTACGAATCAAAAGGTCGCGGGTTCCAACCCGGCGTGCGCCAATAACTTTTATTTAATTAATATGAGTCATAACACATTTAATTCATTCAAAAATAATAAAAATTTATTTGCGGCACGTTCCAGAGTGGTTGATACTCGTATCGCCCTGGTGAAAAACCACCATTCAGAATCGAAACGTTGCTTGAAATGGCTTTATTAGCCGTGTTTGGTGACCAGATCTGAATAGCCTAGTACTTCCCAACCTTCCTCTTCTCAATCTCCTTCCCCTCCCCAATACCTTCAGCCTCACAACATACCCTATTTTTGGGATGCCATAGTCTCACTGGCTCTAGGCGGTTGGGAGCAGTTGAGACTCTTGTGCGGTATTCATATAAAAAATAAAAATAAAATAATAATATTGATTGACGAGCCGCTCATCCACATTCAGATGGTTGGACATTTATCACGTTTGTAAAAACAACTAATTTGAATAGGTTATTCCACAGTTGGCACACCCGGTAGTATATCGCAAGCCCGCCTGCCAGGAATGGGTGACAATACTCAATAAAGCACAAGGAAAGCCGGATCGTGAGCGCAGACTGGCGGCCGCCTGCGAACAGAAAAATTATGTTAGGTTTTTGCCTAACGAAAATGAACAATGGGCTTGTTAAGTACTGGCTGTGTGGAAAATGCTAAATATTTTATAAAGCCTTCAAGCAATGTTTTATGGGCATAGAAGAAGAAATTTTATATATTTACGTTGTTTGATTTTAATTATTTTGTAGTTTTCGCCTAGTGTAAAGTATGAATATTATTATGTTTTGTTTATCCAGTATTTTTTTTTATCCTTCCCAATTTTAATGGAGAGTCTACCACTTCAGCTTTCCTCTTTTAAAGTATTACCTTTATCTCTGCTGTGGTCTTTTTGGTGACTTTTGTTTTGTACTCTACTGTTTGGATTTGTCAATATTTTGTTTGTACTGTTTTTAAACATAGTTTATATTTTAATGATCTTTAATGTTTAATGTTGAATGATTTAGACCAGTCTGAAGATGCACGTCATAATGTAAAACCGGTCAGGTCTTAATAAACGTTGTAAAATTGAATCATTAAAATGGAGTTCCACCTAGAATTAACAGTTTCAAAATTAGAAAGTTTATACTTTGTTTAAACATAGATTGTACTTTGCGTAACATAGTTTATACTTTGTTTGGCGTGGTTTATTTTTTTGTTAATACTTAGTGCAACATTGTTTATACTTCGATAATACTTTACTTATACTTTATTAACACTCTGTTAAATATTTATACTTTGTTTATTTTTTATACCTTTTTTAAGCATAGTATTAACAATTCTAAACATATTTTGAACTTTGTTAATACTTTGTTTTTACTTTTTTATACTTTAAACGTTTTGTTTACGCTTTGAATTTATTTTCTTAAATACCTACTCTGTTTACAAACTGATTGTATTTAGGTTATACTTTGTTTACACTTTTTGATAGTTAGATATCAGTTTTTTTATACATTGTGTACACTTTGTTTTTAGTTTTTTTTTTATATTTACAACTAGGGGAGAGATTTAGTCTCGGACGCTTTACAAAAATCCAAAAATGATGCACATATTTTAAAGTATTTATGAATAAAATTCAATATATAAGTAGAAAAAATACTTATTTATGTTAACAAAATAAGAAGATAAACAAAAAATATTTTTCTAACACCAAAATTAATGTTTCAAACGAGTACTATTTTTTTTTCGGTTTTGAAAAAGTGGAAGGGAGACCCAGATACATAATAAATTAACGCTCAATTAGTAAAAAATAAAAATCTTCTGCTGGGTTTATATCCACACATTTTCATGTGCCTAGTCTTTACAACCATGGCATTATATCCAGTCTTCATCCAAGTTTTTGCCGCACATAATACAATCTACTTCGAATCCTTGTATTGCACTAACAAACATTTTTCCCAGACAAGCAATCTACCGATTCCCATTGAAATAATTTCACTATTTTAGTAGAGCAAGTATGATCAAAAAGGCTTCCCATTTTAAGGTTTTTGAGTCAAATGCTAAAATTGTTTTTCGTTTGTTGTAACAATACAATAGAATTATTCACCACGCTGAGAATGACATCGTGTACTTTGTCATTTATTATTCCCCTCGCCACCTTTAGATCTTTTGAGATAATATTGTATTGCTCGGTGTGTTATTTTTGGCACACCCAATATTTAAATTCCGAGACGTGACCAAGATAACAATACTGCGCAACATAAAATAAATAATTAAGAATTATTTTATTACAATATTTTCGTATAATTCTGCATTCATGTTGGATGAAGTCATATCTAAAAAATCACGAAAATAAACTCGTATTATACACATTTTTCACTTTTGTTTTGAACTTTGCAAATCGCAGCTGCTATCTTAGGAATCCGACAGTATTTTTACTAAATTATAAGTCAAACACGTTGGGTGACGATTTACAAAACTTTTCAGTCATTAAAAGAAAATCGTTTCTTTTTTGTTTTTGTTTTTAAGAAAGGCAAACATTCCCGAATTACGAATAACCTGACAATATTTTTAAAACTTCTACTACCATCATAATAAGCGGAAGATGTTGCTTGTGCAATGATAAAGGACTTAGCCAGCAGAGGAATTGAACCCACGATGCCTGGAGAAATATGTTGAATATTTCTTTTAGACATTTTTCGTACGGTCTGGGAAACCCTTTTAAATAAACCCCTTACCCTTAGTATGCTCTAAGCTAGTGTCGATAAACTAAGTAAGCTAGTATCAATCGAAATATTCATCACATAAATTATTTTCAACCGAAGTCATCATATATATCTACATATATATTTTTTCTATAGTTAATATCGCACAAGAATCCCAACTGATCCCAACCGTCTAGAGGCTAGACTAAGTGAGACTATGGCATCCCAAATTGGGATGTGTTATGAAGCAGGTAGTGGTAGATACATTTGACAACTTCCGTGGTCGAGTGGTCAAAATCCTCGACCACGAATTCACAGATCAAGGGTTCAAATCCCAGCGGGCGTAAACAAATGTCATATAATATTTTTTGTTATATCACAGCAAAACAAAATAAAATAATATGCAGTATATTTGCGGCACTCTCCAGGATGATGGATACTCTAAGTATCGCCATGGTGAAAGACCACCACTCAGAATCGAAACGTTGCTTAAAATGGCTTTACCCATGTTTGGGACCAGATCTGAATAGTCAGGTACTTCCCAACCTTTCTCTTCCCCACCTACTTCCCCTACCCACTTTCTCCAGCCTCACAACATACCCCAACTGGCTTCAAACGGTTAGGAGCAGTTAAGACTCTTGTGCATTCACTTTTCTCTTAAATCTGTTTGAAGTAGAGTTTAAAGTATTTAAAGGTATTTTAACAAAATTCAATGTAATTTAGATAGCAGATGACGTAAATTTTTGTCCATAAATAAAAATTACGAAATATTTGTACTTTTAATTCAATGTTATTTTAAACTTATTTTAACCTGAGGATAAACAGACTGAGAGGGTTAACGAAACAATATGGTTAGAGCAATATTATAATATTGTAAACGGGCGTCCTTTTGTCTGTCGGAGAGGAATAAAATATTTTCAAATTCTAATAAATAAAGCGCGGCCTCTATAAAGTCACATCTTTATTATTATACTTTGTAAAAGTTCAACATTCTCGATTCCCCGCTTCTTTATGCATTTATTTTAAAGCCATTTATAATTTTGTAGCCACGTATTTTTAACTTCTTATTTTTTGGTACAAGAACAACCTAAAAGTTGAGGAAAATAATTAATTAATAAGAACCTTTTTTTATAGTCTTCCCCCTGAAAGCTCCATCGTGGCCTCTCTTTTCATGAAATGCGTCGTTTATCAGAAAGAGGAATGGTTATACTGAAGCTATCAGCGTATTCGTTTAAAAATCAGTTTTTGCTATACCACCGAAGAGTTCTAGTTGAAGAAGATGGGTGAAAGAAAGAGCGGAGGAGAAGTAGGTTGGGAAGTAGTTATAAAGTAAGTTAGAAGTTAGAACTTATGTTTTTTTGGTATTTTTTAAATATTTTTTTTTTAGTGAGAGAGTTCACAAAGTTCACAAGAGTTCCAACTGCTCCCAACTGTCTATAGCCAGTAGAACTATAGCATCCTCAATTGGGGTATGCTTTGAGGCTGAAGGTAGTGGGGAGGAGAAGGAGATGGGAAAGAGAAAGGTTGGGAAGTACCTGGCTATTCAGATATGGTCACAAACGGCTAAAGCCATTTCAATCAAGCAACGTTTCGATTCCGAATGGTGGTTTTTCACCAGGGCTAGACTTAGAGTATCTACCCTTCTGTATACATAGAGCTAATAATATTTAACAACGTTTAGCTTCTGAATGGTGGTCAATTATCAGTTCTCAATGTTACTTCTATCATGAGATATAAAGTTTTAAAATATCAATGTAAAATTTTAAGCAATACGCTATATTGGCTTTCCATATTAAGTACCTGAATTAATCATATTAAAAATATTTAATTTCGCTGAGAAAAAATGATTACCCGACCAGGGGCCCTAGCACGAAACATCAGTATAGATTTTATCGACAATGTCGGTAATTTGAAATCGTTTCCGAGTGCGACTGCAGATCGTTAACGAACAAACGACAGCTCACATCGACCAAATTACGCATTTTTTGTCGACATGGTTTGTCGTTTGTTGTCTCGGTAACGATTCCAAATTATCGACATTGTCGATAAATTTTATATTGATGTTTTGTGCTAGAACCCTTGGTAATAAAATTTGTTTTAAATATTTCAGTGAAATACAATATTCTTTTAAAAGGAGTCTTGAAATACGGCCATAGCAGGGTGTAGTAAAACCGGATTTTTTTTAATACCTTCGGCGTCTTCAAGTCTTACCAGTTTCGTTTAGAAAAATAAAAATCAATATTTCCGTAATATCTTGTATATTAAAGAATGCAGGTGTAATTAATTAAATATTTATTTTATCGCCATGACGTAACGGGGCAGGGTCTTTATTGAAAAAAACAATCTGACATATATCTGAGAAATAACTATGAATATATTTGTTTAATGACGGCCATATTTTATGATATAATCGGAAACTTGATACGCGAACACCTGGCAGAGTCACCCAATCGTCTTCACAGGTTACACGAGATTAAAATGTTGAGCTGCTCCAGATGAATTTTGGGTATTATACAGGTTGAATTGTTTTTCCGAAATATTTAATAGTTAAATTATACTATAAAACTCGAAAACCACATGTTTTCTGTATCTACCCGTAGCACTATTGTATTTGTATTACAATATTTCATGTGATAAGAACACTCGTGCAGAAATATTTTTGTAAGATACAACGTGGCATGCAGTTGGTAAAAATATTATATTTTAAAGCAATGACGGCCTGCGTCTAACCACTTGACTACGAATTCAAAGGTCCCGGGTTCAAACCCAGCGTGCGCAAATTATCATTCAATTAATATGGGTCATAACCTCATAACGCATTTAATTCATGTTTAATAATTGATAGTGTATTTGCAGCACGTTCCAGAGTGGTAGATACTCAAAGTATCGCCCTGGTGAATAACCACCATTCAGAATAGAAACGTTGCTTGAAATGACTTCAGCCGTGTTTGGTAACCAGATCTGAATAGCCAGGTACTTCCTAACCTTCCTCTTCCCCATATACTTCTCCTCCCTACTACTTTAAATCTCACAACATACCCCAGGTGGGGATCCCATAGTCCCACTGGCTCTAGACAGTTGGGAGCAGTTGGAACTATTGTGCGGTATTCACTATATATATATATTTTTTTTTTTAAATAATAAAAAAATAAATTATTTCCTTTTAAACCTTTTTTCATATGTTACACGGATCAATTTTATAAGCATCCATCATCAGGGCAATATAATAATTAAGATAATATTATCACTATAAGCCACACATATAATTAATTGACTAATGGTTTTATATATTCATTTAAAATTAAGTTTCTGTAAAACAACGCTTGAAAGTCATAGTTTAAATTTTAATTTAGTTATTTATACATTACAGTTTACAAAATAACTAATTATCAGTCATGTACTTTTTTACATTTTGAAATACAACTAATTGTTATAACTTGTATACTACATGATATTACATATAAATGGTTCTCACAAACTATTTTAAATTTATTAATCGGTGTAATTTTGATGGTTTCTGGCAGCACATATATATTTCATCCCTTTATAAAATTAACTGTTTTGGGTATTGGTTTTTTTTTAAACAAACTGAAGTTTGAAATACCTTTAACCTACTTATATTTCACGGTTTATATCAGCCGATCGTACTCTATCTGCTACTGAATGAAGGTTTCTTGGGCATTCTTCAACCATTCTCATCGGGGCGAATTATTAAGCTCAGCACGTGCTCTGATGTGTACAACCGCGCATTAACAATGAGATCACATTTCCGAGGCTATAATTAAAAATGAACTATTTTCAATATCGTAGGTTCATAACACCTCCCTCTCAACCACAATAATCAAATAACAGTGATTGTTAGAAGTTATTCTGCAAGCATTGTTGCATCAAAGGTGCGTAGTACCGAAGAGACATCAACGCATGTAAACAGGTAGGAACAAGCAGCAAACCCCAGGGTGGGATATCACGTGCACGCGTGTTCCGTGCTCGTGGGTGGTTCTGTGCGCGCGTGCGTACTAGATGGGTATCGGGGGCGGATGATACAAACATCTTGATTTCCAGAATATCAGATGACGCGCACCTGGCCTCTGCCCCCGGCCTCCCGCTCCAGGTATCCGAAAACAGGCGATGCCTCGCAGGTGAGGGCAACCGGTGATCATGACATTGCTACCATTTTTTTATGATGCACTTTTACTAAGATTTATTACAAAGATATTCTTGCTTCTTTATGTTGATCAATTCGTCTTCTACCAAGTCAATTTTGTAATAGTATGATTTTGAAATATTATTTGGCTATGAAATCGTATGTCTTTGAATAGGTACATCACTTTATCGGTGAAATTAAGTTGGTAAATCAAACAAAAGAAGAGGTATTGACACAACCTAGATTTGATCTCTACAGAGAGTCATCTTGGAAGATGCTGAGAGGAGGGTCTTTTTAAAAGGAGGAAGGATTGAACCGAGTTGGTTTTACATTAATTTGGAATTTATTTAGTTGAAGAAACCGTCTCTGGACGAAAGGGCAAATTTTTTTTTTCTGTCATATGAATTGCAAATGCAAATAGCTTAAGTGAACCTTTAAGCAATTAAAAGATATCAATTTACAGATAACTTCGCAACGACGCAATTTTCATTTATTTCATTAATATTTCCCTTTTTGGACTATTAGGGTTAGGTTAGGTTACGTTACCTAGACAATTGGTTAGTTAGTATGGTATACTACATATATATATTTCATCGCTGAAAATGCAAAAGGGTTCAGGCGACACTTTAGTAAAAAAAAACCAGTTAAATATTTTATTTTTTTCTGCATCGAATGTTCGGACTTTCGTTTGATTCTGAAGACTTTTTGACTCTTCAGCCATCTAAAATATATTTACCATTTGGAGAAAAACTTCACTCAAGCGACACAAGTTTGGGACTTGTTTAGCTTTTTGTTGCTTCAGATAACTCAGTGAGAGCATTGAGTTACTTGTGTGTTAACTTTTTTTTTAAACCCATCCAGGTACTGAAGACTTGTGAATTTTACTAGAAAACAAAAAATCTTTAAAGCCCTCTGTTGTACACTTCCCAAAATGGCAGTTCAGCTTTTTTGCCTTTCCAGCGACGATATGATTTGTAGTTTTTTTCCATACTTAAACTGCATTATACTTATATAACATGTAGTAAATACTTTTTATTATTAAAAAAAAACTGCATTATTGTTTAATAAAAATAATTACAATCCTCTTTAATCCACAAGTAAATGTTTTTGATGGAAGAGTAGTTTTAAATATAATTTATAAAATGTTAACTTTATTGTCAACACTAATTTTAAGTTATGATTATTTTTGAAAAATAAAAAATACTTTAAGGTGCTCTGGTGTAAGCTTCCCAAAATGGCACTTCAGCCTTTTTGCGTTTCCGGCGACGGTGTAATACATTATTTAAATAAGAAGGTTGTTATTTTTATTTCGTAAAAACTGATTCCACATATGAAATAATATTAAAATACTTCTTTATTTTTCTTATTCAAGGCAGAGTTCACATCTCATGAATTATGCTTCCAAATCCACTCTTTTCAAAGCTCAATTTAAAATTTTAACTGTCACTCCCGAGTGTCCATCATTGTGTAGGTAGGTACCTTACCGTATTAATATTATATGGAACCATTATCCTTCTTCTGTGTGATGTTATTTATGTGTCTTTACTAACGATGTCTTTGGAACTCTTTGTTTTTCACAGACGTATCTATGTCATGTTTTTGAAAATCCGCTCCATTGTATACCCTCTCGTTATTTGTTTTGGTCGTTATATCTATGAAATGTGCCTTCCTGTTTTCGTTTAGGATTATAGATGTACTAAGTTATATGTGCAGTCGAAAGCATCGCCATTGTAGAAAAAATATTCGATCATTCGTTATTTCGTATTTTGAGCCCTGCACAAATAGTACAAAGATAAATAATAAAATATATCTTAATAATAATAAATCAATTCAATTGTAGAACTCTATTTATTCTTTTTTTTTTATAATTCAGTTAAATTAAATTTAATATTATTATTATTTAGTTCTAATAGTTTTACCTTTTTGTTTTTAGTAACGGCTGTTCCGGCGTTTAAGTTTGTTAATTCATTTGGTTTGGGTTAAGTTTGTTAATGCCACAGTTTGATAATGGCATTAAATGCCGAAACAGCTGTTACTAAAAACTAAATAGTAATAATAATATTTTAAAATTAAAGGTTTGTGAGTTTGTGACTTTTTTTCTGAAAGGTAGTCTTATTTGGATCCTTTTTGTCTTATTTCTGTGCTTATGCTCGAAGTTTTCAACTTTCCTTAGACATTCAGGTGACGTATGGCCATTTAATATTTTGTAGATCAAAATTATTGTCTTGCAGTAAATAATTGTTTAAATAAAAAAAATATTTAACTCCATCGCCATTTCCTTAATATTTCCATAATTCTCATATCTGTTTTATAGTATTGTCGTTTGTTTCATATATCCATTGTTAGCTAAGAATAAAATGCTGCTTCAGTAATTAAGGTGTGGTACAGTGATTGCATTATATACATATAGTTTATTTTGACAAGATAACAATGAACGTATGATCATTTTCAAATCACACATCTAAGTGTCAGCCTTGCATTCTTTCCGGATATCCACATTTGTAATACGGTCACACAAGGTTTTACCGCACATCCGTCTCAAAGATCTCATTTCCACAGCATTCAGTCTACTTTCATCTTTCCTCTGCCAGTTCCAAGCCTCACTGCCATACATCAGGGTTGGTATAAGCACTCCATTGTGGACTGCTAGCTTCGCTTCTTTGGACAATTTCTTATTTGCACACTTAACTGCGACAAAGAGCTGAAAATACTTGTTTTTGCATGGAAATTTTCCAAATACGTTCAGAGTACAACGTATCGCTAATATTCTGTTCGTAAGATTTAAATGAAATAAGAACAAAAGTGAAAAATATAGTTTGAACAATAATGAAATACTTTTAAAATCAATTTATTATAATTTATTCATAAATTTAGAGTGGTAACTACTTTAGGTATCGCCCTGGGGAAAGACCACCATTCAGAATCGAAACGTTAATTAAAACGGCTTTAGCCATGTTTGGTGACCAGATCTGAATAGCCAGTTAATTTCTAATATTCCTCTTACCCATCTCCTTCCCCTCCCCACTACCTTCAGCTTTACAACATACCCCAATTGAGGATGCCATAGTCTCACTGGCTCTATACGGTTGGGAGCAGTTGGGACTCTTGTGCGGTATTCACTATAAAAATTAAAACTAAAATACTGTCAATTCTTCCAAATTCTTTTAAAATGAATACGGGGGTGCAAGTTTTGCACAAAAATGCAAAAGGTTTGCGCCTTAACATTAGAAATAATAAAATCAACTAAAAATAATAATTGTCAAATACTAAATAAACAAAAAGAATTGACCTAAAGTTCAAGTTGTTTCCTTTTTCCCCGTGTAACCCCTACTTCCCCCCCCCCCTCCTCTATCATCCACTCCTTGATACTCTGTCCGCTTTGATTTGCTGTTGCTCTCTCTTTATTTTTTTCCTTTAATTTATGTCTGTACTTAAGTTAGTTTACAATAACCCTGTACTGAAAAAAGTTAAGATATAACCAGAACTAGTTGACGAAATTTATAAATTGTAACAAAGTGATTAAAAAAAATATCTTCTCATTTAAGTGAGATGTTAAAATGGTTCTCTACGCTAACGACTAAATTCACGTCAAAGTTTGGCGCAATATATTATTCAATTGAAGATTTAAGCTATGAATTGTCAAAAAATTGTAAATACAGTTCTACCACCTTAACACAAACATATTTTCTATCAAAAATTGTTAAAGGTCAGCACCCAAATATACACACTTTTTGACTTTCTAAACAAGCAATACTACAAATGATTTATTTGCTAATTCTATACGGGTAGTTAGATAAATGTCAAGGTTTCCAGTGCATACAATTTTGAAACAGTAATTCTTTAAATTATTCGTGAAATGCAAACTGAAATTTTAGGTTAAACATTCGAAAATGGCTGCTCTGGTTTTCAAACTGCACTTTTTACTAACATTTTAGGTTGTTTTTCATAGGATATTAAAGATTGCAGCTTAAAATTTGTATTCACTGGAAACCTTAGACATTTTCCTAACTGTCCGTGTAGAATGTACAGATAAATCATATGCAGTTTTGCTTATATTAGAATGCTACAAAGTGACGTTTGGCGCCATTTTGGGTGCTGAGCCTTAAGCGTTTCTATTTTATTTGACGCTTTTGTTGGTAAAATAAATTGCACATTGTTAATATAATATTGGAATTTTTTTCCAGTACAGCAGGTTTAAAAATTAGAACATTTACTTGTCATTTCATGACTGCCAAAGTCTCAGATACTTGACCACTAGACCCCGACTCAAAAGTGAACACGATCTAATTCGCAAATATCGGGATGAGATAACGCGAGGTAATTAACGCCAGCCAGCGCGTTGCTAATGTAACGAACAGGTGATATCGGGTCACAAAGCCACCACGTGTAAATATCAAAAGCTGTTGGGAATAAGGTCGCCGATAGGTACAAAGTCCAGTGGAAACAGGCTGTGGTAGAATTGTGTTAAGTTGTGACAGCAGTCGCAGCCTTAATCCGAATACTTGAGGAGATAAATTAATTAAAAGTAACATTTTATGTCGGAGTGTTGACATTTTATGTGACCGGTCCGCATTCCACGGTTCATTTTATATCAAGGTACCAAACTAATATTATAAACACATGAGTAGGTATTTTATTTTGGAAAGCTGTCTCAGGCTGTGGGTGATGACTGAATACTACTTTCGAGTGGGCCTTTAATTTTAAAATTACATTCGACTACAGCCTTATTGATCGGTACTATGCCCAAACTCCTATGTGGGAAATGAGTGAAGACAAATAAATCATAACTTGATAAAACCTTACTTACTTGAGATGGTAAAGAGTAGCCTCACTTACTTAGGTACTTATGCAAACTGTGCATTTCTTAAAATTACTTCGCAACAATCAAATTTTACATCAGCATCGTCATCGACTATTGAAAGGTTGAAAGAACAGATACCTCGTCTAAATTTTACGTATCTTTAGTTTCTAAAACTATGTTATTTTATTTGTCTACTATTTGATGTAATTTGACTTGCCAAGAAAAAATATCATCTACTTTAATCCACACATTAAAAATATTTAGTAAAAATAATTGTTCGTTTTAGGTAGGTAGGTACTTTATCGCTTGTCTTTTTGTTATATGAATACCGCACAAAAGTCCCAACTGCTCCCAACCGTCTAGAGCCAGTGCGACTATGGCATCCCTAATTGAAGTATGTTGTAAAGTTAAAGGTATTGAGGAGGAGAAGGAGATGGGGAAGAGGTTGGGAAGTACCTGGCTATTCAGATCTGGTCACCAAACATGTATAAAGCCGTTTTAAGCAACGTTTCGATTTTGAATAGTGGTCTTTTACCAGGGAGATACTGAGAGTATATACCACTCTTGTCTAGATTAAAAAAGATATTTTGATTGAAGTTTAGATTAATATTTGATAAATTAGAAATAGATACGACAAAGAAAAGTTTTATTTTTCAGTGTTATTTTCCTTCGGTGCTCTTTTTCTGCACTGTTCTGTTTTATCACTGTTCTTTTGTATCACTGCTCTGTTGTATCATTGTTCTGTTTTATAATTGTTATATTTTATTATTTTTCTGTTTTTATCATGGAATCGTCAAAAATCATATGTCCAAAACATTGTTGACCATAAAACGAAAAACGCTTAAGAACGTTTGCATCATTACATTAGATTAAAACTGTATTAATTGGTCAGTACCATCCATACGTGTATAACATAAGGTGAGTTCACGAAGGTTTTAAAATAATTTCCCACATTTGAAAGGTCGTGAAACCTCAACCTATTAAAATACACGATTTAAAAGATACATTACACAAACACTGGAGTCTAACAACATGAAATTTGTGGCTCGGAATCTCACCGCATTATTTCAATGAAATTGGGCTATCGAATAAATTGATAATGAATTATAGGGAGACCCGGCCCTTGGGCGCTTACGTTCCTGTGGGGTCTATAGAGCCATCAGTCGTTTGTTCAATATAACCGAGGCAGGGAGGTGGAAACACAAGCAGTCGGTGGTAACCCGATACGTTTACACAGGTAGCTCGAAATAATATGGATATGTACAGAAACAGAGGTAAAACAGTTTAGTTGAGCCTAATTTACTTGTTTTTTTGTGTCCGGAGAATATGTGACCCGTAAGTGAATGAAAGAAGTTGGGCATCCCCAAAAAATACATGGCGCGTCCAAGCGAATCAAGCACTTGTATGTCACCAGTTTTGCCACCGTCTGGAGCCAGCGGAACTTTGACACTCTTAATTACGGAATGTTGTGAGGCTTAAAGTAATGAATAGAGGTAAGAGATAGGGAAGAGGAAGGTTGGGTCAATCACGTATGTATTAAGATCTGGTAATCAAACACGGCTAAAACCATTTTGAGCAACGTTTCGATTCTGAATGGTGGTCTTTCACCAGGGCAATACTTAGAGTGTCTAGCACTCTGGAGTATTGACACTTAGAGTGGCAGGAGGATGATTATCGGTCAAATGGATGGATGAAGAAGTCGGGGACGAGTTAATCAAATTCTTAAGTCGGGTCAGGTCAAGAGTCAGTATTACAGAAAAGTATGTATGAATGAGAATAAAACGAGGAGTCGGTGTTGCATTAAATACTGCTAATTTGACAGAGTTTAGTGTAAATGAGATCCCCTAGGCGTATGTATGTAAAACCATTTACGACCGTATAACGATTTTCTTTCGTTCGGGTAAACATGGCCAGAAATTACTATGTTTTGTTCTAACACGGAAATTCTTGGCTACTGACATCACCAGGTCAAGGGTTCAAAACCAACAGGTTTTAAACCGATGTACTCGTATGTGAAATCGATCGTATCCTCAGTGAAACGAAGACATTAATTTTCGAACTTATATAGTTTCTTGCTTTATTAACTTTGTTAAATTTCACTTCAAAAGCAGTTTTAAAAGGAGAAAATCACAATGATTATTTAACTGACCATTAATATTTCCGTTAAATAGGGAGGTTCATTATATGTTTGTGAACATACAAAACAAAATATAACGAATCTGAGAACAAGGTTTCATAACCAGAAGCGAATCTAGAGGACCAGAAGTGAAAGATTGAAAAGAAAAGAAATACGTTAATATATGTAACTTGAGCCGGTAACACATACATGTTTTATCAAACGTTATATATCACTGAAAATGAGCAAAAATTTGTATAAATATTAATATTTCATAGATTATATGTAGTAAGTAATGATATGGAGCCTAGGAATTAATATTTGTACAGCGCTTTTGAGGTGATTTTTCACAAAAATAGCGCTATAAAAATTATCCAAGTACTATTATTATTTAAAACTTTAGTTGCTTGTGATTTCTTTCAATGTAACCGAATTCAACTGACGGCCTACATAGTCGAGTGGTAAGACGCTCGACTACGAATCCGGAGGTTGCCGGTTCGAACCTGGCGTGCACAAATAACTTTTATTTAATTAATATGTTTCATAAAACATTTGATTGAAATAAAATAAAATAAAGTATATTGGCGGCACGTTACAGAGTGGTAGATGCTATAAGTATCGCCCTGGTGAAAGACCACCAATCAGAATCTAAGCGTTGCTTGAAATGGCTTTAGCCGTGTTTGGTGACCAGATCTGAATAGCCAGGAACTTTCCAACCTTCCCCTTCCTCATCTCTTTCCCTTCACCACTACCTTCAGCCTCACAAAATACCCCTATTTAAGTATCGCCCTGGTGAAAGACCACCAATCAGAATCTAAACTTTGCTTGAAATGGCTTTAGCCGTGTTTGGTGACCAGATCTGAATAGCCAAATACTCCCAACCTTCCTCTTCCCCATCTCCTTTCCATATTTCCATGCGACTACGGCAGGGTAGGCAGTGATTATAAGTCTTTATCGAGTGCACGTGTCTGGTAGTAGGTAATATAAAACTGAGTTTAATTTGGAGACACCTTTTACTGAACAAGTTTCAAATTCTCCAAAATAGAGTAATGAGAATTATACTAAGGTGAAATAGATACTTAAAAGTAACTAAACTCATCAGAAGAACTAAATTGGCTAACAGTAAAACAGATGCTAACATTAAACACATTGATGTTTGGACATAAAATGAAGAACAACAAGCTACCAAATTATTTTTCTGACAAAATTATCTACAATGTTGATATTCCCAAATATACTACAAGGGCATGCAATGAAATCAGACTACCAGAAAAGAATAAAGCCAACACACAAAATAGCTTACTGTATAAAGGGATGAAATCTTATAATGCGCTGCCGGAAACCATTAAAATTATGCCAATCAACAAATTTAAAATAGCCTGTAATAATTATTTATAATGCATATAAATCAAGATAATAAGTTAAAATATTATAAAGTCAAAAAGAAAATGAAATAATTAGCTACTTGTAAACTTGAATGTACATGTAACTAAAAATAAAATAAAAATTCGGTTTCCTTATTGGGTTGTACATCATGCTTTACATGGAATCTTTATTTTACAAAAGGCTTCACAAAAATATGTACAAGCTAAAAAATACTTATTATTGATACAAACACCTACGTAGAGGACAGCACAGCGTGAAGACAATAAATGAAATAGTAATTCGATACGTATGCTTGCCACAAACCACAGGATACACATGAATTAAGTCAAATCTTTATTTTGACAGTTTATTGAATTTCGAAAAACTCCTTAGCTCATAATGGAAAATACCTGCGAACTAAACATCGTACCTAAATTTAGTGGTTAAAAAAGGTTGGCATTTTTTTCATAACGATCGCAACAATATGGCTAAATTTTACCAAAATATTAATATACAGGATGAGGCTAAAGTTCATCGTTTATATAATTTATTTTGTAGTTTTTTTCTATATATATAATATGTTTTAACTAAAAATCGAACTCATTTTTTTTTTCACTCACAAAAAAGAACCCCTCTTATGGAATAATCTTAAAAAATAAAGGTGTTACAAATCTTAAAAGGACCTTCATGAGCCAATTAGAGGGGAGTGGGTTATTTCACGCGAGGGCGAATAAGCATCGGGACTCGCATTCCGCGCGGGCAATGTCGGATGCTTCGATGTTTTCTGCTTTTTTTATTTTTATTCGCTTTTTGCCCTTTTTTTAACCAAAAATGCTGCCCGTGGGAACAAAATAAATGCCAGAGGCTTTTGCCAACAAGCTTAAAGAATCAAATTTATTAGCTTCGTTGCGTTGTAAATAAAATCGCATATGCTGACTTTCAGTTAAGTTAATATTTTTTTAGGAAGATAGCCTAAACAGCTCACTGTATCTTCGAAAAAGATTTTTAAGAAAATCATATTTGTTACCCTTAAAATAGAGCTCATTCTCCGTCGTGCAGCCTACATAAATATGTCGATATTAATAAAGGGCTTGAATATTAACGAGGTATTTTCACGGATTCATTACCATGCAATTATTCCTTAATTGAGGTTTCATATACAATCGGAAAATAGCTGAAAACTTTTTCTAAACGCTTATTCCACGCTAGGAGGCCCAGAAGTTCGACGGTTTCCGTAGTCAAGCGTCTTACCGCAGGTCACGAGTTCAAACCCGGCGTACGTAAATAATTAACACATTTATTTCATCTAAAATAATATGCAGTTTAGTAAATACTCTAATTATCGCGCTGGTGAAAGACCACCATTCAGAATCGAAACTTTGCTTGAAATGGCTTTAGCCGTGTTTGGTGACCAGATCTGAGTAGCGAAGTACTTCCCAACCTTTCTCTTCTCCATCTCATTCCCCTCCCCACTACATTCAACCTCACAACATACCCCGATTGGGGATACCATAGTCTCACTGGCTCCAGACGGTTGGAATCAGTTGGAACTCTTGAGCACATTTTGTTTTCACTGTAAAAAATATATATATCAAAGGAGGTTTTCCTTGTGGCCGTGGCTTATGTCCTGTCTGAGAATGTTTGAAAAGAAGAAATTAAATAAACACGACACAAATTTGTCCCTCTATTTATACTTGCTTATCCTGCACACACTTCTTCGTCCTGTTTTGTGTAAATTCGAGCATCATCTTATACGTACTCTCATTTTATACTGACTCTTTCTATGACCCCGATTAAATTTTCCATGTACTCGTGCCATTTTTCCTATTTTCCTGTATGGGAAAAGTTCTTATAAAGTGTAGGAAACACTAAAATCTCGCAGATCGTTCCAAAGCTCAACTGTTTGAGAAATATAGAACGTGTCATACAAAAACAACCTTCTCATGGAGTAAATATCAACCATGTCGGGTGTTGAGCACGCATTTACCGTCATTGTAATTTAAAACATATAAATATTAATATTGCGGTATTTTTTAATGAAACCAGATCATGATTTTTTTATAAATCATATCTCTTTCAAGTGAGTCACTGATTACACCGTCAATAATTGAATAATGTGAACGGATGGCTTAAAGTTGCGTTCATGCATTATTTATCCAAAGTAAATATGGTATTGGCTCCCCGCACTGTGATGCGGCGTCTCGACGTCTGCCGGAGAAGCCTCCATGTTGGGACATCGGCAGCTAGCGCTGTTTCCATTATACCGCTCGTGCTCGCATTAAAACTGCGGTATAAGGTATAACAACAGTTGTCATTGCAATAGTGCCAATGATGCATATTATGACTGGGATTCTGATATTATACAATGATTATAACAGAAAAATATCAACCACAATCGTCTCTTGGATCTGCAACGGCATCATTGTATGAACCAGAGTACCGTACAGATGTGAAGTTTATAGATCGACTTTTTTATCTGACGCTGAAACTTGGAATAAATCGGTACATGTAGTCTACATCTTGATCTATCTAAGACAAATTAAGTATTCAGCAAAGTTAAAACTTTCCAGAAAGTCATATAAAATAGAGATATATTAATAATATTTTCATTCAGTACTATTAAGCGAGATACTAAGAGTATCTTCCAGATCGGAAGATTGTCTAAGTGTCGCCCTGGTGAAAGACCACCATTCAGAGTCGAAACGTTGCTTGAAATGGCTTTAGCCGTGTTTGGTGACCAGATCTGAATAGCCATGTACTTCCCATCCTTCCTCTTCCCCATCTCCTTCCCTTCCCCACTAATATTAATAATAATAATAATAATAAATGGATTACTTTTATAGCGCCGTTTTTGTGGGAAAATCACCTCAAGGGCGCTTTACAAATTAATTTATCTAACCTATAATTTATCACTTAAGCTTATAACTAATAACTTACCGTTAAGATTTATTACTAATGGCTTACAACTAATATTTTCAACTAGTGACTTACAATAAGGACTTATGGCTTGTAACTTACTACTGAGTATAACTTATAACTTGTAACTTACATCTAAGATTTCATTATTATTACTTCATCACCTCTTCATTATTGCTCCTCATTTGCATTACTGTTCAACTATTCTTTTCTTGTGTAACGACAAATAATAGAACAAGTTTCAAATTCT
The DNA here is from genome assembly GCA_022651775.1 of Drusus annulatus. NCBI lineage: Eukaryota > Metazoa > Arthropoda > Insecta > Trichoptera > Limnephilidae > Drusus > Drusus annulatus. The sequence goes on along the minus strand of JAGWCC010000504.1, from coordinate 176,581 downwards.
CAACAAAAACAAAGAGGAATGAGAATTATACATGGCAAAATAGATTTTAAAAATTAGTAAAAATGTCAGGCGACAAACTGCCTCACAAAATACCCTAATTTGGGATGCCATAGTTTCACTGGCTCTAGATGGTTGGGAGCAGTTGGGACTCTCGTTCACTATAAAAAAAAAAATAAATTAAGCAATTTAAAAAAAAAATACTTTAAAATTTCTACCTTCCACACAGGAACCCTTCCGCAGCCCGCGGCATCTGTAAATACCAGCTATCGATTGTTCGATCCGTGTATATAGATAAGTATTTTATTTATAAATATACTTTCAACTATAGTTCAAAGGTTATTTTCTATCTTCCCAATGTGCGCTACGTGTGGTACTTAGCCAAAATAGGGCTCTGAAAGCTAATTTATATTATTATTATTATTATGCAAGTAAATTATTATTACCAAGATCAGTTGCAGCTTAAGATTTCTCCTCTTGGCGTCTGAACGTCTGAACGTCTGCCAAAGGAAATATCCATATTAAGACATAGGTTCTTCTGCCTGCGCACGGGCTTTGATATACGTACACTCAGGTTACATCTTCAACAGTGATGCAATGATTGCACCTTCGAAGCATCGTACCCGCTGGTTATTAGAATGTTTAAAGTTATCACAATCGCTTATTATATGCACGATCGTCTATGTTTTGCATATCGTTTTAAAATTACAATGAAGTGATCACCATAATAAATTCAAACTTTCCCTAAAAGCGGAGAATTCTGGTTACATTCTTATATTTTGTGGCGGGCCACCCGGACGCTTATTTCGTGATATCCTTAAACTTACATCTACGCTACCCACTTAACTAGACAATGTCTGTTATTTATTTTAAATAAGTAAGTTTATAACATTTTTAGAAAATATAGATCACCACCGGTTAGTAGCTGAGTGGACAAACACGTCGGATTTCCACCCTTATTCACTCAAAATTGACGCTAAACGTCACTTTGTAGCATTCTAACACAAGCAATACTTCTAATGATTTATTTGTAAACTCTACATGAGTAGTTAGAAAAATGTCTAATAGTAAGTAAAAAATATTAATGGAGGATATAAGGCCTCATTTCTGCAAAACGCCATCAAGAGGGATGATCCTGGCAGCGTTAAGATTGATGGGGCCAATAATTTACTCCAATGCGCTTCTATGCTTGAATTCGGGATCTGACGGGATTCCATGATGAGGTCATTTCTGGAGTTGTTAATCCTTTCCCGCATTCCTGCTACCCTGGTTCTCATAAGGGTTGCAAATCCTGGAACTCGCCCCTCGGTGAACATACCGGAAGTACTGCAGGGCCTGGGAAGACTGAACATCATGCGGTAGGCGTTGTTGTACTGGACCCGAAGCCTTTCCATGCTACTCTTCTTAAAATTGGTCCAGAGCTCGCACGCGTATAGGGTAGTACCTTAGAATATATAGAGTGGTATCTATCCAAGGCAGTGTAGTCAGTTTTTGATGATTTTTATCTAACTCGGCCGACCTGGGCGTGGCTAAGACCAAGGCTAGGGTATTTATACATCCATTCATATCACATATCGACATAATGTTTTTGTTTATTCGTAAAACTACTTTTTCACAGTATTGATATCAACAAAAATAAAGCATATAACATAAAAAACCGTTTGGCTGTGTCGAGTTTAGTGGCATAATAAAAAATGTGGGCAGAGTCCCGCAGTGAACCATGAGCCCAAGATCATTGTTACAGTACATAGAAGCGGAGTATTAAATTTGTTGTCTCTTTCTCTCCCATGGTGTACGACGTAAAAACCCGGAGAAAGTGATTTATCGCAAGTTTGTATCGGTTGGGTAAAAATAATTAGCTCTCTCTCCATACATTGTTTCTCCAGAACGCCAGGAAGAGTGTCCTTTTCACTGGTGGACTACAGAGCCGAAATCTTTATATCTTCAAATCTTCATACATGACATATGCAACAAATAAAAAATAAAAGAGAATATTACAATTGTGTTTATTGGTTTGTATACCATTCATCCGTGTGCCATATTAGACCATGGGCAGCAAAGCTTACACTGTTCTCTTCGTCGATTCAATCAATTAGCACGTTATCGTTTACCGAGGCAATACGCCGTGTAACAGCTCGAGCAGCCGCTAATATCGCGAGACAACATGAAATCTACAAAGTCAGAGTTTGCACCGAGGACCGTTGGGATTATTTATGTTGTATTTATTTTCACCGTATTCTGCGTTGAAACTTTTTGTCGTGGTTTGATTCCATCGGTAGGCGACTCGCTGTCTACCAGTGGCAGAATCCAGTGCGCCATGTTAGGGCATGGCCAGTGGTCAGTATGGGTGCCGACTGTTGCTTTAATAATAAGATAATAATACAAATAAGTTTTCGAGACGAGGTACAACCTCTCAACCTTTTTAATACATCACTATACGTTGTATGTATTTTTGAGAAGAATCAAAAACTCTCTAAAAATGAGCTCTGCCGGCATGGAATTTGCACAGCATTTTTAATTTTTAATGTTAACGTAACTATTTTAAGCACGTAAACGTAATTTCTATCGAGAGATATTTAGCTTTGAACTGTTCATTTTCATTCAACTTAAACGTACCTTTTAGGCTCCCACATTAATTTATAATGTGTGCTATGGATCTTAAAAATATCCATCAAACTGTCTTGAATGTAATGATAATAATAATTATATTTGGATAATCTGTATAGCGCCATTTTTGTGAAAAATCACCTCAAAGGCGCTATACAAATCTTAATTTCTACTTAATATTAATTCTTAGTGCATATAAATATACGGCAACATACTTACCTGGCAGGACACAATCACCAAATCATGATAACTTAAAATTTAGCTAATTCTTAGATGTGTATATTTATATTTTATTATTTTTTTTTTTTATACTTATATATATTTTTATTATTTTATTTTTCAATTTTTTTATTATTTTTATCATTTTTAGGGCATGAGAGCAAATTTAAAATAAAGTATATCGGAGGTATTTTTTCATTTTTCGTAGTGAGGAACAGATAATGGTGATAATCTTCTAATGAATTTAAGGAATGAGAGTCTCTTAACAAAAGTTTTGTAGGAATGTAACATACAATATGGATATAAATATGAAGTAAAGTATAGATTTATTTATAGTGAATATCGCACAAGAGTTCCAACTGCTTCAATCCTTCTAAAGCCTGTGAGACTATGGCGTCCTCGAATGGGGTATGTTGTGAGGGTAACATTAGTGGAGAGGGAAAGAAGATGAAGAAGAGAAAGGTTGGAAAATACCAGACTATTCAGATCTGGTCACCAAACACGGCTATAGCCATTTTAAGCAACATTTAGATTCTATATGGTGAGTGTCTATCAAAATATACTATATATTATTTTGGGGCTTAGGAACATACCATAAGAGCGAATCTACAAAAACACAGTTTGTAAAATACGATAAACTGTTTTAAAAAATAATTTTCTCTTTTAAAGGTTAATATATTTGAGTGAATAAACACAGTTTACAGCTTACAGATTTTTAGCGGATGAATTTAATATTCCTGTCACTAATAAAATATATATTTTTAATTTCAGATTAGTACGCGAAACAGCAACTTATGTTCCTAAGCCCCCGATTTTATATTAATTAAATGTGTTATGACACATATCAATTAAATATAATTTATTTTCGTAAGCCGGGTTTGAACCCGCGATATCTGGATTCATAGTCGAGCGTCTTACCACTCGATAAGGGAGGCCTAAATAAATCAAATTGAAAAGCACTTTAATGGTGTAAAAAACATGTCTGAACACTTTTCTTACTTATCTATGGGGTGCGTAGATTAAAAAAACCTTAATCGTTGTGTGTTTCCCTCGGTCGACGTGTTATGGTCCACCGGAGGCAATACACCATGTTAGGGTATGGGTATCCACTGCCACTTTCATAAAACTACAAGAAAACGTGAAACTAAGCAAGTTAAAGCACATTTCTCAATAATCTACATTGTAATGTATTTAGGAAGTATGTTTACGAGAGACGAAAAGGCTGATAAGGATATTTAAAGAAGGGTGAATGCAGGAAACTCCATTAATGAAGGACTGAACGCTGTTGGCCCAAATAAGAAATTGTCCAAAGAAGCGAAGCTAGCAGTCTACAATGGAGTACTTACACCAACCCTGATGTATGGCAGTCATTCATGCGACTGGCAGAGGAAGGATGAAAGTAGACTGAATGCTGTGGAAATGAGATCTTTGAGACGTATGTGCGGTAAAACCATGTATGATCGTATTAAAAATGTGGATATCCGGAAAGAATGCAAGGCTGATGTGAGCGTAATGAATAGGATCAAGAAAGGGACGCTAAGATGGTTTGGGCATGTAGAGCGAATGAACGAAGAAAGCAGTTTGAAAAGAATATAAGATGCGAAAGTGAATGGAAGAAGAAGTCGAGGACGCCTGAGAAAGACATGGCACGATCAAGTAAATCAAATACTTGAATCGGGTCATGTGAAGTGACAGAATAACAGAAGAGTATGTATGAGACGATGTATGAATGTAAATGAAGCAAGAAGTTTGTGTCAAGATAGAGTTATATGGCGGTCCGTCCTCTCTGATGGTTAGTTAGTTTAGTTAGTTCGTTAGTAATGTATTCTGCGTTCGCAGTACTCTTATAGAATGTACCCGTGTACAAGGAATTCCTCGCTCTAAACGGTCAGGCGTCTCAGAGTCTACGAGAGACAATATGCCGAATTTGGGCATGGGCGGTCGTACGCTGTACACTGTTGGTTTCGTCATTTGCCGGACGTGAGGTTCAACATGCCGGTCGATTCTGTGTGCAGGTAATTTAATTAAATTGACGAAAGAAAAATATTAAGTAACATCGCCAATACCAAACTATACGCACAAGACATAAATTATTCACACAAAAAAGCCACTGGGCTATCGAAGCGTTTAATTGAGACATGGTTCATCTACTTAGTGACACATCCAGAGTGGTAGAGACTCTTAGTATCGCCCTGGTGAAAGACCACCATTCAGAATCGAAACGTTGCTTGAAATGGCTTTAGTCGTGTTTGGTAACCAGATGTGATAGCCAGGTACTTTTCAATCTTTTTCTTCCACATCTCCTTCTCCTCCCTACTACCTTTAGCCTCACAACATACCCAAATTAGAAATACCATAGTCTCGCTGGTTCTAGACGGTTGGGAGCAGCCAGGGAGCTTCCATGGTCGAGTGGTTAAGACCAACGACTACGTATCCAAAGGTCGCGGATACAAATCCCGGCGTGAGCAAATAAATGTTATCTTATCAGTATATATACGAGTATATATTGTTTTTTTTACGTGAATACCGCACAAGAGTCTCAACTGCTCCCAACCATCTAGAGTCAGTGTGACTATGGCATATATAGGCTGAAAGTATTGGAGAGGGGAAGGAGATGAGGAAGGGGAAGGTTGGGAGGTACCTGGCTATTCAAACAAAGTTTCAATTCTGAATGGTGGTCTTTCATCAGGGCGATACTTAGAGTATCTACCACTCTGGAACATGCCGCAAATATACTTTATTACATTTTAAATCAATTAAATGTTTTAAGACACATATTAATTAAATAACATTTATTTGCGCACGTCGGGTTCGAACCCGCAACCTCTGGATTCGTAGTCGAGCGTTTTACCACTCGACCATGCAGGCCGTCAGATTCACAATTAATTCAATCAAAACAATACATAGTATATTTACGGCACGCTCCAGTGAAAGATATTATCAGTATCGCTTTGGTGAATGATCACCATTGAGAATCGAAATGTCGCATGAAATGGCCTTTGCTGTTTTTGGTGACCAGATCTGAATAGCCAGGTACTTCTGCTTTCCTCTTCCTCACCTTATTTCCTTTCTTGCCACATCAACCTACGTCCTACAGCCTTACAGTTTTCACTTTTTTTTAATTCATCAAATATGCAAGCAACCAACACAATCTCATTTGACTTACGAGAATATACGATTTTTTTTTAATACTTCACATAAGCCCTACCAGTCTTGTGCTGTGTTTATTGCGGATCTTGCAAACATGGTTTTATAGTTATCGTTAGAAACATTGCTAAATAAAATATTATTTACAGTAATTATCATATTAATGTATTTAATAAAATCAGCTTAAGCCTTAGAATAAATCAATCAAGCTTTTTTATTATTCATTGCTTTTAACCATTTAGAGCAAGTGTTTCTACTTTACGGAGTGCATATATTAATTACCAGAACTTTTATTAAATTAAATGTTCCTTTTAATAGCAGAGATATCATAATTAATCCATATATAATCTTGATTAATAAGGTAAGAAGTATTGAAAAACGTTTATGAAAATAGAGATATTTCACGATGTAAACTTATTATTTTTTTTAAGGTGATGTTATAAAAACCACCTATTCAATAATAATTTTAAAACGTTAAATTATTTTTCTAATAATAAATGCATTACGCTCAGTACAGTCCCTTTAAAAATACAGAAAACCATTGGATTATCAGCATCATCAGATGAATTCCTCGGTTTGGAATAAGAAACAAAGGTCGCCCACGAATGAGATGAGCTTGTGACCAAAAAAAATCTGCCGATTCTGGACGGGTAAAAGTCGCCTGGAATTGTCAAATTGCCAGTTGGAGACATATGAAATAGAATTTTATTCAAAGCCATGCTAGAATATTAATGAGGAAAATGAATTACCATATTTCTAACGTTTTTTAAAAAATATGTGAATTCCGCACAAAAGTCACGTTTGGAGCCAGTGGGACTATGACATCTCCAAAAGAGGTATGTTGTGAGACTGAAAGAATTAAGAAAGTAAAGGAATTTGAAAAGAGGAAGGTTGAGAAGAGTTGGTGATTCAGATCTGGTCATTAAACGCCATTTAAAACAACTTTTTGATTCCAAATGGTGAACTTTCACTTAATTAACCTAATTGACTTATTGACCTACTTAACTTATTGACTTAATTAACTTATTTAATTAATTAACTTATTTACTTAATTTACTTATTGACCTAATTAACTTTTTGAATTGATTAACTTATTGACTTAATTATCTTATTGACTTAATTATCTCATTGACTTAATTATTTTATTGACTTAATTTACTTATTACCTCAATTAACTTATTGACATAATTAACAGAAAATGGAAGAGGTTTAAAATACTTAATGTCAAAAAACCACGCAAAATGTTAAAACAACTAACGTTATCATACCTATAATAAACACTCCATCCAGTGTCCAAACCACCTTATTTGGAACATTCATTTAAGAGTAGCTGGGGTAAGTACGAAATAGTAGAGGCTTTCCTACGATTCTATAAACGCATTCTTTCGTTTATCATCGAATATAAAATTCCATTGATTGAAGATGAAAAAATACGGTGACTCAAGACTACCAATTCGGTTTGTCATCACCGAACTGTACAAAGGACGTAGCAGCTCACTGTCCACATCTCTTTTATGTGCAATCTTTCTATTTTTCCGACTGTCTAAGCTAAATCAATGAAACAAAGTTCAATGTTTTATCTCACATATGCCAATTAAATATAATGAGCAATTAAAGATTTTCTCGCCTCCATAATTATTCCATTTTATAAAAGGTGATCGACGACACCATGCTCATTTAATAGATTGCATAAATATCGAAGCCAGGCTTCAACAGTTCTTACCTTCATTTTATAAGTTGACGTTTTATTACAACTACGTGAACGTATTTGGGTCAATAAAACATGCCAGTTTTCTAGCCCCAACTAGTTCTGCTAATTGAGTTCAACTTGTATCTGTAAACAATATTAATTCAATTAGTTGATTACGCGTTACCTTTATTTGTTTAACTTCTACCAATTTAAAAACTTTTTCATTTTTAATTTTTAAACTGTTAATTTGTGGTGGAACTCCATTGTAATGATTTTTAATAACATTTTTTTAACTTTATTCCACTATTTTTTTATTATTTAAGACCTGACCGGTTTCACCTTATTACGGGCATCTTCAGACTAGGTCACTCTCCAGTCTGAAGATGCCCGTCATAAGGTGAAACCGGTTAGGTCTTAAATAAAAAATAGTTTAATAAAGTATAAAATTTGGTATTATTAAAATAATTAAAAACTATATCGTTTTTCTTTTGGGGATTTTTTTTTCTTTAGTTTTGATGGTTTTGATTCGGGTCTAGCGAAGAAAATAAATGCATTCATTAAGTACATATTTATTTATTTTTAAAATAACAAACTTTTTTGCAATTACAAAATAAAACATAACACAAAATGGTAAAAAAGGGCAACAGAAAAAGAACAGCACATACATATAATTGTATTGAAGCAATGACAAAAATAGGACAAAACATACATTAAAAAAAGCATTCCAATTAAATCCAAGGTCAAGCCAAAGTTTTTGAATAGTCGTCAAGAATGACAAAAATCATTTAGACTGCTACCAAAATATTCAAGACCATGGCTTGAGTTAAAAAGTCTCGATATTCTGGACAGTGGAGAATGATACCCATAATTAGTAAAGTGATGGTAAACTAGGTAAAATTAAATGGATTAAAAACGTAAAGCAGATAGACGAAAAGAGGAGTAACAAGAATTTGAAGATGTCTCAGAATCGGAAACTCCAATACATTTTTTTTTCTTCTTATTCCTCAAAATGTGTGTCATCATTATGTACTAATATTTATTACTATAACTAATTTAACACAAATACTTTTATTTTTACTTTTACTTCTATTTCTCTCCGCTGTATTAACACTATTTTATTATTTTAGCGTGAATTCTCTCACCAAACACAAGAACCTTGTTCTTTACGGTGAGGAACAGCTTATATGCTTATTTTAAAAAACACTGTGCAAAAATTGTAACAATTACCTTACATATATTTAAAAAAAAAAACTTATATTAAATTTCAAAAATTAAAAATTATATATTTTCGTGGAAAGCAATCACTTTGTGGTTTGACATATTTAATGAAAATGAAAAAAAAGCTTTGTTAAAGACCACAGATTTTATTTTAATTTTTTATAAACGATCATTCTATTTCAAATTATTTATTCTTTCTTTTTTATATAATCTGTCTCTTTCTCTCTGTTCTTTTGTTATAATTTAAAATATTACTTTGTTGTTTTCTCACTGTTCTTTTATTTTAGTTTTTTTTATCTTATACAAAGTTAATAATTGATTTTAATCCAATAAATATAATATATTACATATACGAGTATATATTATTCAAAAGAGTACCTATTAAAATGTTTGTTAGTAAAATGAATGAAACAAAAAGTGTATTCCAGGGCAGAGATGGGTAGTATTTTATACCTTCTGCCTAACTGTGTATTAAAATCAGTTCATAGTTACCAATTTTTGTACATGAATAGCATTTATTTAACAGAAGTCTCAAAAAAAGAGTTGTATACCAAATAATTTAAGAAATTAATGATTTGAAAAAAATGTGTTTGTACGTATATTGTGATCAAGGGCGGCTCGTTACTTTTTAGCGGGCTAGAATGCTAAGATTGAAATATACGACGTTTTTGATGTTGGTCTGGCCAGAAAATTTTGAGTTTAAAAAAAATTATGAAGATTTTCGAGGTTTTTCTCTTTTTGGTTGGTCATTGACCCACTTAAACTGAAAAATCTCCTTATAAAAAATTTAAAATTGTAAGAAATCGTTTTCAGCCACAACAACAGCAACCCACTGAAAATTCACAAGCCGCCCCTGATAGTGATATATATCTATTCAACTAAATACTTATTTAATCAATAAGACCAAAACACAGTTTTAAATTGCATTTTGATATTATAAGTTAGATTCGAGTATAAGCAATAAATAATTTATTTTTTTGTATCTGAAGATTGAAAAGGTTTATTTATAGAGATTCTATCCATTTCACTCAAAATGTATGTCTTAAATTATTGAAGGAGTCTTATATATACGTACACTAGTACTTTAAAAAAATAATGAAAAAACGATAACCATGCCACCACAAAAAATATTATTTCAATTCAAATAAAAAATAATGCAAGAGAAGATACTTAACTGAAAAAAAATGTAAGATTATATATATACGAGTATTCGCTAAGCCGTAATATTTATAAATATACTGCACCCATGTTGTCTACAGCGACAAGCATTATATCACATTCAGTAATTACACAATTAGTCATTAATACTTTTATGGAATACAATACAACTGTTTATTAAAATGAGCCCTCCCAATATGGGGCCGGAGTGACTGCGTTTTTATGGCCCGAACCGATTAGCATTTCCAGCAATGGGCCTTGTCAATACCCTGCCAATACAATGTCTATTGAATTAAGTCATGTGAGGCGCCATCTGCATATATTATGCGCCAACTGGGTGACGTGTGGCGCTACTGATTTTTTTTTGGCAGTAGGCAGTATTTTTGCCGTATGCAGTATTGCCGTATGAAGCAAGTGGATGAGTTTGTGTATTTAGGAAGTATGTTTACGAGAGACGGAAAGGCTGATAAGGATATTGAAAGAAGGGTGAATGCAGGAAACTCCGTTGATGGGGGACTGAACGCTGTTGGCGCAAATAAGAAATTGTCCAAAGAAGCGAAGCTAGCAGTCCACAATGGAGTACTTATACCAACCCTGATGTATGGCAGTGAGGCATGGAACTGGCAGAGGAAGGATGAAAGTAGACTGAATGCTGTGGAAATGAGATCTTTGAGACGTATGTGCGGTAAAACCATATATGATCGTATTAAAAATGTGGATATCCGGAAAGAATGCAAGGCTGATGTGAGCGTAATGAATAGGATCAAGAAAGGGATGCTTAGATGGTTTGGGCTTGTAGAGCGAATGAACGAAGAAAGGAGTGTGAAAAGAATATATGATGCGAAAGTGAATGGAAGAAGAAGTCGAGGAAGCCCGAGAAAGACATGGCATGATCAAGTAAATCAAATACTTGAATCGGGTCATGTGAGGAGTCAGAATAACAGAAGAGTGTGTATGAGACGATGTATGAATGTAAATGAAGCAAGGATTGTGTGCCAAGATAGAGTTATATGGCAGTCCGTCCTCTCTGCCTACCCCTGCGGGGAAACGGCGTGATGGTTAGTTAGTTAGTTCAGTATTTTATGGAGTAAGCAATTATTTTTCAGTACCTACGCAGTATTTTTTGCAGTACGCTGTATTTTTTGCAGGACGCAGTATTTGTTGCAGTACACGTCCAGTAAAGGCCCTTGAGGTGATTTTCCCACGAAAACGGCGCTTTAAAAGTTATCCAATTATTATTTTTATTATTATTACACAGTATTTTCTTTGGATTAAGTAGTATTTTTTGCAGCACGCAGTAATTTTTGCAGTACGCAGTATTTTTGCAGTAAGCAGTATTTTTTACAGTACGTTGTATTTTTTACAAAACGTTGTATTTTCCATACGATTTTGATTATTGTGGAAGTTTTATCATTCAAGATTAGCAATTATTTATAAGTGACTTAATGAGTCTAGTGCGGAAATATAATTAGAAGAACCGTCAATATAAGTTAAATTAAGATTTACAGGAAAAAGAGACGCAATATTTCAATTAATAACCTACACCTACAAGTAACAAAGTTTAGCATCGAATATGTACGAAAACTTACTGAACCTAAACGAAAGCCTCCGCGGTTGGGTGGTAAAGACGCTCGACTATGAATTCCAAATAATTATTCTATTAATATGTATTATTTTACATTTAATTCATGTAATATTTGCGACCCGTTTCTGAGTAGTAGATACTCATAGTATCGCCCTGGTAAAAGACCACTTGTCAGAATTGAAAGGTTGCTTGAAATGGCTAGAGCCGTATATAACCATGCACTTTCTATTCTACCTCTTCCTCATCTCCTTCCCCTTTCTAATATTTTCATCCTCAGAACATACCCCGATTGGGCATGCCTTAATTGGGATACCATGATTGGTAAACTTTCTTAAATGTCACAGGAATTAATCACTGAAACCATTTTAATAAACAATTTCATTCTGAAAATTTGTTATTATCATAAGTCTAAGTCTAGGAAATAATTAATTTACTTTTAATGAAGGAGCTAACAATTTCACATTGGGATTTTGATAATCTACCTGCAAGCAAAGGGTAAGAAAAACATCAACGCACGGTAAAAAAGCGAACCTGTTAAATGTTTGGTGTTGTAAATATAATAGGAATTAAAAAAAAAAAATGATTATGTCAGGATCGGGTCAAGTACATTAAATTTCAAATAATACAAGTTAAGAAAATCTAGGAAAAAAACATGGGCAGATTCTTCCAAACCTTCTTCTTTCCTGTCTCCTTCCCCTCCCCACTACCATCAGCCTCATTAAATACCCCGATTGAAGATGCCATAATCCTACTGGCTCTGCATGATTAGGAGCACTTTTGCGGTATACCTTCACATGTATATATATATATATATATATATATATATATATATATATATATATATATATATATATATATACATATATTTACATATATATGTTTTTTTTTAAATGACTAGTGGTCCAAAAGTTGCCTAACAAAGCGGATTTTGAATAATTTTCATATTTTATTACATAATGTGGGACGATAGAAATAATTAATATATTGTAATAAGGAAATCGAGGACTGCCGAGGAAGACATGACACGATCAAGTTAATCAAATACTTGAGTCAGGTCATCTCAAGAGTTAGAATAAAAAAAGAGTCTATGAGACGATTTATAAATGTGAATGAAGCAAGAAGTGTGTGCCAAGACAACGTTGGGTGGAGATCTATCCTCTCTACCTACCACTGCAAAGAAACAGCGTGATAGTTAGATTATAAGTCTGTTAACAATAATAATATGATGTATATTCCACCTATCTTGTTAAATAACAAACATTTTTTACTTAATAACAGCAGATAATATTTAAATACATTTAATACACAATGTTATCCTTATAATTTCGTGTTTTTGATAATTACCTCCAAAATTGAGAAAATTTTCACACTTAGAAATTGAGTTCTATAAAAAATTAATAAATTGTAAAATTTTATATTTGTTTTTTCTCTTTTGCATCATTATTTATTTGTGTAATTACAAATGCTCTTTTATTATTATTATAATTTTATGCTTTTTTATGTTATCTCTTTCATTTTTTTTATTTGACTCATATATATAATTATTTTTATGGCAGACAGACTATTGCACCCACCCTTAGAGTATATAGAGTGGTATCTATCCAAGGCAGTGTAGTCAGTTTTTGATGATTTTTACCTGACTCGGCGGACCTGGGCGTGGCTAAGACCAAAACTAGAGTATTTATACATCCATTCATATCACATATCGACATAATGTTTTTGTTTATTCGTATGACCACTTTTTCACAGTATTGATATCAACAAAAATATAGCATCTAACCTAAAAAACCGTTTAGTTGTGTCAAGGTTAGTGGCATAATAAAAAATGTGGGCGGAGTCCCGCGGTGACCCAGGAGCCCAAGATCATTGTGGCAGTACGTAGAAGCGGAGTATTATATTTGTTGTTTCTTTCTCTATGATGGTGTACGACGTAAAAATCCGGAGAAAGAGATTTATCGCAAGTTTGTATCGGTTGGGTAAAAATAATTAGCTCTCTCTCCATACATTGTTTCTCCAAGCACCCACCACTCTATTCCGCTGAAATATTTTTTTATTATTAGTACAAATATTATTTTTGGGTAAAGTGCATTATTGGTTTCTCAATTTCAAGTTAATTCAATGATGACAATCCTTGATAAAAAAATATAAATAATAGCGTTGATGATAAATTAACACTGGTGATGAGCGTAGGTAGACGACGGCTTGCATGGTCGAGTGGTAAGACGCTCGACTACGAATCCAGAGGTCACGGGCTTGAACCCGTTGTGCGCAAATATATTTTATTCAATTAATGTGTTATAACACATTTAATTGATATTAAATAAAATATAGTATATTTGCTGCACGTTCCAGAGTGGTAGATACTCTAAGTATCGTTCTGGTAAAAGACCACCATTCAGAATTGAAACGTTGCTTGAAATGGCTTTAGCCGTGTTTGGTGACCAGATCTGAATAGCCAGGTACTTCCCAACCTTTCCCTTCCTAATCTCCTTCCTCTCCCCACTACCTTCAGCCTCACAACATGCCTCTATCGGGGATGCCATAGTCTTACTGGCTCTAGACGGTTGGGAGCAGTTGAGACTCTCGTGCGGTATTCACGTAAAAAAAAAAAAAGTACTCACTTCTCTATAAAAAAGACCTTGCTACGGAGCCACGAGTTTGAGAAGCCCTGTTCAGGTGTCCAGGTGTTCGCCGGCTGCACTTTGCGGCAATGCATCTTTACCGTTACCTCCCCCCGCCCCAGCGGTCCTCAAACCCCTCCTCGTCGTGCGCTCGAGGCAGACGCACAGTCCGCAGTCAACACTCAATATTCTCAACCGCAAGAAACTGACCATAAAGCTGTTGAATATCAATCAATAGTCCATAATTCTTCAACTTCAACAAGATTGCAAGTATGTAAACTAAGGATGAAAAAGTGAAAAACCACCGGGTAATATTCTTTTTGGGTTTTTTTTAACCGCACAAGGATCCTGAATGTTCTGATATATTGTGAGACTAAAGGAGTATAGTGGGGAAGAAGATTTAGAGACGAAGTGGGGAGGACGGCCTCCGTGGTCTAGTGGTAAGATGATCAACTACGAATCCAGAGGTTGCAGGTTCAAACCCGGCGTGCGCAAATAACTTTATTTTATTTTTTAAAGAAAGAAAGAAAGACAAAGATTCCCGGATTACGAATAACCTGACAACATTTGAAAAACTTCTACTACCAAAATAATAAGCGGAGTATGTTGCTTGTTGCGATGATGTAGGACCTGGCAAGCAGATGAATTGAACCCACGATGCCCGGGCAGGAATCCGACGCGTTTGTCCACTCAGCTACTAACCCGTAATATTATATAAAATATATTTGCGGCACGTTCTAGAGTGGTACAAGTAGATACCCTTAGTATCGCCCTTGTAGTCCACCATTCAGAATCGAAACATTGTTTGAAATGGCTTTAGCTGTGTTTGGTGACCAGATCTGAATAGCCAGGTACTTCTCAACCTTTTTATTTCCTATATCCTTCCCCTCCTTACTACTTTCAGCCTTACAACATTCCCCAATTGGGGATGACATGGTTTCATTGGCTCTAGACGGTTGGGAGCAGTTGGTACTCTCATGTGGTATTTACTATATATTTTTTTCAAAGGTACCTGGCTATTCAGACCTGATCACTAAACACGACTAATTCCACTTCAAGCAAAGAAGTTTTTCGTTCACCAGAGCGATAGTATCTACCACTAACTTTTAAAACAAGTAAAATTTGATTGAAAGGGTCTGATCTATATTTTTTTATTGTTTATAACCTAATATCTTTTACTTAGTCTGGAATCTATGCTATCCTTTTCATTTGTATCCAGTTTCTAAGAAAGTTATACCTTTCGAGGACTTTAAGCCGTTGTTTTATTTTTTAAAGAAAACAATCATTCCCAGTTTACGAATAATCAAACAATATTCGAAAAACTCTTACTGCCATCATAACAAACGGAAGATGTTGCTTGTGCAATGATCGAGGACTTTACCTAGCAGAGAAATTGTTGTATAGGTCTATAAACCTAATAGAACAAGTGATTCTTATAATGCCTCTAAACTCCCTGGATCCTGTAATTTATTAAGGACTAAAAAGTGTTAGCAGGAGTCTTAGAAATGATAGTTCTAATAGCTGGTAAAAATCTTAAAACGTTTCAAATCGGAGGTCATCAAATCCCGTATTCAATGTATCAAAAATAGCTCGTAAAGAAATCTGTCCATTGTGAAAGAAGGTAGAATTCTTTCCCGTGACAAAGGCTTATGGCTTTTTTTCTCTGTTCTCTCCACAGCCTCACCGCACTCGCGAGGAAACTGCGTGGTTTCAGCGCGAGTTATTAATATTTCATCGGTTATCATGTTTGTGGTCATATATTTCTCACTCCGTTATCTATTTACCTTGACAGCCTCTGTGGTAAAGTGGTAAGACACTTGACTATGAATCCAGAGGTCGCGGGTTCAAAACCGGCGTGCGTAAATAAATTTGAGTCAATTAATATATGTCGTAACATTTTATTTTTTTAAAGACAAACATTCACGGGTTTCGAATAACCAGACAACATTTGAAAAACTCCTACTGCCATCATATTAAGCGAAAGATGTTGCTTGTCAATGATGGAGGACTTAGCTAGCAGAAGAATTGAACCCACGATGCCCAGATGGGAATCCGACGCGTCTATCAACTCAGTTACTAACTGGTCTTATAAATAAAATAGAGAATATTTGGGGCACGTTCCAGTTTTACTATGGTAGATGCTCATAGTAAAACTTTGGTGAAAGACCAACATTCAGAATCAAAACGTTGTTTGAAATGGTTCTAACCGTGTTTGGTGACCAGATTTGAATAGCCAGGTATTTTCCAACTTTCTTCTTCCCCATCTCCTTCCCCTCCCCGCTACCTTAAGCCTCACAACGTACCCTAATTAGGGATGCTATGGTCTCACTGGATCTAGACTCTCTTGTGCGGTATTCACTATCATTTTTTTTTTAAACCATGCAATATTTTACACAAGATTTAACATTAAACTATCAATTCAGTTAAAGTTTTAAATTTTAGTGGTATCTCTTTGGTTGACAGTATCAAATTTTAAACTATCACGATTTTCTGACCACAAAGGCGAGAAGGAGCGTTCACCCCAATCCACTTCCTCAAGTTCCTGAACGATGATATGTACCGTCTTCTGATTTCACACCTGATAATAATTAACTGACGGATACGGTTTCGTTTAATACTGAGAATATTTTCTTCACTTTCTGATCACGTAAGTTGATATTTCATGCAGTAAAACATATCTATCATAGCCAAGCGCAATGTTTCTTCAAGTTCCAGTCCCTGGACATTGGTCTCCAGTCATCAGACCTCTCCATTCCCTGTCAAGCTCTAATCCTCTTCTACGCAGCTAGTTTATATATTTATCAGTCTGCCACGTAGTAGTTTTCACTAAGGTTGTCACACCGTCATGATTTTCAGTGTCCTGTCTTCTGACATTCTTTCCAAGTGGCTAGTTCATCTCACAATGTATGGTTTACAAAAAGTTTGTGATTCATTACAAATCAAATGGTAACTATTTTCAACACTAGTTTGTAATGTGTACCCTTTAAAACGCTTTTGGCATTGTGTTGGTTTTATTTTTTCCGAATAACTTTGATATGAAGGGTATAGAGACAAACGCAGAAAACTTTTACATCGTAAATTATTTCTTGAAAAGTTGATAAAGCGTTTTATACACTTTTCTTTCATCAATGTGCTGATACATCTTAAGAGATTATTGTTTCAAATTGTTTCTGGTTTTATGTACACAAACGTTTTGATACACAAAATTCTCTGTTTCTTTATAATAATCATTCAAAAGTCGACAATGCTGCAGAATCGTTTTTAAGCCTCTCGTATATCGATTTATAAATGTGTTAATAGATTTGCCCTAGTTTGAGTTTCTCGAGTTTATCTGCAATTTTCGCTGGATATGTTGTTAGGATCAAAGAATCGCAGAGTATTTTAAATAACTCATCAAAGGTTATATTTCTTCGAAAGAGATTCAATTTTATTCATCTCAGTTTGGTTAAATCTGCTAGTGCAGGTTAATTTACTGAACCCTGACAAATGAGAGTAGCGTTACTGAAAAGTCGGTTCAAATCAAAGAAAACTATTTTCGGATACCTCCACCACTACAGACACACGTGGCGACCACGCACACACACGTGGCCACCACGCACACACACAGAAACCCTCGCAAGACAGGTCAGAGAGGTATCCACTTGTGATGAAATAAAAGAGAGTTTTCAAACATCGCTACTGGCAACTGGTTTCCGATGGCGAAGAATCTCAATGGAAGGTGCGCGTCAGAAGATTAATTGACCGACAATTAAAACATTACATTAGTGGCATTCACAAATTCTTTTTAGGTTGAGATCCTAAAAGTGTGTGTGTGGTCATTCAAAATAGTACCAACACTTTAGTCTCACTGCCTGTCCGTTCGGAAATACCACATCAGAATCTTGACTGCTCTCAAATATCTGGAGCAGGAAAGACTATGGCATCCCTATTGTTGTGAGGCTGAAGATGGGTAAGATGAAGGTTAGGAATTACCTGATTATTTGAATATGGTACTGAGCAGGGTTATTACCGTTTCAAGCAACGTTTCAATTCTGACCGCTAGTCTTTCATCAACGGCAATATTTAGAGTATCTACCGCTGGACAGAGTTAATCAAACGTAATTCTCACCCCTAAACAGGGAATGTTGTAAAGTGGAAAAAAGATAGGGTGGAAAAGAAAATAAGTAAGTGGATGATTGGGAAAAGTATCTGTATATTCAGATATGATGCCAAAACAGCAGTGGAGTGAGATTTTTTCCCGTTTTCACACTTTTTTTTTGATCCCAGGCTAACGTTTTCGAGTCATATAGTGCAGCTTACTTCAAATTGTTATAAACTTCTTGGTTTTGTAATCAGAAGGTGCAAAGAGTTTAACAGCACAAATGCAATGACAGCCCTCTTCAATGGAGTGATCAGAAGCAAGTTAGAGTACGCTAGCACTGTCTGGGCTCCACATCAAACCAAATACATAAATATGTTAGAACAGATTAAAAAAAAAATCCTCAGGTATGTGTACATGCGTTCGCACGGAACATACCCTATGTTCATGCATCACATGGAACTACTCGAGGAGACACATTATCAAAACTTAGAGACTGGCGCAATGCTGGTCTCATGATAATAGGCTTTAAAATTATAAATCACTTAATCGACTGTCTATACCTCTTGGCATGCTATAGCTTATTCGTACCAGAAAAATACTGTCGCAGCAGAAATCATGCAATGTTCAGAATACCCTATGGTCGGACAGATGTTTTGGCTCAGCATAGCATGACAAGAGGTATAATTCTGTTAAAAACATCATCTAAATATATATATATTTATATATATTCAGATAACTTACAGAAGTTCAAAAAACTTATTCATTTAAAAAAATATATAATTTGAAATTGCTTACTTATTGTTTCATTGTACTGTTATTGGGTTTATATCTTTTGCACAATAATAAAAATTTAAAAATCTGAAAAAGAAGTTCTAGTTTATCACTACGCAGAGCGGTTTCTAGTTGAATTCCCACTTTTCCACAACATTTTCCAAATTCTAGATGACACAGTCGTTGACGTTTTTCATCACGCTTCACGCCAAAGCTAGATTTGGCCAGTTTCAGAGTTGCTCTACACTGGCTTTTCTCAATAACCATTGTGAGACCAGATCTGAATAGTCATTTTTTCCTTACCTTATTTCTCCCTCGCTTCCGCCACTTGCTTCGACCCCGTAGTTTGAACTATATCGCCCTAGACCCCGGGCAGAAACGGGCGGTCCATTTGATAGATTCCCCTATCTCGACAAACTGATTGTAATCTTTAGAGCGCAGACTCATGTGGGAATGCTACCTTTGTTCCACCGTTAACATGCTCCGAAGAAATGCGTCATTGATCCTTTTGGCACCGGTGCACAACCGGGGAACTCGCCAAACGCGCGCCCAACATTTGTACGCGGTTGACATTTCTACGACTTTTTTTATTTTTTATAGTGAATACCACACAAGAGTCCCAACTGTCTAGAGCCAGTGAGACTATGGAATCCCCAATTGGTTTTTTTAGAGGCTAAAGGGAAAGAGGAGGGAAGAAGATGGAAAGAGGAAGGTTGGTAAGTACCTGGCTTTTTCGTACTGGTCACAAACACGGCTAAAGCCATTCCAAGCAACGTTTCGATTATGAACGGTGGTCTTTCACCAAGGCGATACTTAGAGTATTTACCGCTCTGGAACGTGCCACAAATAAACTTTATATCATTTTATATTGATTAAATGTGTTATGGCACATATTAAAAAAATAAATGTTATTTGCGCACGCCGGGTTTGAACCCGCGACCTTCGAATTCGTGGTCGAGCGTCTTACCACTCGACCTGCAGGTCGTCAAAACTTCTTGTGCTTGTGTTTATTAACTTGGTTGAGGAATGATTTTCCGTCAGGACTCTAGGTTCGCTGCTTCCTTTCCTCAAAAATACCCTCCACACAGCATCCCTAAAGATTACATGAACCTTGAGGGAAATCTGTTATTCCGATTTAATATGAAAAATTACTGATTCAATGGTGCCATTTTTTTTACTTTATTTCACTCTTTTCTTATTTAAGACCTGACCAGTTTCACCTAATGACGGGCATATTCAGTGAACGTTGGTAATAATAATCATTATAATGGAGTTCCACCGTGAATTAACAGTTTCAAAATTATAAATAATTAAAAAATTACGTAAAAAATCAATACCAAAGAAAATTAAAATGGAATGATAACTTTGTATGAGACCATAGATATAAAAATAAAAAAGTATGTTTCGCTTAGCCTTATCATCATCAGAGTACAAAACTAAACTCAATTAAAAATATAAAGTGTGCGGTTATATATACACACAGAGGGAGAACACAATATAAAATAAAATAAGAGAACCGTGAGAAAACAATAGAATAAGGTTTAAAATTATAACAAAGGAACAGAAAAAAAAAGAGACTGAAAATATGTAATGAAAAAGGCAAAGCCTCAACTGAGAAGGTGATTAAAGAACAATGAAATTTTATTAAATTTCAGGAAATATACCTAATATTGGACTACTGGACAAATTTAACTGATAATTATATAGAATAATAATTATCAGTTAAAATAATAATAATTAATAATAAATATGTCTATTAATTTAAATGGCTTTCTTTATTTATAATGCTTCTAAATTATTAAATCTATTGCCATGACCATTTTTGTGAAGAATATCAGCAAAGGTGCTTTTATTGAAGGTCTTATACAAAGTTATTATTTTATTTTCATCAAATATATTAAACGATAAAGGGATTGCTTTTTACGAAAATTAAGTAAAAAATCAATACCAAAGAAAATTTTCATTTTACTAAGTATTTTATCCTCGGAGTAAGAATATATGGAGAGGTACCCTTGCAAAACAGTGTAGTCAGGTCGGTTGACTTTATACTCATTTGATAGAAAGAGACAAGGATATGTTAATGGATGTTGGATAGCCTATTAGATACCGCCCATATGGAATTCGTACATTTTTAATAAACATATTTGAACACATTAAACAAAACAATGTCAATACACCATTAAAATGATTTATAAAGTCAAAATATCGCACAAAAACTAATAACAGAAGGTTTGCCTAAATAATGATGGAAGTTTTTTGTTGATTTTAAGTTTTTATATCATTAAACATGTGAGAATTCTAAAGTTCGGTCAAAAATATTTAAAACTGTTAAAATACCTCTGAAAAGTGATGTTTTATAATCTTTGTTTGGTCTTATTCGAACATTCACGCATGGCACATATCACCATCATGTTTTGTTTATTTGTATAACCACTGCAAGTTTTTTAACCAACCCAAATATGGGAAATAACCTCAAAATCCGTTGACGTAAGTTATACGACTCGATGATGTGAAGTTAGCGCGGACGGAGAACATCCTTGCATACTTAGAAGTGCTGCAATATTATGTGAAGACTTTTCTTGACTCTTTCTCTCTCATGGTATACGACGTAAAAACCCGGAGAAAGTGATTTATCCCAAATTTGTATTGGTTGGGTAAAAATATTTACCTCTCTCTCCTTATATATTCGTACTACAAGATTTTATCAAAGTCCTTTCAAATTTTCAGTTATAAATTAGTAGATACAAGGCTGTTTTTTTGTTGTTGTTGTTTTAATTGGTAACAGTAATCGTAGCGAGTTATGTGAACGCTGTTCAGTAAAATACAACAAATACCCCTCCCCCCCTACCTCTACCACTGTTAGAAGATCACGTGAAGAGAAAGAAAAGGCCGTAATGACTCTCAGCCTAAAGTATTTGAAAGATCACAATCGTGTAGAACGAATGAGTCAACAATTAATATTGAATATTCCCTAGTTTAGTTCTTATTGGCCGCTGTTTGTGTTCTGAAGCGTAATTTCTCAATAATATAGATACAAGGCCCGTACATTCCGACCACCTAGTACATAAATAATCTCGTAAGCGCGTGTGTTCTTTTATTGCAGGTGAAACCACAAAACATTGCACGTAACCTTTTTTTATTTTATTTTCTGCAAAAACTGAACAATTCACTCTCAAGTGATAAAACACCCGACAGCTTAGGCAAAGGGTAATGAAATTTTATTGCGGCCTGACATAACAATTTTAATAATAGTATGTTTTGTTTTAAACCACTTTATTATTTTACATGTCATCGCTGGAAAGGCAAAAGGGCTCTAACGACATTTTGGTCAAAGACGAGTTAAATGCTTAGATGAATTAAATAATGTAGATACGTTACTGACACAACGCGCGTGACTGCACTAAACTAAGCCAACGTGGCATACCTGAGATTTACTGCGTTTGGTCTCGCACAAACATTCGTTTGACAAACAATTTGTCACCAGCTGCCACAAAGGCATCGCTATAGGCTCTTTTTTGAGATAAATTGCCTTCCTGTGCTTTTGACAAGTGTAAAAATCATTCGGGAACAAAAAACAAATCTCATGGAGTTTCTTTTAATGCGAAGTACACACAAATCACTTATTATTTCAATTAATACAATTATTCACATACCAAATGGAATAAGTGAGATAGTGAATGCAGAAATACATAAGTGTGTGGAAGGCAACCTAGCGACAGTACACTGAGTACGTCGCATGCTACTTTCCTCGTAAGTTCGTTAGGGAAGAGAGGGCTTGTAACGTGGAGAATGTAGCGCGGGACGTTCATATAGCTATCTCATTCATACACACATATTCTGCTTGGTATGGCTATGCTTTTCATGCGTTATGAGTTTTCAAACAGATATCAGAGCGTGCCAAATGTATCGTTCAATTTGTATGAATATGACGTGTCTTGTATTTTATGTCTATGGTTAAATGTGCAGTTTTTTGCATCGAATGCTCCGACTCTCGTTTGATTCTGAAAACTTGTGCGGCCCTTCAACTAATTAAAATATATTTATCATTTAGGAGAAGGTTTGACTCAAGTTATACAAGTTTGGGAGGTTTTTTTAGATTATTGTTGCTTTACGTAACTCAGTGAGAGCTTTGAATTACCTGAGTCAACTTTTTTTCAAAATTCAACCAGGTAATGACGACTTGTAAGACAAATAAACTTTAAACCGCTCTAGTGCAAACTTCTCAAAATGGTGCTTCAGCCCTTTTGCCTTTCCAGCGACAATACTAAAAATTTATCTCTCTGTCTTTATTTTATTTACCTCATATGTAATTATCTGAACTTAGATTAGTTTATATTTTCTCTACCTCATATGTAATTATCTGTACTAAGGTTAGTTTATATTTTCTTTACCTCATATGTTATTATCTGTACTTAGGTTAGTTTATATTTTCTTTATCTCATATGTAATTATCTGTACTAAGGTTAGTTTATATTCTCTTTACCTCATATGTAATTATCTGTACTCAGGTTAGTTTATATTTTCATTATCTCGTATGTAATTATCTGTACTTAGGTGAGGTTTTATTTTCTTTACTTCACTTTTAAAATGCATAAAAAAATATTTTGTTATTTTAGAGATATACATTTTTGGGACGAATGTGTGTAGCCCAAATTTATGGGACGTAAAAGGTGATTAAAATACAAATAGTTTTAATGGTGTTTACGAGATTAGGCAGTATCTACGAAAACGGAGGTCCGCGTCTTGGAGACTGCAAGGCACTCAAGGTTCTATACAACTTGACGGGATAGACGCATGGGAGTGGTGAACGGGGGGAGATAGGTACAAATACTACAGCCTTCGCACGATCAAGGTTCGAATTCATTTCATAATTATGCTCAAGATGAACGAAGAAAAAATTAAGTAACGTGGTTCTGTGATTGTCTCTTGATACGTAAGAAAATTTCCAAAGGAGAAAATGTTGTAATTACAAAACGTCACTTACGGGTACAAAAGCCATTTCAATGTTTGTTTACTTAATCAAATAGAAAGATTGAGAAATAATTAAAGAACACTTGCCTACCTTACTTACCTCAAAGTTAATGTATGCTATCAATCGAAACATGGTATTTTTTTCGCTCGATTGGTGATATAATTATTGAAATTCCAGGCTTACGAATAACCTGACAATATTTTAATTTCTCTTACTACCATCATTTTAAGCGAAAAAAAATCCTTGACAAATGATGGGGAACCTAGCGTCGCAGGTTCAGTTTTGGGCGTCGCGACGCCCAAATGGGAAGCCGATGAATTTCGCTATCATCATCGCTGCATAACTCCTGCTCCTGGAACAAAATGAACTTCCTCCTCACTTTCTGTGTCTCCTCTTTATAATATAGTGTTTTATAAAAAGGTTCCACCAAACCAAACAGATCGGTTAGTAGCTGAGTGGATAAACGCGCCGGATTCCCACCCGTGGGTAGTAGGTTCAATTCCTCTGCTAACTAAGTCCTCAATCATTGCACAAGAAACATCTTCCGTTGATTATCACGATAGTAAGAGTTTTTCAAATATTGTCGGGATATTTGTAACCCGAGAGTTGTCTTTCTTATAAAAAAAAAAGTTAAAATATAAAAAATATATCGTACTCTTTTACCATTTCCGGGTTATATTGAAAGTTTCAAACTGTCATCATGAGAAATTCTTTTTGATTTGACTTTTATATTTAAAATTGTCAATGAGATTATAGACAGTCCTGATTTTTCTGAATCTCATTGCTTTTTATATACCAACGACAACTACTCTATCCAAAAATCTATTTAGTTGTAACAATAATATCAGGACTGAGTATTTTAAATACTCGCTTGTACCTACATTGAATGTAGTTGGTAATACGTACGTATTATGTATTAACTACACTGAGTATATATACAAGAATGCTATAATATAATATATCTTCAATCAATATTAATTTAATTAAACAAATGCAGTGGACGTAATTCACTTGTTTACTAGTATTCTTACTTTTCTTATAAGCAAATAAATTACTTGTTTCTCTGTAAAATGTACCTTTATATATAAAAGCCTACTTGGTTGTATACAAATTAATAAATAAATGTCTTTTTGCAGTTTTCACGATTTGAGGTAAGATCATAGATGTTTGTATATTGATGTGTAAAATGAAAACGACTTATCTATGAGAATATTATTTACTAGACCGGTTGTTCGGTTATGTTTATAAATGACAAGCTGTAAATATTATGATACTTATACAATACAGACCAATTTAAAACAAATATTTAAACAATATTAATAATCAAAAACATAATATATGAAACAGAAAAAAAACAGAAACTAAAAAGAACAATGGTCATGACCGAGACTCGAACTCGAAACCTCTACTCTATCCGGAAGTAGTACTGTCGATTAAGACATCAAGACCCCATTAGAAAGCGGCATTTTTAAACGATCTCATACTTCCATTGAAAAATATTAATATTGGAATTTCTTCCGATTTTAGGATGCCATCTTCGTTATTTTTAGTTTTTGGCTTTTTTTGTTAAATAAGCATTAATGCTTTAAATTTAAATCATTTATAATACTCGTAGACACTTTTACTAACATATATTGCATATAAAAGCAAATAAATTCATAAGGTGTTTTATTTCTATTGTCCCTCTTAATGAGTTATAAGGGATACGTAGCAAGATCCCAGTAATAAATAATGAAGACAGGAGAAGAGCTGGGAAGATCGGGTGGGACCGGGTGAGGAAGGTAAGGTGGGTCAAGGAGGTCAGGCAAGGTTGGTGGGTAGGTGGGTGGTACGCGGTGGGAGAGGGGAGGGGATCGGGGCAGACTGGCCGACGCCAGAGCCGCAGAGGAACAGACTGGTCGTCTGCCGCCCACGCTACGCTCCTCACTCGTCGGAATATTACCTGTTTGTCAGGCAGGCCCGGACCTCAGGTATAACCTCAATCAGGTGTGTCCTCTTCCAACCTAAGCAATATCTATAAAATGCAGCCTCCATGTAATAACTTTGTTCTAATCTTCATTTAATTTCATCTTTTATTTTTTTTCTTATTTTTCCTTTTTACTACAGACATGAACCAAACCCATGTTTTTTTTTATATTTTAACAAGAATAAATAAATAAAATAAAAACTTCATTGAAATTTGCACCTTAAAGATAGTTTTTATTTGCGATTGTTTTTATTAATCAAAATAATTTTTAAATAGCATCATTAATCAACAACCGAAACTTGAACTCGGATCCTCTACTCTACCCGGGAGTAAAGCTTCAACCAATTCAGCCATTGGGACCTTATTAGACACCGATTTTTTTTATCGATCCCACGCTTTTCGTTCACTGGCTCCAAACGGCTGGGAGCAGTTGGGACCCGTGTGCAATATTCACTTAATTTTTTTTTAAACTCTATCTTAATTATCAACTACCTGCTAACCTTCCTCTTGTACCTAATATTACCCGTCAAATGGCGAAAAATGGTTACGAATAACCTGACAATATTTGAAAAACTCCTACTGTCAACATAAAAAGCGGAAGATGTTGCTTGTGCAATGATGGAGGACTTAGTCAACAGAGGAATTGAACGCACGACGCCCGGGTGGGAATCCGACGCGTTCTCCACTCAGCTACCGACCGGTCAATTATATCAACTCATTTTATTTACGCTTCTCAGGTTTTAAACCAATGTACATCATCTGGGCCAAGAGACAAGAGACCTCTAGATTTGCAGCCAAGGATCTTAACTGCTCAACCACGGAGGACATAGTTGACTTTATATCCGTCATGAGTTGTGAAGCTGTGGAATATAAATTCAACAATGACATATTATTTGTTTGAGACAGTTCATTAGGAAACACAAATTGTAAAAGCGTATTGAAACTCAACCAAAGCCGGGCAACACCTAACTACTGGTAATGTATTAAAAGATTTTATATTTTCATAGAAAGCAATCACTTTGTGGTTTGACATAGAAATAATAACTTTTTAATAAGACCTTCAATAAAAGTACCGGTGCAGTTTACAAAAATGGCCATGGTAACAGATTAAATAATTTAGAAGCACTAGAAATATATAAAGTCACTAAAATAAATAGCCATATTCTTAATAATCAGTTAAATTTGTCCAATATTAGGTACATTACCTTCTCAGTTGACGTTTTGCCTCATTCCTTTCATATTATCTGTCTCTTTACCTCTGTTCCTTTTTTACAATTTTAAATGTTTTTCTATTGTTTTATCACTGTTCTCTTATTTTATTTTATATTGTGTTCTCCCTCTGTAAGTACATACAACCGCATACTTTGTATTTTTTGTTAAGTTTAATTTTGTACCCCGATGATGGCTAGGCTAAGCGAAACCGGTCGGAAATAAAAAAATTAAATTAAATCTGTGGTCTTATACAAAGTTATTATTTCAATTTAATTAAAAGATTTTCTCTTTAAAACTTATTGACAATTTCCTATTAGGGTTTAAGGGTCAGCACTCAAGAATGACCCTAACCGTCACTTTGTAGCATTCTAATGCAAGCAATACGTTTTATCTGCATTTTTTTATGGGTAGTTAGAAAATTGCATAAGGTTTCCAGTGAATACAATTTGTTTTATTGTAATTCTTTAAATTCTATGAAAAACATACTAAAATGTCAAAAAAATGTGCTGTTTTAAAACCATAGAAAGCCTTTTTGAACGTTTTAACTTAAATTCCAGTATGCATTTCATAAAGAATTTGAATGATTACTGTTAAAGAATTGAATGCACATGAAACCTTACATGCTTTTCTAACTACACGCATAGAATTAACAGATAAATAATGTGTAGTTTTGCTTGTACTAGAAAGCCAAAGAGTGTGTGTTTTTTTGGTGCTGACCCTTAATCTTTCGTGCTTAAATGTTCAAATTTATCACGTTTCGTAATATGTAGGTAGGCGCAGGTCTACAGCCTCATTAGCCGCGGCTACTGTTCATTTATTGAGTAAACAGAGTGGTTTTCCTTGTTTTCTGTTTCAACGGATCTGTTTGTATCGGAGGCTGTGGGCTGCGGGCTGCAGACGGTCCCGGGGAACTCGACAACAGACGAGAATGCGGGGAATTGTGCAAATCACTTGTTCACACTTGAAACTTGATGGCAAATATTTATTCTCGGTTTTATTGGTATCCTTCCAGAATTTAATAGAATTAACCATCATTTATAAATTGTTCGGCAAGTCTCCTTGCGATTTTTTTAGAGCCACCTCGCGTAATGTGAATTAGAGTACAATAAGATATTTCAATAGGTACTAATCAAGTCACTAACTATTATTAATACTATAAACGTTTTGTGTAAAGCGCTTTCTTTGTTAGAAGTAATATTCTATTTTAAATTTCTTTTATATTTTCGGAGAAACCATTTTTTTGTGGTTTTACATTTTAAATTAAATGAAAAAATAACTTTGTTTAAGACGACAGGTTTTATTTTCTTTTTTATGACCGACCGGTTTCGCTTAGCCTAGGCATCATCAGGGTACACAATTAAACTAAAATCTGTGGTATTATACAAAGTTATTTTTTCGTATACGAAGTAATTTTCGTTTGAAAAATTATTTAAATTTATATTGCATTCTTTTGTTTGGTTATAATAATACATTCTCCAAAAACCTCACAAAATTCAGAATTGGAAATAAAATTATTTGAACAACGTAGAAAATACACAGTTTATATTCAATTTACGTTAGTAGTTGATAGTTCCATAAGTGTCCGTCATTAATTTTCTATGAAATACATATTTTTGGATCTTTTTGTTACTCTTGGTTCTTGACTCGTTCTTTTGTCTAACAACTCGGCTGTGGAATGATTTTCCGCCCTCTCCATTCTTTTCTCCATATGCATTTCTATATATTTCTTCTATATTTCATATATTTCTTCTATAACATTGGCCTTTGCAAGACTTAGGTTTACTCCTTCCTTTCCTCAAAAAGGTCCTCCACACAGCATCTCCAAAGATGACATAGGCCTAGTTGATGATTGCCACATTGAGATGTTGAAATTTTGTTAGCTTCATTTTTCCAGACATTCTTCGACAATGTGGTCTGCGGCTCAAAATTGTTCGTACTCACATAATACGCATTCCTTATCTATCCATTTAACCATCGTGTACGCTTAGCGGCTGCGACTGCATCGAATGCAGTTTAATATTATCAGCGCTCTCCGAGAGAGATGCAACCCTTGCATTGAATAGTGAACTCCACAATTATCCAGAATATTTTTCACGCGAAGATTCTGCCGATGAGTTCGCCGCGATTTTTCGATTGAGTTTTCTGACTAATGTACTCAGCCTGTAGGCCTTCAGTCTGAAAAGGCTTCCTGGTTGTGAGCTGTCTTTTGTTTCTGCCAACGTCTCAGGACGGGCTGAGCGTTTTGAATACTACTAATAATTCTAGCATATCTGGTTTCCAGTGCCTCATTTTACTCAAGGCCGGATCGTTAGTGTTCGCGACGTGTAAGCGCTTAATTAAATTTATTCAGGACATTTGCAGACTCTAGAAATCTTTCCATGTGTGCTCAGACAATAAACAGCATTCATACCACTCCTTTAAGCATAAATTAACGATTACACCTGAGCACACAACCTCTCTTGATTGTACATATTTACGCTACACGGTCTGTGATTCAAAAACAAGAATCTCAACAAACTCACGGCTGTTATTACGTACTTGTTTCCTCTTCAGCCGATCCCTCGTGACTCGTGACCCCTCGTCAGTTGCCCTGATGAACGAGAACTAACTAACTAACTAACCATAATAACAACAGAGAACTTATATAGCGCAGTTTTGTGATGTGTCTCCCCAAGTGCGTTTCGTACTTAATTAATTAAGCTAACAAGACTGAAACTAACAAGGAGAAAATGATATATAATATGTACACAAATTAAAACTATCTAAAACCATCATCGTTATCATAAATCATCAGAAAAAAACGTTCGGATATGGGTTTAACAGTGCATGTGTACATCAACAGATTAAAAAAAACAATTAACTAGAAGCTAATGGTCTAAAAATCCAGATGAAACGTTTGAATTCATATTTACAAAATTGTTAAAGCAAGGAGATTAGATTGAGGACAATTCACCATTTTTTCGCAGGGGTAGGCAGAGAGGACAGACTGCCACACAATTTTATCTTGACACACACTCCTTGCTTCATTTACACTCTTCTGTTATTTGACCGGTTAGTAGCTGAGTGGACAAACGCCCCGATTCCCACCCGGACGTCACGGGTTCACTTTCTCCGCTATCTTAGCCATCCATCATTGCACAAGCAATATTTTCCGCTTATTATGATGGTAGTAGAAGTTTTTTTTAATATTGTCAGCTTATTCGTAATCCGGGAATGTTTGTCTTTCTTTTTTAAAGTATAAAAAAATTCTGACTCTTAACATGGCCCGACTCAAGTATTTGATGCACTCAATCGTGCCATATCTTCGTCGGGCGTCCCCGACTTATTTTACCATTCACTTTCGTGTGAAATATTCTTTTCGCACTCCTTTCTTCGTTCATCCACTCTACATGCCCAAACCATCTAAGAGTCTAATTCTTAATTCTATTCGTTACGCTTACGTCGGCCTTGCATTATTTCCGGATATCCACATTTTAAGCACGGTCTTACGTGGTTTTACCGCACATACATGCATATTGTCGCCTGAAAGGCAAAAAAGCTGAAGCACCATTTTAGAAAGTTTACCCCATTTTAAAAGTTTTTTTTGCTTTACAATAAAATTCATTAGTCTTCAGTACCTGGTTAGATTTTGGAAAAAAATGAACTTAGGTAACTCAATGCTCTCACTGAGTTACCTGAAGCGACAAAAAGCTTTAAAAAACGTCCTAAGCTTGTGTCGCTTGAGTAAAGCCTTCTTTTAAATGCTAAACATATTTTTCAAAGTCTTTAACCAAACGAGAGTCAGAGCATTCGATGCAGAAAAAAAAAACTGTTTAAAACTGCACATTCAACTCATTTTTTACCAAAGTGTCGCTTAAGCCCTTTTACCTTTCCAGTGATGATATGTCATTTTATATAAATTAAACGTAAAATAACGGATATAAATTTATCTTACCCCCTTGGGAAAAGAACTTCCGACCTCTGGATTCGTAGCCGAGGATCTTAACCGCTCGGCAACGGAGATCGTTTAAGAAAATAATTTAAATTAAACCTTCTGAATCAAAGTGTTTATTTCAGTACGCAATACTAAAGTAGTAAATATACGAGAATTTAAAATTAATATACGCGATGTCTCATCGCCTGAAGAAGAATGCAAATACAGCCCGTCCAGTAATTCACCAACGAGGCAAAAAATCTTTTCTTCGGCACTCTATTCTCTTGCAACTCTTTGCTTATGATGTACCTCTTTTTTGGTTGGTTCAAATTATCGGCGGCATTCCTCGCCGCGTCCTGACCAGGTGTAGTAATCGTTAGACAAATTGGCTTGGCGGATTTATCATTTGCTCTGGGAATGCCTCCGTATCGCGCCAATTGGTTGTGTCAACTGAACTTTGTACTTCAGAAGTTGTTGGTATTTGAGTACTTAGCCAGTAGGAAAATAGTTACGCTTTTCATTTTGCATTATAAAATTATCGTTATTAAGAGGAAAGAACTCCCTCAATGAAATAATCACTGTGCTAAGGGGAATTAGGCAGAAGCATCTGACAAATACTTTTGAGGTACATTTGGACGGTAAAAGTGTTTAGCGAGGCGTAATTATTACAATTGTCACAGCTTTTGACGGCCTCCGTGGTCGAGTGGTAAGAGTTCAAGAAATAATATGTGTCATAACACATTTAATTAATATAAAAAAATATATATATTATATTTTTTTTATTATTTATTCTTGCTAAAATATAAAAAATACATGGGTTTGGTTCATGTCTGTCTCACTAGGAGATTCTTGTGTCGAGACAGACATAGTGTACATAAATTATGTAATATTAAATATGAACATTGTTAAAGATAAAATAAAAAGAAATAAAAATGAGAAAGAAGAAAAGAAATGAAAGATGAAATTAAATGAAAATTAGAACAAAGTTATTACATGAAGGTTACATTTTATAGATATTGTTTAGGTTGTGCATAATAATAAAAAGTAATAAAAAGGAAAGGAAAACGAAATAAAAGGGAAAAGAAGAGAAAGATGAAATTAATTAAATGTTATTACGTTCCAGAGTGGTAGATATACTAAGTATCGCCCTGGTTCAAAATCGCCATTCAGAATCGAAACGTTCCTTGAAACGGCTTTAGCCGTGTTTGGTGAGCAGATCTCAAAAGCGAAGTACTCCCAACCTTTATCTTCCCCTCCCGACAATCTATAGTTCCACTGGATCCGGGCATCGGACAGTTGGGACTCTTATGCGGTAAACACATCCAAAATATTTATAATGAAAATAAAATAATAGCTTTTTATAAGAGTACAGATTTAATTTTAATTTTTGTGACCGACCGGTTTCGCTTAGACTAAGCATCATCAGGGTATAAAATTAAACTAAACAAAAAATACGTAGTGTGTGGTTAAAAATACTCGTACATACAGAGGGAGAACCTTGGAGTAACTATATTTACCCAACCTATACAAATTTGGGATAAATCACTTTCTCCGGGTTTTCACGTCGTACACCATGAGAAAGAAAGAGACAGCAAAATTTCCCAAATTATCACACCGCTTCAAAGTATTGTAAGGATATTCTTCGTGTCCCGCGTCTCCGTTGACTCCGCCCACACGTTTTGCTATGCGACATAAATGGACATAAGTCAACGGTTTTTTAGGTTATATGCTATATTTTTTTTTTTTAACAATACTGTAAAAAAGTGGTTTTACGAATAAACAAAAACATTTTATTTTTTATTATCAATATCTTGCTAACATATATAGCAATCCCGATGAGTTATGAAAACTCACTCTGGGACAATGGAAATTAAATAAATACAACAGAATACAGACATCAAACTAACATAAATCAAACAACATAATACAATATAACATAATAAGAAATACAGTGTGTAAAAAAAAATAGGTACTTAGTACTAATATAAGATACAAAATTATAAATATAAGCAAGGGATAAAAAATAAAACCCTGAAGTGCAGTAAATGAGGATGTTTTTACGCTACCGGGAAAAGAAAACTGATTTCGAAATTAGGTATTTTCATCTACAAACGAATTAAAAAAAAATAAAAAATTATTAAGTTGACTTTTTTATATTTATCTGGAAGCGAGTTATATAATGTATAGGCAATGTATTCCAAAGATTTTATCTTTGTGTCAACATGTGCTATGACCGGATGTATAAATACCCTAGCCCTTGTCCTAGCCACGCCCAGGTCTAGCCGAGTCCGGCAAAATTAATTAAAACCGACTACAGCAGCGCTCTCTCTTGTATATTATTGCTCTGAGGGGAGAATACAATATAAAATAAAATAAGAGAACATTAAGAAAACAAAAAATAATATTTAAATTATAACAAATGAATAGAGAGAAAGAGACAGACAACATAAAATGAAAGAAGCAATTTTTTTTTATATATACTCGTTGTAATAATAATAAATGCTTCTGAGATCTTACTTCAACATGCTGAGAATCTCCACAGGAGTCAAGTGTTAGTTTCTAGCGCTACTTATAATTCCAAGAAGACGGTGTTCAATATTCGCCCATAGATCATATACGCCAATGTTCGTATGCAAATCCAATATATTCACATTGTAGCTACGAACTACTCGCCCGTAATCAGGTTTCATTAATTAAACAATAATTCTCATAAACACGATACAAATCAAGATACGCTTCGCTCATTATAAGCTATATTTTTGCGTATGACATGGTTCTATCGGCATTTGGAAAATGATTATAATTATATGGAGATGGGCGCAGATACAACAGGACCTTATTAATCGCCGTCTCTGTAATCAGTATATTTTCACGAATCACCATTTAACACGGTGATCCAAAAACATTTTATTAAATCCCGTCTAGTTGAGTAGTTAGAAAGCTGTAGATCACTGTGACATTTTTTTCTATTTCCTAGGTTACTTCAACTACCATCAAAATTATTGAGAATCAATCTAGCACAAGAATTAAACTAACAAAGCCCGAGTGGAAATTTGACGCATTTTCTACTCGGCTTCAAACCGGTCTGTTTGAATGCTATTTTTATAACCTAAAACCTTTTTTTCTAAGACGCAACGTAGAAAGTCACCCGCAAAATACTTTCAGGGGTAGAAAGAGTCGACGGACTGCCATACAACTCTGTCTTGGCACGCACTCCTTGCTACATTTACATTAAAATAGAACACTTAACTTACACTTAAACATAAACCCTCTTACTTATAAACGAGGTGTAATTGTTACGCGTGTCATAAGGTCGGAATAGCGATAAACTTGCTTTAAAACCACGGCTTATCTGTCTAATTTAATGGCCTACGTCCGGTGTAACTAAACCAACGCTAAATCTGCGCGTAAAAATCTAATGAGTAAGACGGTTAATCGTAAGGAAGATCAGAACGTACAAATGTTTTAATATCTCATCTTAAGAGATTAAAACTGGCAAAAAACTCAATTTTATTTGTAAACGTGTTCCCCTGAGAAGTGGTGTATTTTTTTAACTAAAGCAGAGATATTACACGTTATCGCCATCTTTTTTTTTTGCTACAAATAAAATATCACCAGTTGCCACTTCCTACATATTATACAAATTATCATCCTAAATATCTGTTAATCTGAAGCCTCAACACTCGAAATTGGCGCTAAATGTCACTTTGTAGCGTTCTAATTCAAGCAATACTACAAATTTTGTATCTTTAAATTCTACTTCTAGGAAAATGTCTAAGATTTCCAGTGAATATTTTTTTTAAACTGTGATCTTTTAAATTCTTTAAAATACATACATAAATGTTTTAACAGGCGCAGTTTTAAAACCAGCGAAGGCATATTCGAACGCTTTACCTAAAATTCTAGTATACATTTCAAATAGAATTTAAAAGATCACCGTTTAAAAAAATCACTGAAAACCTTAGAAATGTTCCTAAATGTTTAAGTAAAGTTTACAGATAAATAATTCGTAGTATTTCTTGTATTAGTGAGCCAAAAAGTGTGTATTTTTGGATGTTGACCGTGACGACAGTGACTTTCGAGTGTGATAAGAAAGCCAAAAGTAATACAAATAATACACAATTGATACTTAAATAATTAAAATTTCTACTAAACTTGACAATCTACAGTTCATGGATACAATAGTATTTCGATCCACAAGACAACCATAAGTTTACGAGATCCCAGATGTTTTTAAATATGTTTTCAGTTCGTACAACTAGCAGCACACTCCCATCTTGCGTAAGCATCCATCTTTTTACATCATTTATCGGCTTTCAACAGGATTCCAAAACGAATAATATGTTTCTATGATGTGTCGCATCACCACGAAGCATAGGGGTGGACATACGTCGACCGCGCGACCACGTGACCACGCGACCACTTGACCACGTGACCGGCTGACCAATGCCCCCACGCGCGCGGGCTGGTGCGGTCGAAGTAATGATTGTTTTGCAGGCTGCACGCCACGCGAGGAGGCGGCGTAGTAATTCCGTGTGTAGCCTTCGAGGGGTGAATAACCACCGCACAATGAGAGTTCAGCCGGGTCTGTCAAAACAAAGACCTCGGTGGATTGCAAAGCTTCAATCAAACCCGCGCCTTTTTTTGACTGGCCAATGTTGAGTTTTTTTTGTTACATTCTCGAAGGCAGTGTTATCACGCCGCAGCCCCGTGGGGTTACATAACGCAAATATATCCATAACAACACAACAATCTCACTGTCTCACCCAATATAGCCTTATTTAATAAAAATCAAATTATATATTTGTGTAAGACCACAGATTTTATTTTAATATTTATAACCGACCGGTTTCGCTTAGTCTAATCATCATCAGGGTACAAAATTAAACTCAACAAAAAATACAAAGTGTGCGGTACAGAGGGAGAACACAATATAAAATAAAATAAGAGAAGAGTGAGAAAACAATAGAACAACACTTAAAATTAAAGCAAAGGAATAGAAAGAAAGAGACATATGATAATTTGAAATGAAAGAGAGCTGAGAAGGTGATTAAAGAATAATGAGAAATTTTATGAGTTAACGGGAAATATATCTAATATTTGACTACTGAACAAATTTAACTGATTATTAAGAATAAAATCTGTTTAATATTTTTTTTGGTATTTTACAAAATTAACCACAAAGTGATTGCTTTTTACGAAAATATAGCCTTATTTATTTCAGATTTTTTATGTTTTGTTATGCTATCGTTGAAAAAAATATATAATACAATATAAACGGTGGATAAACCTTAGCTCGGTACTCCGTAAGTTGTGTTACCAATGATTACTGCAAGGGGAATTTCATTATTTTGTTTTACTTCGTAGGATTCTAATACAAGCAATACTACTAATATTGATATATCTATAAATTCTACATGAGCAGTTAGAAAAATGTCAAGGTGCCCAGTGAATTAATATTTTAAACTGTAATCTTTTAAAATTTATAAAAAACACATTAAAATGTCAGCAAAATGTGCAGTTTGAAAACTAGCGAAGACATTTTTGAACGTTTTACCTTAAATTCCAGTATGCATTTTATAAAGAATTTGAAATACGAGTACAGCTGCTTAAAAAAATTATTCACTAGAAACCTTAGATATTTTTTTAACTTCCCGTACATAATAAATAAATAAATCGTTTGTATTAGAAAACCTAAATTATGTAAGTAATTTGCTGACCAAAATACTACGTTTTATTAATATTTCAGACGCTGACCAGGTTATGCTCGTAGCAAAACTTCATGGAGGCTGCATTCTGTTATGCAGCCCTGATGTAATTTATGAAGAAACTAAGCTTTTTGGTTTTTGAAATATTCATTTATTATTTAGACTTTTGTATTTCCACCCTCTTACAACATCTCCCAAAACCCGGTTCATCACACAGCATCTTAAGATCATAAAACAAATCTTGGAGTTTCCTAGACAGGTCTAGAATCACATGTAGAACATCATCCAGCCAATCTACATTTTAAATACAGCGTCAAAAATATTATTCCTCAAGAAATTGCATAAGATCTTCAGAGTGGTTATTTTAATAATTTATTCAGAAATTCTCAGTTTTTTGAAGTCTACAAAAAAGTACCTAATTTTTTAAACAAAACATTTTATT
Source organism: Drusus annulatus (assembly GCA_022651775.1). NCBI lineage: Eukaryota > Metazoa > Arthropoda > Insecta > Trichoptera > Limnephilidae > Drusus > Drusus annulatus. The sequence goes on along the minus strand of JAGWCC010000504.1, from coordinate 139,274 downwards.
TTTTGATCACCCTGGAGCCACTTATAAATATGAGTCATTCTTGTAAAAGCCACAAAACAAACATGTTGTCTTAGTTATTTTAATTGCAAGATTATGATAATTAATTTGATATTAATTGAGTTGATGTTTAGCGGCAAAAGGACTATTAATTAAACAGCCTTTCAACATAAAATATGATGTTTACGATCCTGGGTTTAATTTAATCAATTTATACTCAATCGTTGCACAATCGTTAGGGACTTATAATTTAATAAATTATTATAAACTCGCGTTGATTTTCTAAATTTTAGAAAGCCTTACAAACCTGGAACCTAAATTACGTAATGAGTAGATTGGCAAATGTAGCTTTTTGTGAATTTTTTTATATGAATATTAGGTTTTTAGGAAAATTCATAAGCTAATTACTAAACAAAACAGTTTGTAAATAGTTATCCTGCCTTGTTTAGTAGTGGCTTCCAACACAATGATTTTTTTTTTTTTTAATTCTGTCTTTTAAAAAACGATAGTTAACTAAAAACTTAATACTTAATTGGTGATGAGTCGTCCAGTCAATTTTTAAGAGCAACATCTTTTTTACATGAGACTTTTCGAACGCTGAGAGAGAGTGAAAAAAATAAAAATCTGATGAAGGAGGATAGGATCAATTAGGAATAATCTCTTAATAAAGATTTTTAAATACCATTAGATCGATAGGAATACAAAACTACGAATATATCATATCATGAGTCAGACGTGGTTCTGGATCGTGGTCAATTACTTGAAAGTTGAGCCTTTGGGATGATTCTTGGTCCTAAACAGATATGGTCGATATTCTTGTCCCGGTTAAAAGGAACCAGTTCCTAGCCGGTCACTGGAACCGTTGTATCATTTCTCCGAAGAACCGGTTATTTTCGCAAATAAAAATATCAATTTCCTTTGTCCGTTCTTTACGTGTTTTTTTGGACGAGGAAACTGTTCCAGTTCTTTTTGTTTTGGAAGTTGCTATCAACCCCCCCCCTTACCCCCATGAAAAAAACATTTTGGCGAAAAGAAGCAGTTCCAGTTCTTTTCAAAAGTTCGCCCTCCCCCCTCCCCATGAAAGTACTTTTTTTAGCGAGGAACTTTGGTCGATTTGCTAGTACTTTTCAAAAAAAATCTCCTTCGTGGACCTTTTCTGGCACCAAAAACCGCTTCCAAAATAACTGGATAAATAACCAGTTCCTCGCCAGTCACCGGTAACTGGAACCGCAGGTACACCCAATATGAAGATATCGACCATCTCTAGTCCTAAAGCAAATTAAGGAAAAAGCAAATTAGGACAAATTTGTCTCATCAATTTTGATGGGGTTTTCGTCTCTGTCAATTATATGACTTCGTACCCACTGAGAAATAATAAATCTACACACATCTCGAGACATATTATACCAGTCACTGATGGTACTGAAAGACTTTCCAGTTAGAGCCACAGCTGTGTTCGTTGGTATTTCCATTACAAATAAGAACACAAGTTCTAAAATTACGCACAAACTCAGATTGCAGTGTAATTTGTTGTTGATGTCCGTATAATAGAAGAATGCATTTCATTTTCGAACAGAACGCGAAGTTTGACAACCTTTACGAGGACAGCCAAGTACAGGCCTGTATTTCCCACCTCTTTCACGTTTCCTTTTTTCTTGCATGACACTAGCACATCGATGACAAGGCTCTGCTTTTTGTGGTGCATCCAGTAGATCGTTTTCACGTTAAAACGTAACTGCGGAATTTTCTGTCAGAATGATATTTTGACATAATTTGTGATATTTATTTTAATATTCAATTAAAACAATTTACTTTACTATTAATACATTCATTATTAGAATTCAACGCCAAATTATATTTAATTTTTTTAATTAACTAAATCGATAGCCAAATAATAACGTTTGGTTGTTATTTTAGTTGAACCCGACTAAGCTAGTTTTAAGCTCAAATAAAAAAATATTAGTTATTTTACAAATTATTGTTTTGATCTACCAAACATGCCGTCGTGTTTGATTTTTGGGATGTTATGTCGTGTTACATTTTCTCCTCCTAAGGTCAACTTTTCAGAGCGCCTTGCAGATCTGCCCTGATGGTGGATACTGCAAAGTTATCTGAAACGTTGGTTCAATAGAGAGGAAGCGCAACCCGGCATAACACCCCAAAAACCAATCGCGATGGTACTTTTGGCCTTGAAAATCTTAATTTTTACAATTTTTTTTGTTTCTTACATTTTTTTAGATTACCTACCTCACTAGGTTATTAGAACCTGTTCTGAGGTAAGTGACAGTGAGAGCATATAAATATAGATCATGTATTAGCAAAACTTAATAATAAATAGAAATATGTGCATATACATAGAATTTAACATTTATTTTTTTAAGTTCTAAGAAACATTTTAAACTTGTGTATCAATAAAAATAGAACGTTTTTTTAAAATCAAAAACAATATAGGTAAATGATATAATTTTAACAAAAATATATACAACGTGATGGTGATAAATTTATCGAGTAGAATAATATATAATAATCATATCCATCTAGACATGTGTTCCGGTGCTTTTAAGATTTTACTTTTGTTATCCAACAACGTGTAGGTACCGAACGTGAACGTTAATTCACGTTCCCCAGGTGGGTATGGGAGCCGGTACCTCGGCTGGCTGCGTTGTCAGGTGCGAAGTATCATTGAACGGTGGGTAATTACTAAAGTTTGGATTGTATCTCCTCGGAAAAGCTAGATGCTTGAACCGGTCATTACGGAGACAGCGCAGGTAGGGTAGTGCTTATTGGTCGCGTAGGTAGGTGCCTGTGCCCGCTGCCCGCTGCCCACTGCCCGCCGTACACACGCACATCCACCGCACACGCGCAGCATCCAACATCTTCCCGAATCTAACCAGAAACTACTCACCTATCAAATCCATTTTTTCTTATTTATTTATTATTTTTTGGGAAAATTAACAGCAAATCCACAATAAACACATATGTTCGCTGGAAAGGCAAAAGGGCTTGAGCGACACTTTGGTCAAAAATTAGTTGAATATGCAGTTTCATCATCGAATGCTCTGACTCCCGTTCAATTCTGAAGACTTTGGTGGCCCTTAAGCCATCTAAAATATATTTACCATTTGGAAGAAATCTTGACTCAAGCGGCACAAGTTCGGGATTTTTTCGGCTTTTTGTCGCTTTGGGTAACTCAGTGAGAGCATTTATTTATTTATTCTTGCTAAAATATAAAAAAAATACATAGGTTTGGTCCATGTCTGTCTCACTAGGGTATTCCTGTGTCGAGACAGACATAGTGTACATAAATTATATAATATTAAGTATAAATATTAATACAGATAAAATAAAAATAAATAAAAAGGAGAAAGAAGAAAAGAAATGAAATATGAAATTAAATGAAAATTAGAACAAAATTATTACATGGAGGTTGCATTTTGTAGATATTGTTCAGGTTGTGCACAATAATAAAAAGGAAAAAGAAATAAAAGGGAAAAGAAGAGAAAGATGAAATTAAATAAATATTTGAAAAAAGTTATTACGTGGAGGTATCATTTTATAGATATTGTTTGGAAGTATAGAGGTTGTGCACAAGGTACATTTATAATGATTGAATTAACTTTTTTTTCAAAATTCAAGCAGGTACTGAAGACGTATGAATTTTATTGTAAAACAAAAAAAGCTTGAAAGTGCTCTGGTGTAAGCTTCCCAAAATGGCGCTTCAGCCATTTTGCCTTTCCGGCGACGATATGTAAAAATAAGAATAAAAAATCATGCCAATTACGATTTTTCTCTGCTGATGATAAATATTATAAATTTAATAAAGTGTGACTATATACAGTTTTATGTTAGTAACTTAACTATGTTTGTGGGGGAGAGGAAGGTGGAAGGGAACGTGTGAATGGGATAAAGGGAATATAGACAAGAGTAGATGGAAGGTTAGTTTCAGTAATGTAGTTTGGGTGCAGTCGGGTCATGGATTTTTGTTTAATGTCACGTACAGTCGAGTTAAAAATGTCAATGTGGTCATAAATAAAATTGAATGAATTTGTAGATCTGTAAATAAATTAGTTTTGTTTCGAGTTGACAGTCAATTAATTCATGTTCTCTTGGCGTAGTAAATTTTAAAATGGCCGCCATTAAAAAACAACAAACACTTTAACTTAAACATTTTAAGTTATGCTTAATAAACGTCTTCAAACAAGAATTACCTCTTTTGTAATTTGTGACCATTAAGGGTATCTTATTTAATCCACAAATATGTACCTATTAATACTTTATGGTCACTCTCATTGTGCGTTTTGTTTACTATCATTGCTTATCGAAGGTGAGTGTTATTTATTTATAAACTAACGGACTATTGTCCAATTTAAAAAAAAAATGCATAACACGAAATGGGAAAAAAGAGCAACAGAGAAAGAAAATCACATACATAATATTAAACGAAGCAACGACAAAAATAGGACAAAATATACATTAGAAAGAACACTCAAATCAAAGTCAAGTTCAAGTTTTGGTAGGGTCGTAAAGAATGACAAAGATCATTTAAAGTGCTACCAAAAATTTAAAGACAAGTCTTGAAATTCTGGACAGTAAAGAATGATACCCATTATTAGTATTAAGCAGCAATTCGTTTTTTTTATAGTGAATGTCGTACAAGATTTTTGACTGCTCCCAATCGTCTGGAGTCAGCAGAATCCACTCCTTCCCGATCACCATTCTTCGAGGTTTTTTTAATACCTCCATCTTTACTTAGCGATTTGACATAGCCCCAAAACATATTGGGATTATGCTTGATTTTTTCGCCCACATTTTTTATTTTGCCACTAAACTTGACACAACTAAACGGTTTTTTAGGTTAGATGCTATATTTTTGTTGATAAAAATACTGTGAAAAAGTGGCTATACGAATACATAAAAACATTATGTCAATATTTGATATGAATGGATGTATAAATACCGAAGTTTGCGCCGAGTCATGTTAAAATCATCAAAAACAAGTCCAAAACTGACTTCACTGCCTTGGCTTGGGCTACCTCTTGTATACTCTAAGGTTAAACCAGAGTATCTACCACTCGCAATAATTTTTCGGTTAGCTAAAAAAAATATTGCTTATGATTTATTCTATTCCATTGACATGACATCCGAAGAACAAGAAGAAGTATTACGTGTATAATATGTATTCTGCAAATCAGAATATAAACTGCCAAGTGTGTAATTTTGATTCAACTCCGTTGCAAGTTGATCAAGACATTAAAAAAATTGCTTTCTTGGCAATGAGTAGTTTTTTCCGACAAGTTTTAGTACTTTGAATCATTATTGGCGAGATGAAATCTCTCTGTTGAATATCGGAAGACGAAATCATGTTTTAGTGACAAACAAAAAGTGGTCAGCATGTTCCTTGCTCCTCTAAATTCAGATTCAGCACTTGTACTTGTTGTAAAAAAGGAAATACAAATTACAAACCATAATTTTTCACAAAGTAAAATAAAAATCACCTTTCTTTCTCGTGGAACTATTTACCTGATACATTTTGGTGTGTTTTTCTCCGTCGATATCGAGTTGAAGTAGCTTGAACAGAGCACCTGGTGTACAGTTCATCCAACATTCCTCATTAGCGATTGCCTTTGGGTTGATTGTACGCACATTAAAATTATTAGAAGTTGGCGCAATAAGGCTTTCGGGCGGAGTACTTCCACACAAAACATTTCCAATCGTCGGAGGCTTTATTTTGACTGCTTCGTAAGAAGTTACTTACGAGAGAGTTACATTTACATGAATTATTGATAGTTTTATGATAGTACTAAACTTCTTATGTAAGTAATAACAAACGATCATTATTATAGGTTTTCTATGATGTTTTCAGGTACATAGATTTGCTGATTCGTTAATGAACAACTGTTGTAACTTTGTGCACATAAACTGTTTTCATATCACCATGTCAACCGGTTTCGGTAAAACCAAACCTTTGTCAGGGTAAGTATGAAGAACGTGATGACGTTTTTTTGCAGCACTTTCCTGATGATTTAAGACGAAGAATTCCACGCTAGCATGCCACACAAATATAACACGATTGACATTCCAACAGCAGCAGTTTCAAATAGAAAAACATTTGTAATATTTTTTATGTAATTATCGCATAAGAGTCCCAACTGCTACCATCCGTTACTATGGCTTCCCCAATTGGGTATCTGTGAAGCTAAAAGTATCGGTGAGGAGAAGGAGAGGAGAAAGAAGAAGATGGGGAAGTACCTGGCTATTCATATCTGGTCACCAAACATGGCTAAAGCTATTTTAAGCAACGTTTTGATTCTGAATGGTGGTCTCTTACCAGGGCGATACTGAAAATTAAAAATATATAAAGACAAGTGCAAGTTTAAAACACGTGCACAGAAACATCATTCAAAGCCTCGTTTTTCCAGCACGTGCTCATTTCAAATAATCTTCTCTCTTCTCTCTTCTCTCTTCTCTTCTCTCTTCTCTCTTCTCTTCTCTCTTCTCTCTTCTCTCTTCTCTCTTCTCTCTTCTCTCTTCTCTCTTCTCTCTTCTCTCTTCTCTTTTGTTGACACAATATGTATTCATGTCCAGTTTTAGAACGAGTATTTTTACTAACCATTAAATATTCTTACAATTAAACACCACTAGTTTGAACTATCCGAGTATATTATACAATGGCATCATTAACTACAGTGAAATAAAAACAGTTACAAATTATTAAGAAAATTTTGTTGGATACTCATAAAAATTATGTATTTATTGTAACCACGTCTTTGTTTGATTTTTAATATAGGAGGTATATCCTTTACATTCCCTAACCTGTATATATCTGCTATTAATTTCTCTGTTCATCATAAAAAAGGCTTCATTTTGATGCTCCCTTTAAATATATAATATAATTAAAAGATAAAAATCAATTCAGACACATGTAGAACATTTTAATCGTAGTATTTCTCACGTGTAATGCATTGGCTGCATTTTTCGTTTTTTTTTCATTCCCGAAGAAGGCACACTTGTGTACGAAACTAATCAATAAAGAAACGATAAAAAATATGCTTGTATTAATGTAAAAAAATGGTCCTTACCAGTTTTAATATTATTAATATCAATAAGTAATTAAGTTTTAATACAGTCGTGCGTCATTTTGATGACTAAACTGAAATCAAATCAAATGCGACATCATTTATGTCATTGATTCGTTAATCATTCAAAGATTATTTTTCTCAGAATCAATAAAAAAAAACTGCGATTTTTTGTGAATGAAATATCATTAGGCAATTTATTGAAGAAAAATATTTTTCGCAAGACGATTCGCCTGTAAACAAACCATAAAATATTAATTTTTCTACACTTTATTATTTTCCCTCTATTCAGTTAAAAGTTTAAAAAATAAGAAGTTGCCACAAACCTTGCATAACAAATGTTTTTTATTTATTTTCAAAAATGTTAAATCAAAATAGGAAGCTATTATTGAACACATAAGTAAGGAGTTCACAAACAACAAGGCTTTAAAAAAACTCGTTAATAATACGTGTTGGTAAACATGCAACGTATATTTTTAGATGTTACGCCTTACTTGCGAAAGGAGTTTTGAAGCGCCATTCCTGTTGTCTACGAGGGAGAGAGCACGTTACTTATGGCCGGTGTTATCGAGCGCAGTCTAAATGTTCTTAGCGATGCAGTGCACAACATCGAAGTTTGGAAAATCTATAAGGTTCTTCGTGATACTTTATAAAAGGTACCCTGATGATGCTTAGGCTAAGCGAAACCGGTCAGTCATGAAAAATAATATTATATTCGTCGTCTTATACATTTTTTTTTATTACTTTAAATATGTCAAACCACAAAGTGATTGCTTTCCACGAAAATATTAATATTGTTATGCTGTTGATGTAATTTACGCTGAAAGTGTCCAAAATCAATTGGTAGATACTTCAAGTATCGCCCTGTTGAAAGACCACCATTCAGATTAGAAATGGACTTTAACCGTGTTTGGTGACCAGATTTGAATATCCAGGTGCTTTCCAACCTTATTCTTCCTAGTTCTTATCACCTCCCCACTGCCTTCAACCTCACAACATACCCAAATCGGGGATTCCATAGTTCCACTGGCCCTGAGCAATTGGAACAAGAGTGAATACGGCACAAGAATGCCGTATTCACGTAATATTTTTTTTTTTAAATCTTTGAAATTTTCTTACATTTTTCATACAAATCAATATTGTACCATGTCAAAGAAATCACAGGTTTTTTTCAGGCAGTAGTAATAACTGGTATGGATTACATATATAATATACACATTAGATTGTTACAAATACATTTATATACGAGTATAAACCCACACCAATACAAAATATTTCTTACACGTCCCAATATACCTGACTACGACATGTCGTACACATATTGTACATAACCAGGTGAGTATTTATATCCACCTAAGTATGTAATCTTTTAAATACATGCCCAAGTATTTCTTCTGAGTCCTTGGTCAACCGGTCTGAGAGAGACGCCAGCTCGTCTGCCTATTTCATCTCCCGTATGGTACGGAGTGAGATCAAATAATTGGAAGCTGGTTGGCAATATGGAGACACCAAGTAAAATCGAGATATTATTAATGATCTCGTTCGGGCGATCTCTCGCTATGATCCATAAGATTGTTTGTATCGCGTTAAGTATACATATGGCGATGTACAATCATGTGCATTATGGTTTTGTGTGCATACAATGCAAGATTATCGCTGCATGGAGCCAATGGGATTATTCCTAATTGAGAAATGTAACTAATTAACCATCACCCAGTTTTTCCGCAGGGGTAGGCAGAGAGGATGGTCCGCCATACAACTGTGTCTTGGCACACACTCCTTAATTTATTTACATTCATATCTCGTCTCATACATATTCTCTTCTGTTATTCTGAAACTTGACATGGCCCGACTCAAGTATTTGATTCACTTGATCGTGCCATGTCTTCCTCGGGCGTCCTCGACTTCTTCTCACACTCCATTTTTTGTTCATTCGCAATACATGCCCAAACCATCTAAACGTCTTAATCCTATTCATTAGGCTTACATTTCATATTACGCTTGACTCAAGTATTTGATTCACTTGATCGTGTCATGTCTCCCTCGGGCGTCCCCGACTTCTAATTCCATTCACTTTCACTTCATATATTTTTCTCACACTCCTTTCTTCGTTTATCCGCTATACATGCCCAAACCATCTAAGCGTCTTCATTACGCTTACATCAGCCTTGCATTCTTTCCGGATATCCCCATTTTTAACACGTTCACACATGGTTTTACCGCACATACGTCTCAGGGATCTCATTTCTACAGTATTCAGTGATGATGATGATAAACAACATCTAATAATACACTTTCCCTGATTCTGATATTTTTTTGTCAGATAAAACAGTAATATTAACTGTACATCCGGAAATCTGTTTTCACAAACAAAACTCAAGTAGTAGGTTCTGGCATAGTGAAATTAGCAGTTTTCGCCGCTTTAAATGTATAGGTCATCGCAACTACAGTTTGTAAAGTCTTTTACATCATGAAAATATAGATCTTTTATAAATATCCATTACACTGTATAAAAATAAAGTAAGGAGCCAATTTGTGCGTTTTATTCTTTAAGGATTAACGATTTTTGTTATATAAGATTAAAAAGATTGAAATAATTTATTTGGCGAAGCTTGTTAGAATAAAGCTAGGTGCTTAAAACCAAACCAAGTGAAAGCAAGTTGCTATTTCGATAATAAGAATAGAACAACAGACATAACTAAGTTTTTAAGTGCAACGCAGGCGCAGTTGCGCTTTGACCTGCGTGATCCCAACAGCAACGGGTTTCGGTAACACATACCATTTGCAAAGACCACAAAATAACAGTTTTCTTTCTGAAAAATTTCCATGAAAAAAAATAAGAGTTTTTTTTCTTTAAAAAAAATCATATGAACAAAAAAAACGGTTTTTTTTCTGAAAAAATTTTCCAACGAATTTTTTTTTTAATAACTATGATCAATCCCTATAATACAGGTTTAGTAAAAAAAAAAAAAATTTAAATACAAGTTAGATAATCAAAATAATTGTTTATCTTCACTTCTTACAGGATGCATTTGTGTTAGGTCTTTTGCTAACCAAATTGCTTAAAAAGACCCATATGTAAAACCACGTAGAAATAAAATTTAAAGCCATATTTATTTTTTTAGAAGTCTTTAATTTAATAAGTTTCGGTTGTCTCCTTACTTTTATCCTTGTAACTCAATTTCCTTACTGTCTACTAAAAACCATATACTTATTGCAAATATTTTCTTGTTTTTTTTTAATATTATTTGTCCACCCAGTTTGCATTTGTAATCTTGAAATTGTTGCTTTTTAAAACCATAATATTTAAATTTTAATATTGATTTATATATGTACTGACATACTGACTGTCTTCAATAATATTAAATTGTATTTATACGTTATTTACATCTGGCCTTTTTACACACTTAGCTTCTAGTATTATTAAATTTGATGATTTACACATGCACTGTTATACTCATATCTGAATAATTTCTAATGATTTTAGATAGTTTGAATTTGCATACATAGCTGTTGAATATTATTTTCTCGGTATTATATTAGATTAGGTAATTTAGTTTAAAGCGCATTTGAGTTGAACTATTACAAAACTGAGCTATATAAACCAACTATTATTATTATCGTTATTTAATTAAATCAATTCAATATTCAGCTTTCAGACTTTAGAGAAAAGCTTTCGAAAGGAAAAGGCACCAGAATTATTTTTTTATCTTAAAATATCTAGTTTTGAAATCATTTAGGTAATTTTGATTGCAATTCCCAGCTTACATCACTGCATAAGGATTACCCCGTTGATGTTCCGCATCAGATAGAAGAAGTCACCAGATGAAAAAGATACCAGGCTAATATTTTTTGTTCACAAATACCTTGAACCTATTATAATATATGGTTATTTAGAGTACAAGGTATCAGTAGAGGCAAGGTTTTAAACGCTTTAAATATTTTCACAGGCGTAACAACAAAAAGTGAAAGTAGTTATTTGTTAGCAAGATTATAAGAAAAAAACCGTGATTTTCGTCTAATTTCAAACAAGCACTCAACACGTTTTTATCATCTAGAGGAGGTAAATGCCTAACACATATACCGTCCCACGTCGCAAAATGGCACATTAGTATATTTTACAGAATTACTTGATTAATAAGTCCATTTTGATCTACTTACCTATCATTTTTTCAAATTCGCGATTTTTCATTTTTTCATCAATTTGCATGAATTAATTTACGTCTTCGAGGAATGTTTGAAAAATAATAATAATGAGCAGTACTTACTTAGAAAATAAATGTTTTTAATATAAAACCTTTTACTTATGTTCCGAGTTACTTACCTAACTAAATGCATGGCGTAAAGATGGGCCTTCAATCAAATCCACACATTTTAATTAATTATGTTTCCAAGAGGTAAATTGACGGTAAAAGTAAAAACGGATTATCATTTTGATGATTTCTCGAATCAGGTTTTATTATTTGATAGTATTTTTCTACTTGATGGCATCAAACTGTTTTTGAAATTCAATTTTCCAATGTCGCCTTGATCGCAGAGGTCGCGCGAGACTCCGCGCCGCCCGACCAGGTGTGTGCCCTGAGGCCAAATCCTCTCCGAATCCTAACAGCCACACCTCCCCGCACGCCAAATTCGCCTCGACACACGTACTCCGCACAAGACGATAACGACCAAATTTCCGTTCCGGTTATTAATAGCCTGGTGAGGTTCGAACGAAAAAATCTCCTCGCGTAAAAGACAAAATTCGGATCGAGCGAAATTGGGAAACGCTCCTATGAAAATCACCTGTCGTACGGGCGAAAGTCGAATGTGTGCCGGTTTGAAATGCCGAAACGTATAAAAAGGTACTAATTAGGAATGTGATATAGGCCGGAATGATATATTTAAAATAAAATTAAACAAAGTGGCGGTAAGGCAGAAGGCAAAGGGCATGGGAACTTCGGAGATACGGGTTCGGCCGGGGGCTGCGCTAGGAGCATCTCGCGGGTACCTACCCACCTCACTGAGCCCGGTTCACATGTCACTCTGAGGTCAAACAAACATCCATCCGTCACCTGTCTTCTAATATATCGAATCAGTGTTATATGACCGACTCTAAAGTTGAGGCGCTCAAACGTTCGTCACATTTGCCATCGTTACAATTGACGGTCTATTCTAGGCCTGTTGCAGTTTTTGAACAAATTGTTATCAGCTGACAAGTATGACAACATGGCCGTTATGCTTTCCAGCTGATTATAAATTGTTCAAAAGTAGATTATAGATGTCAAGTGTGACGATGTCAAATGTAACGAGAGTTTAAAACAACCCAACCTTACTCCACAGGTTCTTAATTATATTTAGGAATCGTTTGACCGGTTAGTAGCTGAGTGGACAACGCATCGGATTCCCGTCGGGAGTCGTGGGTTCAATTCCTCTGCTGGTTAAGTTCTCCATCATTTCACAAGCAACATCTTTCGCTTATGATGATGGTAGTAGGAGTTTTTCAAATGTTATAGTAATATTCGTGACCCGGAAATGTTTATCTGTCTTTAAAAAAATATATTCAATACCGGTGCGGATAATAATGGCTTGTATTCAATCGAGCATCAAACTAATAAAATATTTAAATTTATAATTTCTGAAAAAAATATTTGCGCATCGCGTCAAACAATAAAGGCCGATACCTAAAAATTGCTTCACAAACTTTCGACAGCAAATTCATTGACCATTTTTTCGTTATTATATTTTGTATCTTAGCTTGATCAGACAATATAAAGATATTTCCATTAAAAATCAAATACTAGCTGTAAAATATGAGCACTGGTATTAGTGGTATATAAGGAATGATCTTGGAGTAAGAATTTGTATGGAGAGACAGCTTAATATTTTTACCCAACTTATAAAAATTTACGATAAATCACTTTGAAAGTGACAAGACAAGTTGTCACATAATATCACACCAATTTTAGATATGTAAACCACTACTGTCAAACAGTGGTTATACAAATAAATAAAACATTATGCCAACTGTACTATGAATGGGTGTAAAAATGTGTGTTCATAAAAACCCAAACCACGCCCAAGTCAGGAAAAAATCTAAAATTCTGACTACATTGTTCCGCAAAGCTATCCCTCCTGGTATATTATTGCTAGTAGTGATACTATATCCCTCTTTAAGCACTAGAACTTTCTCAAATAGGGAGGTAATTATCATTAACTAGAAACTAGACGTTGTACATTTTTTTCAATTTATAGTTAATAAATAAATAAAATTATACCTACAGATAGTATTAAGTAAAAAATGATAATTTTTATTATATTGTCTCCAGACAATATCTTTATAATTTATTTTTTTTAAATGATGAAAGTAGACTAAATGCAATAGAAATAAGATCCCTGAGTCCGATAATTCATAACGTCGTACGACAGTGGCTGAAGCAAAGAGTGTACGCCAAAACAGATTTTTGTAAACAAGTTGTTTTTAGATCCAAAAACGTTTTTGCTCATTCCTAGATCACCACGCTTACAATTTATAACTGGTATTGATATTCGTTAAAAAAAAATAAAACCCTTCTCATAGAAAAATGATTGATGACAAGCCAATAAAATATTTTTCCAAAAGCAATACATAAATAAAGGAAATGGGGATGGGAATGAGAATGGGAATGCGTGTTCCAGGGATCGTGACATGTATTATCAACAGGACATCTTGCCCGCGAGGATACATCAAATTAATTGATATTTGGATCCTTAATGTATTGTAATGAAGTCGTTTCCTAACCTCACCGTGTGGGAATAAACACATTAAAGAACGGCTCACCAATCCCAAGGATTGGGTATTGAATTACAGCCTACCACCATTCGCTTCTCCGGGATTGCCCAAATGTGGGGCGAAAGTGTTAGTTTTTTTTAATATTTAATTTTTTAAATATTTTATTTTATGAAATTGGAATAGTAAAGCTTTTATGCTTGTTATTTTAATATTAATAATTTAAATAATATTAATAATCTTCAACGTAAATATGAAACAGAAAAATTACTAAACAAACTCGGAACCTATACATATTTTTTTCTCTCATGATTTATGATAACGATCATGATTTTAGATAGTTTTAATTTGTAAACATATTATGTATTATTTTCTCCTTGTTGGTGAATCTGAATGAATTCATATATTTCATCTGAATTTTTATACCCTTAGCTTCTGGTAAATTGTTTTTTTTAATCTGTTGATGTACACATGCACTGTTATACCCATATCTGAACCTTTTTCTCTCACGATTTATGATAACGATCATGATTTTAGATACTTTTAATTTGTATATCGTACATATTATGTATTTTTTTCTCCTTGTTAGTTAATCTTATTAGCATTATTAATTTAGTATGAAGCGCACTTGAAGTGAAATATTATAAAACTGCGCTATATAAGTTCACTGTTATTATTATTAAATTTTCGTGTACTTAAATTATTTCTTATTATCTAGATTGTTATGTACTTATATTATTTCTTATTATGTAGATACTATATCTTTAAAATTGACATGTATTTATATTATTTCTTAATGTGTAGACACTATATCTTCAAAATTGTCATGTGCTTATATTATTTCTTATTATGTAGATACCATATTTTCGATATTAACAGGTACTATGTAGTTAAAAAACCACTTTTTCAAATTGTAATCCCGACACAGGCTTATTCCTAGTGGGATGGGCAATATACCAACCAATAAAAAATAAGTTCAAGTAAAAATAATAAATAAATAAATAATACCCTATCCGGTAGTAACGCTTCTGCCAATTCAGCCACCGAGACTTTATTAGTGTAAAGTTGTTTTTAAACTTATATTATTCAGTGCTTATGTGCCAATATAGACTGCACGCCTCTGGAGATGACCAATCCTCAGTTGGCTTTGATGATGACAGTACTCAGAGCAAAAATACATATGGAGGAGTCATTTTGTATTTAAATATTGCAGACGCTCGGTTCCTGCGTAAAACAGTTGTGGGATCCCTTTGGTTGCAGGCTTGGAATGCAGCCCACACGCCGCTGATCGCATCTCCGATACGGGAAAAACAAATGTTGATTAAACACATAAATCCAACCCTGCTTGTGCTCGACTCCATACTTATTCCCGGCCCTTCTTCTCCCCTTCTCCCTTCCGCCCTTCCCCCTCCTCCCCGTCTCCGGACCCGCTTCGGCTCTCTTCCCTCTGCTCCGCCACCGCCGCTTGTCCAACGTCATTCAACCAGCCTTTAATTGGTGTCGATTTTGTAAAGAATTCTCAAACAAATTATTATGTCTTTTATAGAACAAAAAAACGTTTTTGGGAGCCAACATAATTAATTATGTTCATTCATTTAATCTTTTATCGCGCCGATCCCAAACATCCATCGCCTATCGTCTGTGAAATCTGATGTAGTCATTTTAATAGCGGCTAAAATATGTATCCTTTTCTAAAAGAGTGTTAGGTAAATTGGCAAACTTTTGTTGCACATATGTACGGCCTGTTCAAAAGAAAAGGTGAATTTTGAATTTTCGCGGGCTGTGTACATTCGATTATCGTTTTTTTTTGTTATGTTGGTACACATATGTTTATCATATGTTAGCATTATCAGCCATTTTGGATTAGTGGTTTGTTTTTGACAACTGGAAAGGTTAGTCACGTTATTGTGTGTTCGTTCTCTCCAGGACGTTCATCGTCATTAACATTTTCTCGGCCTTCTGTTAAGCCATTGTACTACTTATAAAAACACTTTTTTGATACAAAGTAGACTCGCCGAATACCACAGTCAACATTTTAAGTGCGTTGGAGCACTTTATTCCATTTTTAACGCAAAATTTAATACATATTCTTTGATCCATTTTTTTCAAAAGTAAAAAATCGAAGAACACACAAAAACATAACTAACCTTTCCAGTTGTCAAAAACAAACCAATAATCCAAAATGGCTGATAATGCTAATATATGATAAACATATGTGTACCAACATAACAAAAAAAACGATAATCGAATATACACAGCTCGCGAAAATTCAAAATTCACCTTTTCTTTTGAACAGGCCATGTATATATTACAAATGCATTTTGAGCAAAAAAATAACATGAATTTACATCGAATTTTAGATTCGATTTTCAAATTCAACCACAGATTGACACACTTAACTTTGCAGGAAGCTAAAGAAGGATCTGATGAACGAATGATTTTTTTATAATTTTTTCGTCGTATCCACAAATTCTACATTAGCCACGCCACTCAATGAAAAGTTAAATGTGTCAGGATGTACCATTGAAATATTAGAAAAAATATTATTTCCAAAATGTTAAAGGTAGGTACAAATTAAATTTTCAACTAAATGTAATTAAGCGGTTGCCCTTTACAAATGTGTTTTATTTATTTAATTTAGTCATATATTATCGTATTTAGTGATATACATGGCCTGTTCAAAAAAAAAGGTGAATTTTGAATTTTCGCGGGCTGTGTACATTCGATTATCTTTTTTGTTGTTGTCGTTATGTTGGTACATATATGTTTATCATATGTTAGCATTATCAGCCATTTTTGATTAGTGGTTTATTTGACAACTGGAAAGGTTAGTCACGTTTTCGTGTGTTCCTCGATTTTTTACTTTTGAAAAAAATGGATCGAAGAATGAATTCCATGATTTGTTTTTCCACAACTCCAGGACGCTCATCGTCATTAATATCTTCTCGGCCTTCTGTAAAGCGTATATGTCCATTTTGACCGGTTAGTAGCTGAGTGAACAAATGTGTCATAACAAAGTTTCCATACAGGCGTCGTGGGTTCAATTCTTCCGCTAGCTAAGTCCTCCATCATTGCTCAAGCAATATTTTCCGCTTATTATGATGGCAGTAGGAGTTTTTCAAAAATTGACAGCTTATTCGTAACTCGAGAATGTTTTATTTTTTTAAGACACAAGTATTACAAAAGTGTTGGCATACAAAAAAGGCAATCTTACAAAATTGTCACATGGCGGCTTGTCTACAGGTTTTATCAGATTACATATGTTAAGTTTAGTTTTCAATTAATTAACATAATCATTTAGCTTCAGTAAGTTATGTATTTTTACAAATACGTGAATTTTTCCTCAATCGATCAGATCGAATAGGTCGCTTATTTTCCTTCGATAAAAGGCTAATTTTATTAAAAATTACAGTAATTATATTAATGTAATGTAAGAAGATATATAATATATGTTTTTTTAAGTCAATATCGCACAAGAATCCCAACTGCTCCCAACCATGTATTGTCAGTGAGACTATGGCATACCCAATTGAGGTATGTTGCGAGGAGAAGGGGAAGAGGAAGGTTGGGAAGTACCTTACTATTCACATCTGGTCATCAAAAACAGCTAAAGCCATTTCAAGCCACTTTCAATTTTGAATTGTTGTCTTTCTCCAAGGCGATTCTTAAAGTATCTGGTACTCTGAAACGTATTGCAAATTAATTTTATTTTGTTAGATATTAAGTAAATGTGTAATAACGCATATTTATCAATTTAAATTTATTTTCAAACGCCGGTATTTGTGCTCGCTACCTCTGGATTCGTAGTCGAGCGTTTTAACCACTCGACCACGAAGACCGTCTTAAAACATGTATAAAAAAATATCAAAGCCCTACAGTTTGATTGAATGTGAAAGTATTTTTCTCCCCCTTTTGTCATTTATTTATTTATAAACTAACGGACCATTGTCCAATTACAAACGAAATACATAACACGAAATGGGAAAAAAAATAGCAACAGAATACGAACATACATAATATTTTCTCATTGTTTTGTTATTTTATTTTATTTTATATTTTTTTCTCCCTCTTTATGTATATTCATAATTCCGTATTCATAATCCATAAAGGTTGTTTTTCATTAATCAACATTTTTTAACAACACAAAATAGGGTTATTTTACAGAACTTTTCCTGTTAGCCAATTTAGTTTGTCGCCTGACATTTTTACTACTTTTTAAAATCTATTTTGCCATGTATAATTCTCATTCCTCTTTGTTTTTGTTGAGAATTTGAACCTTGTTATATTATTTGTCGTTACACAAGAAAAGAATAGTTGAACAGTAATGCAAATGTGGAGCAATAATGAAGAGGTGATGAAGTAATAATAATGAAATCTTAGATGTAAGTTACTAGTTATAAGTTATACTCAGTAGTAAGTTACAAGTCATAAGTCCTTATTGTAAGTCACTAGTTGAAAATATTAGTTGTAAGCCATTAGTAATAAATCTTAACTGTAAGTTATTAGTTATAAGCTTAAGTGATAAATTATAGGTTAGATAAATTAATTTGTAAAGCGCCTTTGAGGTGATTTTCCCACAAAAACGGCGCTATAAAAGTAATCCATTTATTTTATTATTATTAACTTTTGAACAACGCTAATACAAATACAGATAGCCCGTAGAATGAAGAATCTCACAGATATGCATGTGTCATGATGTACGCACATATTTTTTGTTCTAGTAAATAATCTACCACCCAGCAGCGAAGATGCTAGATGGGCCAAGCATTAACAATCCTGTTGGAGCCGTTATCTGGCATTCCATCTCGCCGGCCTGGGGAAGGCATTTATTAGTGACAAAGCACCGGACAACTTAAACAAAAGGTAATGTTGTTCTTTGTTCTGAATTTGAAATGGGAAAGAACGAGCTAATATTGTCCATTCGAGTGTAAAAGTGATAATATTCAACCATGTTTTACAGCAAAACAGTTTTTGACGTGAATGTGCGTGTAGATGCAAGTAGGTGCAAGAAGAAATAAGTATTCTTCAAATAATACTCAATTGCCTTTATATGAGAGAGAAAGAGACAAGACAAGTTATCACGTGATATCGCACCACTTTTAGGTATGCAAGCGTGTTTTGCGTCTCCCGCGTCCCTGGCGACTCCACCCACTACGTTTTGTTATGCGACATAACTCGACATAACGGTTTTTGAGGTTATGTCCTATATTTTTGTTGATAACAATACTGGGAAAAAGTGGTTTTACAAATAAACAAAGCATTATGTCGACATGTGCTATGAATGGATGTAAAAAAGTGTATCCATGAAAACCTTATCCACGCCCGAGTCAGGAGAAAATCAACGATCCTGACTACACTGTTTCGCAAAGCTATCCTTCATGTATATTATTTCTCTGGGGTTGCAACAATACGGGCACTAACGCAAAGGGAAATTCAATAATCCATCGCCTGCGTCTATTAGTTAGTAGTTTATTGTCATACAAAAGTAGAATAAAACAAACTATTGATAAATATATACCCCATAGTTATGAGATTATAGGATTATGTTAAATATAACTAATTCATTACTGTGTAATAATTTAAATGACATTCTATTGTTTTCTCGTCGTTCTGTTATTTTATTTTTTTAGTTACTTTGTACATTCAAGTTTACAAGTAGCTAATTAATTCATTTTCTTTTTGACTTTATAATATTCTAACTTATATATTACTTATTATTTTGATTTATATGCATTTTAAATATTTTTTGCAGGCTATTTTGAATTTATTGTTTAGCATAATTTTGTTGGTTTCCGGCAGCATTATAAAATTTAATCCTTCTATATGGTAAGCTATTTTGTGTGTTGGCTTCATTCTTTTCTGGTGGTCTAATATCTTTGCATTCCCTTGTATTATATTTGTGAATATCAAAATTGTAGATAATTTTGTCAGAAAAATATTTTGGTAACAAGTTGTTCTTCATTTTATGTATAAACATCAATGTGTTTAATGTTAGCATCTGTTTTACTGTTCTCCTTCTATACGTATATATAACCGCACACTTTGTATTTTTTTGTTGATACTTAGGCTAAGCGAAACCGATCGGTCATAAAAATTAAAATAATATTCGTGGTCTTACACAAAGCTTTTTTTATATTACTTAAAATTTTTTACTACTTTTTATAAACATATTTAAATGAATCTTTTGGTAACTTATAATTTATTTCACTGACATTAATTCCACAAGAGTATTTACCATGTTACTCGTAGTTTACCATCATATTTTTCTTATTTCCATCTACTCATTAGTACCCACCTTGAATTTTCTATAATTTTTTTACCTTTTTCTTCTCTAAAAAATAATATTTATTCGCTTGAAAAATAAGAAAACCTAAATAACGTTCGATTTCATTTTTTTACAGGTAGGTACTGAAAAATTCTAAACTAACATCTGAAGTATTTGGAAGATTACTAAGAACAGTATTTATTGTCACTTGAATGCGTTTGACAGTTATTGTTTTGCCCAAGTGCACATTGTTTGTGGAATTTTCCCACGTTCCTCTGATTCATAGTGTGCCGTAAGCTTAGTTGATTATTGAACGTCCTCCGTCAATATTTTACTAGTAATTACTTAGAAAATACTTTAACAGTAAGCTGTGCCCTTGGGCAATCTATTTTCTTAACCCGGTAATAGTACCTGTATTTTAAATTCTCTACCCTAAGTGTATACAATTGTAACACGAATTTTAGATAAATATCTCCACTTTCTAGACCCAACATTTCCATTCATGGGATCAACGTGGCGTAACAAATCTGTTTTTTTTTCTATTTACCGTTGAGTCAGATGAAGAAGTGCTAAAGGGTTTTCACTAGAAAGATAGGATTATTTGACGATCTCCCTAGCAGAATGGTAAGCTCCTTGGCTTTGGGACTAGATAATACGGAATCGAGACCCGGAGTGGGCAAATAAAATATTAATTAATATTTAAATCAAAAGGTGGCAGCCTAAATCGGAAGAAATTCAAATATTAATAATTTTCAATACAAGTTCGTTTAAAAATGCAGCTTTCTAACGAGGTTTTGATGACATAATTAGCACAGTGTTAATCCAGGATAGAGTAGAGGTTCCGAGTTCGACTCTCGGTCATAACCATTGTTCTTTTTAGTTTCTGTTTTTTTTTTCTGTTTTGTATTTGTGTTTTAGATTATTAATATTATTTCATAATAAATAATCATCAATGCTTAATAGTTAATTCCAATTTTAATCAAATAATTTTTATTTGCCCACTCATATTATTAATCATATCTTTTTACTTTAATATACAGTCATTTAAAATCACATAAAGATCTCTGTGATTGAGCTGTTAACATTTTTGACTAAGAATCCAACGGTTGCGAGTTTAAATACCGACATATGAAATTAGTTAAAATGTTTAATTATTACAAAATAATACATACTATTTTTGCGGCAAGTTTCAGAGTGGTAAGTACTCTTAGTATAACCCTGCTGAAAGACCACCATTCAGAATCGAAACGTTGCTTGAAATGGCTTTATCCGTGTTTGGTAACCAGATCTGAATATCCAGATTTTCCTAACCTTTCCCGTTCCATTTTTCTTCTGTTTCACGGCTTTTTTTGGCCTCGCAACATTCCCAATAGGGATGCCACAATACCGCCGGTAGCGAAACCCTTGTGTGGCATCACATAAAAAAATATAAACCGAAAAAAATTTAAGAGGTTTTTTACCGGCTAGTATCTGATTGGATAAATGCGTTCTACCCAGACGTCTTGGGTAAATTTTTTCTGCTAGTTAAGTCCTCCATCATTGCACAAGCAAAAAAAATCGCTTATTATGTTGATAGTAAGAGTTTTTCAAATATTTTCAGGTTATTTATTTATTTCAGATTTTTTACCAGCAGAACTGGATGGTCGGTGCCAGTGGCGGCTCGTGACTTTTTAGTGTGCTAGAGTGGTAAGATTGAAAAAAACGTCATCATTGATGTTGTTGTAGCCGAAAATTTATTATTATTTTTTTCGAAATTTCAACTTTTTGTATGAAGATTTTTCAGAAATCCGTGCAGCGCACCACCAAAACTGAAAAATCCTGAAAATCTTCATACAAAAAATAAAATCTGGAAAATAATAAAAATCATTTTCGGCTACAACAACACTAACAATGTAGTATTTTTCAATCTTTAGCACACTAAAAACTCACTTGCCGCCACTGGTCGGTACAATACACAATATTCTATACTACAACTTATAAAATCAATTTAAAAAATATATTATAGTAATTAATAGCGATAAAAAGATTTTTTCTCACAATAAAATATAAATAAAAATGCTATAATGTATATTTTTTAAATAAACATTATAACTTATACATAACAAGGATTTTTTTGTTTTTAATAAAAATATTTATATACATATCGTTGCTGGAAAGGAAAAGCGGATTTCGCCACACTTTGGTCAAAAATAAGTCAAATATTCAGTTTTGATCAGTTTGTATATCTGCATCGAGTGCTCTGACTCTCGTTTGATTCTGAAGACTTTCGCGGCCTTCAGCCATCTAAAATATGTTTACAATTTGGGAGAAAGCTCGACTCAAGCGACACAAGCTTGAGACTATTTTAGCTTTTTGTCGCTTCAGGTAACTCAGTGAGAGCAGAGTTACCTGGGTTAGGTAACTTTTTTTTTCATATTCCAACCAGGTACTGAAGACTTATGAATTTTATTGTAAAACAATAAAAATTTGAAAGTGCTCTGGTGTAAACTTCCCAAAATGGCGCTTCAGCCCTTTTGTTTTTTCGACGGCTATATGACAACCATTCTAAGTATTGTGATTTGTGATTGTGCGCCTTCTATCTAGTTTCTCCACAATCGTAATAGCATGTTCTTTGATTATTATGTAACTAACTAACTAACCATCACGCCGTTTCCTTGCAGGGGTAGGCAGAGAGGACGGACTGCCATATAACTCTGTCTTGGCACACACTCCTTGCTTCATTTACATTCATACATCGTCTCATACATACTCTTCTGTTATTCTGACTCTTCACTTCACATGACCCGATTCAAGTATTTGATTTACTTGATCGTGCCATGTCTTTCTCGCGCGTCCTCGACTTCTTCTTCCATTCAATTTTGCATCATATATTCTTTTCACACTCCGTTCTTCGTTCATTCGCTCTACATGCCCAAACCATCTAAGCGTCCCTTTCTTGATCCTATTCATTACGCTCACATCAGCCATGCATTCTTTCCGGATATCCACATTTTTAATACGATCATACATGTTTTTACCGCATATACGTCTCAAAGATCTCATTTCCACAGCATTCAGTCTACTTTCAATTATTATTTTAGTGATAAAATACAAACAAACAAAAAAACTCCAAGAGAGGTAGCTGTCAGTGATGGTGTCAATGATATTGATAAACCGCATATACCTACGTGACTTCTAAAAATTATATATTTTGTCACAAATGAAAGTTTTATCGACTACATCATATGCGGGTTACTCTCTTTTACCTTTCCGCAGTCCATATTTAGTTTTTTAATAGTTTAATCAGCAAACCCATTAATGTCCTAATACATATTTTAATGGAGCAGCATTGTCATTCTTCCAAGTGAAGACATCGATATCTTATCGTTTTAGCATTTGTCCAAAGGCAGGTTTAATTACAGCCCGCTGTCAAGTTGGACGGGTTAAAAATGTCAGACCTATTTAAAAAATGACACTCGGTTTTTTGCCATTAGGGTATGCAAAATTGATAAGATTGCTTCGGTGTATTTACTAAATGACGTGGGAAAAGCTATTCGACAAAACTACTGGGTTTTAAAATATTGATAATAAATGGCAGAACGGAAAATTCTTTGTTTAATGACCATGCCTTAAAGATTTAAAAAATAGACAGCTTAGCCACCCTCCTTTTTTATTTGACACAAACAATCAAACATTTCAAAAAAGCTTTGCGAATTTAAGTTTTGTAACAAATGATTCCAATCACACAATCCTGAACTAGCCAAAGCACTATTTACTAGAGATATAGAAAATAATTTCCAACAAAAACAAAAATCTACTAAAGTTTAACCTACATATGTACGTGAAGTAAGACCTACCATATGTATTTTTTCTCGTATTATTTGAATTTTTACATAATTTTGGTCAACATCCCAGATCCAACTTCAGCTCTCCATTCCGTATTAAAACATATCTATTTAATATTGAGTATTAATGATCTTCTTAAAGGGAACTATCAATGAGATTCATTTTTTTGTATCAAAACAATAGTTTGTTGTATTTACTTGTGGATCTGAGATTTTTCTTTAAATATTTCTATAAGCGTTATTAATTAAAATTTAAAAAAAAACAGCTCAGCTATGAAACGATTTGCCGGCCTCTGTTTTTCCTGCCTCCTACAACATGGACCTCTTCAAAACCGAGGTTCACTCCTTCCTTTCCTCAAAAAGACCCTCCAAACAGCATCCCTAAAGATGAGATAGGCTCTGAGGGAAATTATTTCCCTTAAAGCCTCCTGTGTGGAGTTATTGTAAAATTAAATAAAAATATTGTGTTGAATCCGAAGTTGCGATAAAACACCGAATGTGTTTCCAGCTTCAGATACATTTGAAAAATAGTCAACCGTAAACGATAAGCTATACTATTTGATGGATGTGTAAAATTATAGCTTACGAAAAGATTATGGAATGAAGGGAAAATGAGAAACCATTCACTCACCGATGAAGTTGAAGTTCTTGACTCTTCTTAAACAGTTGTATTTACGAAACGAATCACAAAAACACCACACTTAAATGTAGTCTTCTCTTTTGTGACACAAGACATTTATTTTATATTTTCAGAAGATTAAAACATCAGACCAACGAAGTAGCGTAACGAACGATCATCGACGTTTTTTCACACCAAAACTCTTCTGTTTGATTGTCAACTGTTTCAAACACGGTATTGTTGGTGAAATGGTTGGGCAAGTAGGGACTTGGGTGAAAAACACAAAGGTAAGAACCTAAAAAAATATCCACTAGAAATCCAACATATAGGGTTTAAAAAAAAATAGCAGTAATATTTTATTTAATCCGTGTTTTTTTTCCGTTCACCTTAGAAATCCGACGGTGCACTGTATTCATAATTTATTAAGAAAAGCATTACAATCTTAAAACACTAGTGTGCAGAAAACATCGTATTAAAATATTTGGTTCATCATACAAATCATTAAAAGTAAATTTTAATGGAAAATTTCTTAATTTTTCTTAGATGGGAGGTAAATAATATACAGAAAAAAAACACTTTTTTGAAATGGTGTTTTTTATATTTACGAAAAATTCACAAAAAATCGGGGATTTTGAGTATTTTGTTGATCAGATGTATGGAAAATATCTCACTTTTTTTAAACGTGCTCGTTTCGGTTCGCTGCAAGAATGTTTTCATCCCTTTATCTCCGCCACATTCCTATTGACATCTATATAGATCAATCATTTATGCCTTATCCATAGCCGGGAATTTCTGTGACACTCTAAAGCATTCGAAAGAACTGTGGCTCTCTTCTTGAAAGGCGAACACTTATCGGAAAAGGACAGACTAGTTTTAGTCATTTTTATAGCCTATTTTATTTTCTGATGCTTTGTGTTAGAAGCTAGCTGACACTACAGCGAGTGGGTTTATTTGCATGATAATTGATTCGATTATACGCTACCGGTAAACTATCTGTAAGATGTGTTAATGTAAATAAATTTAAAAAAAATACACTGCGTTCATTTGTCATGCAATATTTATTTGTCTAAGAAATAATTGTAATAATACTGTTTTTTTTTTTCTTTTAATTATTGTTCATAAAATGTATCTATGTACGTTCACAAAAAGAATCGATACGAAAAAACTAAGATACAATAAGCTATGTCGAAAATGTATTGAATTTCGGGAAAATATTCCTCCACGATGGCAACACTGATCCATTTTATCTATTGCATAGACGTTTTGAAACGTCAAAATCAAAGATGTTCGTATCGACATTTACTGATTGTTTTTTACCAGTAATCGTAAGCCATTACCTGAGATAACACGAATAATTTCCGAAACTCCGTATTTCCCTAGTTTAAATCTGTTTCCATTTTTTATGTATTTTTATAATATTATACATATTTTTTATTTATTTTTTAAAAAGACAAACATTCCCGGGTTACGAATAACCTGGCAAAACTCCGACTGCTATCATAATAAGCGAAAGGTGTTGTTTGTGCAATGATGGAGGACTTAGTCAGCAAAGGAATCGAACCCACGACGCCCGGGTGGGAATCCGACGCGTTTGTCCACTCAGCTACCAACCGGTATACGTATTTTTTAACTGCTCCCAATCGTCTGGAGCCAGTGAGACTATGACATCTCCAATTGCGATATATTGTGATACTGAAGGTAGTGGGGGGGGAAGAATATTGGGAAGAGCAAGGTTGGGAAGTACCTGGCTATTCAGATCTGGTCACCAAACACGGCTAAAGCCATTTCAAGCAACGTTTCAATTCTGAATGGTGATCTTTCACCAGGGCGAATGTTTTTCAAACTGTTTGATAATGCCCTCAGAAGGCGAAACAGCTGTCACGCGTAAAAATAATTACATCGCAGAGCTTTTAACTAAAAACTGTTTTTTTAAATTAAAATAAAAATAATTATTGTTTAAATAAAAGTAAAAAACCTAAAAATTAAAATGGAGTTCTACAAAATAAACTTTAAAACCATAAATAAAATTCCTCTTATTTCTTCCATACTATTAGTGACGTACTTGTGTTTTTATATCTACATATTATTGCACTACTTACTTATTTATAAATTAATCCAATTTTGGGAAATTATCGGAAAACGTTACAGCATTTTTCCCATGCTTGGAAAAAAAGTAGAATCATTTGCTACATCGCAAAAATTCCTTATTTCGGCTCTGGATTACAATAATCTTGGAAATACTTTGGTATGCATTCCGATATTATACATATTGTTCTTGTACCCGATTGTTTATACGCCTCGGTATCCTCGCAATGGACCTAATGGCATTCCTCGGCAAGCCTCGGACAGGACAACACTAATAATAATCGTAAAATGTTATCTGCCAGTCGCACTGCCCGGTGTCCGGTGCCCGGTGCCCGCTTCAGACCTCTCCGCGGTCGCATCTTGCATCTTGCAGCTTGCAGCTTGCAACTTGCAGCAGGTTGTAGTCCAGAATAAAGTCGTACAATGCAGCACTGCCTTATAGCTATGGCACTCGTGTTGTACTCCAGGTGTTCCGGAAGATTCTAGAACCTTTTTAAATGGGAATATCTGGCAAGAGTGACTGCTCACAACCGTCTGGAACCAGTGGAACTATGACATCCCCAATTGAAGTATGTTGTGTGGTTGAATGAAGTGGGGAGGGAAAGGGGATGGGGAAGAGGAAGTTGGGGGAGTACCTGACTATTCAGATCTGATCATCAAACACGGCTAAAGCCATTTCAAGCAAAGTTTGGATTTTAAATAGTGCTCTTTCACCAAGATGGTATTTGGATTATCTTCCACTCTGAAACGTACAGCAAATACAATATAAATTGTGAAATAAGACAAACTTATTAAATAATGTTTATTTGCGCTCGCTGGTATTTGAACCCGTGGCCTTTGGATTCGTAGTCGAGCGTTTTAACCACTCGACCAAGGAGGCCGTCAAAAAGATATATCCTTTGAGGATATGGAGAGGTACCTTTGCGAAACAGTGTAGTCAGGACGGTTGGCTTTATACTGACTCGATAGAAAGAGACAAAGATATATAAAAGGATGTTGGATGGCCTATTAGTTACCGCCCACGTAGAATTTGGACATTTTTAATAAACATATTTGAACACATTAAACAAAACAATATCAATACACAATTAAAATGATTCATAAAGTCATAATATCGTAGAAACGATAATTGTAGAAAGTTTGCCTAAATAATAATGGAAGCTTTTTGTTGATTTTGTGTCTTTTTATCATTAAAAATGTGAAAATTCTAAAGTTCGGTCAAAAATATTTAAAACTATTGAAATACCTCTGAAAAGTGATGTTTTATAATCTTTGTTTGGTCTTATTTCAACATTCACGCATTGCACATATCACCATCATGTTTAACTTATTTGTATAACCACTGCAAGTTTTTTAAACAACACAAATATAAGAAATAACCTCAAAATTCGTTTACGTAAGTTATGCGACTCGATGATGTGAAGCTAGCGCGGACGAAGAACATTCTTACATACCTAGAAGTGCTGCAATATTATGTGACGACTTTTCTTGTCTTGGTCTCTCTGATGGTATACGACGTGAAAACCCGGAGAAAGTGATTTATTGCAAATTTGTATAGGTTGGGTAAAAATATTAGCTATACCTACTTATATTGTTACTCCAAGCATATATTAATGTTACTGTCAGTGGCGGCTCGCGACTTTTTGGTAGACTAGAGTGAAAAGAGTGCTATGATTGAAAAAAACAATTCCACACTTTTCAAATAAGAGTCACCCATCAAGAGTATATAGAGTGGTATCTATCCAAGGCAGTGTAATCAGTTTTTGATATTTTTACCGGACTCAGCGGACCTGGGCGTGGCTAAGATTGAGGCTAGGGTATTTATACATCCATTCATATCACATATCAACATTATGTTTTTGTTTATTCGTATAACCACCCTTTCACAGTATTTTTATCAACAAAAATATAGCAAATAATCTAAAAAACCGTTTAGTTGTGCGAAGTTTAGTTGCATAATAAAAATGTGGGCGGAGTCCCGCGTTGACCCCGGACCCCAAGATCATCGTGACAGTACATAGAAGTGGCGTATTATATTTGTTGTCTCTTTTTCTCTCATGGTGAACGACGTAAAATCCCGGAAAAAGTGATTTATCGCAAGTTTGTATAGGTTGGGTAAAAATAATTAGCTCTCTCTCCACACATTGTTATTCCAAGGTTGTGACGTATATTTTTTTTATTTATAGCGATATATCGATGTGCTGTAAATTGATTGGTCACTATCAAAGACAGTGACGTAACTCAATTCAGTTTCAACTTGAGTAGATAATGATTATATGCCGTTTGACTAAAGAAACCGCTTTTTCCATATCTCCTAACCACGCTCCTAACAAGGCTAATTTCAGCGGGCACTCAGTGTCTTCCTAGTCACATAATATTATTATAATGATTAGCCGAGGCAGTGGGATCTGTTCCCAGGCCTTGAAGGACGTGAGTCAGCGAACAGATATTTGTGGATACCTGAGGGTTGCTGGTTCACACGCTAAGTCTTCAACTCGTCACTCCAAAGAGAAACACGGCCTTTTGGCTAATAATATAGCACCACGCCATTAAAAATGACTCAATCATAAGCACATTGTAAGGCGGCATTCCACTTATGCTATTGTCGAGTGGATGAGCTTTTGTCTTAAAAGTTGCTCAGTGAAAAATAAGCAAAGAAAACTAGGATTTTCGCTTTATTTTAATGAAACCGCACAAGACTCCCGACTGTTCTCAACCGTCTGGAGCCAGTGAGACTATGGCATCCCCAATCGGGGTATGTTGTGAGACTGAACGTTGTGGGAGGGTAAACAGATGTGGAAGAGAAATGTTGGGAAGTACTAGTAAATTGCTCATAACTCAAAATAAAATTATTTGTAGTTTTAATGGTTTTAAAAAATATATATTATATATAGTAAATATCGAACAAGAGTCCCAACTGCTCCCAATCGTCTAGAAGCTATGGCATCCCCAATTGGAGTATGTTGTGAGGTCGGAAGTGATAGGAGAGGAAGGACATGGGGAAGAGGATGGTTGGGAAGTACCTGCCTATTCAGATCTGGTCACCAAACACGACTAAAGCCATTTCAAGCAAAGTTTCGATTTTTTTTTTATATAATTCAATTGAATTAAATTTAATATTATTATTATTGAGTTCTGCTATTTTAAGTTTTTTTATTTTTGTTTTTAGTGACAGCTGTTTCGGCGTTTAAGGCCATTGTCAAACTGTCTTAAACGCCTAAACAGCTGTCACTAAAAACAAAAATATAAAAAACTTTAAATAGCAGAACTCAATAATAATAATATTAAATTTAATTCAATTGAATTATATAAAAAATTAAAAGGAGTTCTACAAATTGAACACAAAAACTATAAATAAAGTTTCGATTCTGAATGGTGGTCTTTTACCTGGACGATCTTGAAGTATCTACCACTCTGGAACGTGCCGCAAATATACTGTATATTATTTTGTATTGATTAAATATGTTATGACACATATTAACCTAATAAAATTTACTTGCGCAGGCCGTTTTTGAACCCGCGACCTCTGGATTTGTAGTCGAGAGTCTTACCACTCGACCACGGAGGCCGCTTATCAGAGTTTAATGATATTTTATGTAGTCTTGTGAAAAAACGTATCCTACTTTTATTTCAAATCTAGAAGCCACCTCAGGTCCGTAGCCAGTTTCTTGACTTTGACTCTGTGCAAAAACGGGAATTCCTTTCGATTGGTTCCCGTTTGACTTGACGGATTGCAATATTTAAAACACAGACGACAAGAAATGCTCTGAATCTTCTACTGATATTTCAATGGAAGTTGCTCTAACAAACTAACCTCTTGGATGCCGTCAGCATCAGTACACATTCGGAAGATACGCCAAACGCGTCTCCAACATTAGTAGACGGTTGTCAATTGAAATTTCAGTGGCTCAACAGCTCTCTATTTTATCACTCCTACAACATGCATTCCATCATGACCCAGATTAAATCATCCTCATCTATAAAAATACTATCTACACAGCATTCCCAAATATCTCAACAGTTATTTAATTAATATGTGTCATAACATATTTCAATTCATTTAAAATAAAATATAGTATATTTGCGGCACGTTCCAGAGTGTTAACAAGTATCGCCTAGTGAAATACCACCATTCAGAATCGAAACGTTGCTTGATTGAAATGGCTTTAGCCGTTTTTAACCAGATCTGAATAGCCAGGTACTTCCCAACCTTCCTCTTTCCCATCTCCTTCCCTCCTCACTACCTTCAGCCTCACAACACACCTCAAATGGGGATGCCATAGTCTCACTGGCTCTAGACGATTGGGAGCAGTTGGAACTCTCGGAGAAACGGCGTGATGGTTAGTTAGTTAGTTATTTAGTTAGTTAGTTAGTTAGTTAGTTAGTTAGTTAGTTATTTAGTTAGTTAGTTAGCTAGTTAGTTAGTTAGTTAGATAGTTAGTTAGTTAGTTAGTTAGTTAGTTAGTTAGTTAGTTAGTTAGTTAGTTAGTTAGTTAGTTAGTTAGTTAGTTAGTTAGTTAGTTAGTTAGTTAGTTATTTAGTTAGTTAGATAGTTAGTTAGTTAGTTAGTTAGTTAGTTAGTTAGTAAGTTAGTTAGTTAGTTAGTTAGATAGTTAGTTAGTTAGTTAGTTATTTAGTTTGTTAGTTTGTTAGTTAGTTAGTTAGTTAGTTAGTTAGTTAGTTAGTTAGTTAGTTAGTTAGTTAGTTAGTTAGTAAGTTAGTTAGTTAGTTAGATAGTTAGTTAGTTAGTTATTTAGTTAGTTAGATAGTTAGTTAGTTAGTTATTTAGTTTGTTAGTTTGTTAGTTAGTTACTCTTTGATTTTCTCGTCTTTTTTGTAAAAAAATGGTATTATTAAAATCATTATAATGCATATCCATTTGCCACGGTTCCACTAGCTCTTGACAGGACTCTTGTGTGACCATAACATGTCGACCTCCATGGTCGAGTGGTAAGACGCTCGACTACGAATCCAAAGGTCGCGGGTTCAAACCCGGCGTGCGCCAATAAGTTTTATTTGATTAATATGTGTCATGACACATTCAATTTATATAAAATAAAAATAAAATATATTTGCAGCACGTTCAAGTGGTAGATACTAAGAATCGCCCTGGTGAAAGACCACCATTCAGAATCGAAACGTTGCTTGAAATGGCTTTAGCCGTGTTTGGTGACCATATCTGAATTGCCAGGTACTTCCCGACCTTCTTCTCCCCCATCTCCTTCCCCTCCCCACTACCTTCAGCCTCACAACATACCTTATTTGGGGATGTCATAGTCTCGCTGGCTCTAGACGGTTGGGAGCAGTTGAGACTCTTGTGCGGTATTCACTATAAAAAAATAAAGAACTTGGTTGGCACAAATATGCGTTTTATAGTTTTGGCCACTGGGTGTCCAGAGTCATCTTATCCTTCCCCTCCCTCGACCACTCCTCCGCCGCGCTGTACCGATCCATTTGTTGAAGATCATTAATCTGGAAGACAGGTACAAGCTTACACTCTTACCAATATCTCCCCGTGGCACCCTAGAACACCTTATCAGGTGGGCTTAAAGAACCAATAACAGGTAGATGGCAGATTGGTCACCAAAGAACACGGTTTCGCCCCTAAATCAAAAGGGCACAAGTGCGAAAATTGACATTTGATAAAAGGGCGTTTAAAGTGTTTTGGAATAAAAGAGAACTTTTGAAACTTCATTGTTGGTGCTTGTTTAAACTCGATAACTTCATTTCACTCATGTATTTTAGACCTGACTGGTTAAAAGATGCCATAGGCATCAACGTACTGGCACATTTAAAAATAAATAACTGTTTATTCATTTAGGTAAATAAAAAATAAAATAAAAGTGTAATTAAAAAGCTTTTGCTTTTAACCAACAAATATTATACATTTTTTAAACATTCAGAAAGAGTCTCCTCTTATATATCACTCGTAAAAATGAATTTAAATACATTTTTCATAAGAAGCAATCACTTTGTGGTTTGACACTGTATTAAAATAAAAGAACACTTTGTTTTAAACCACGAATTTATAAGGTTTTAACGCCTACCCGTTTCGGTTAGATTGAGCTTCGTCAGGGCACATATAATAACTACTGACAAAGCTTTATCTAAGCAGCATAATAAATTCGTGGTTTAAAACAGAGTGTTTTTCTATTTTAATGAATTAAAATAGTTTTTCAGCTAAAATAAATACGTGATGTCACAATTCAACGTTCAGTGCCATTTTGTTTTTATTTTACATTTTAATGGTCTCTGTTAAACTTCGATTCTAGGCCCGTTTCAGCGTTTAAACAAATTATGACCAGTTTAAAAGCACAACAACATGACCTTTATGCTTTTCAGCTGATGAAATGTGAAAAAACAAAATGGCGCTAATCATTGCATTGCGACGATGTCAAATGTAATCAAAGTTTGAAACAACCTGCACTAAGATTTATAAAAGCTTATTTCTCTAATCGTTGAAAAATGTTTCACTTTAACAATTAATTAAAGAATTTTATTTAATTTTACTATTATTTAATTCTGTTTATTTTTTAAATAAAACAAAAACTGCAGAACTAAATAATAATAATGTTAAATTTAAAACCCTGGAATTGTGTATTAAAATAAAAATGGAGCTCTACAAATAAAATACAAAAACTATTAAATATAATATAATCTGCATAAAGTTCGTTGTTGACAAAAACGTACCTACTTCACGTTTGAAATTATAAACTGTAACCATTTACTATAAGAAATCCTTAACGGTATAAAACTGAAAATATTTAGAAATTAAAACAGGTTTCGGGCTACTTGTTTACTTATAATCGGTGAAAAAAAGTTTGAGAAGCTGATGTTAAAGTAGGCACCTATTCCAAGGGATGCACTCACACTTACCCCCAGGCGGTGCCTCGAGGGCTGGTGCCCTTGGTGGCCAGGGGACCGCCCTAGGCCCACCTGCATTATTTTATCTTCACCTTTCGCTACACAGCCCCTCAAACTTATTCGAGGTTTTTTTTCTTTAGTTATTTTATAGAAAAATTAGGAACATAGAGAGTCAAAGCAGCAAATTGCTCATACGTTAAACTTTAATAAAATTATTTGTTATTAGTTTTAAAAATATAAATATAGTTTGTTAATTTTGGTATTTTTATTAAGATGTGTGTAAATTATTTTTTCACATATCTAGTAAGTAAAAATATAATACATTTCACAATAGTAGAACGAAGCACATAAAGTTACTATACACGTATATTATATAAGTAGATATAAATTGAAATCTTAGTAAGTATTAAAATCATAGGTTTTTTTACATATTTACCATAAATCCTACGAAAAGTGCCAAGACTTGAGGCTTCTTTAAGGGATTTTTAAAGGCTATTAAAAAAATACCTTTGTAAAACAGGCTGTTTTGAGTATACGCAAATTTTTTTTTGGGAAGCCTAAAATCATGACAGCTTCTCGTAGGATAATTGTGAACATTTGAATTATATATAATATTATTTAACAGATATTTAGGGAGCATGTTATTTCTAAGCTGGCAAATCATCGTTAGAGTATTACTTAGAATATGTTGTTTAGTTGTCACCATATTTAAATTTCGTAGTAAATACCGCACAAGAGTCCCAACTGCTCCCAACCGTCTGGAGCCAGTGAGAATATGGCAGCCCCAATCGGGGTACGTTGTGAGGCTGAAGGTGATGGGATGGGAAGGAGATGGGGAAGAGGAAGGTTGGGATGTATCTAGCTATTCAGATATAGTCACCAAACACGGCTTAATCCCTTTAAAGTAACGTTTCGATTCTGAATGGTGGTCTTTTACCGGGGCGATACTTAGAGTATCTACCACTCTGTCAGTGACTTACGTTGGATATAATACCTAAAAACCTAAAATAAAGATATTAAAATATCACTCATAAAATACGTATTGTTTTTTGTTTACCCTGGTCGGAAAATTAAACTCGAACTAGAATATTTGAAATCGAAAAATTGACAGTTTCCGTTAGTCTAAAAGGCTGGGATAGATTTGAAAAACTATGTTGAAAAAATATTAGATTTGTTTCACAAGAAACGTCAAAGAAAAAAAACTAAATAAAAAGCTTTTCTCTTATTTTATTTAACTGACAAAAAAAAATAGTAGAATACGAAGAATGGAAAAAGTTACATCAGGTGATTTTTTTAAATTTGATTAATTAGGTACTTCAACCACTTAATTGGGATACAAAAATGTCTATTAGCTTCGGTCAGACCGAAACTTCGTCAGAAGAAGACAGTACAATATACATAGATACATTTTTTTATTCAATGTCATACAATACAAAATGTTGTCTTAAAAAAATATATATAAATATTTTAACTTTTTGTTTCGTACAATATTTTTTTTCAAAAATCATCGTAAAGAAGCATTGATAAGAAATCTTGAAAAAAGGAAAGAAACAAATAATTAGACGCAAAGTGCCCTTCACTATCAAAGAATGTTATTCGATATATATTCACATCATAATAAAGCATTAGGTGAGTACATTTGTGCGAGGCATCATGTGACGTTTTACACACCGAAAGTCAGAACTTCCTCATACAAAAACACGCCAGTATATAAAGCGATGGAACTATTCAATGAAGCTGCATCTACCTTAGATATATTTAGATGCACATACGAGTATATAGAGTTCTATCGCTATCTCTCGATGAACTTACAAGAGTGACCGTTAGGTACATAACGATCTACATAATCTTGAATAAAATAACTTTTAAATTAAAAACAAAATAACTTTGTATACATCACTTTATTAATATACAATACTACTACTACTACAACATGTTTCGTGAGCGATGCTCACATCTTCAGGTATTAGTGTATACTAGTAGTATACACTAATACCTGAAGATGTGAGCATCGCTCACGAAACATGTTGTTGTAGTAGTAGTATTGTATATTAATAAAGTGATGTATACAAAGTTATTTTGTTTTTAATTTAAATACATAATTACATCACAAAGTGAAAACCTTTCAGAAGAAGAATTCTTCTTCGAAAAATTAAAAAAAAAAAAAAAAACTTTTTACACACATTTTTACAATTCAATGATTATCTCATAACATATGTATAAGAGTGAACTTCTCTTGTATCTTATCTTTTTTTTTCATTGCTCACATTATTTGCGTTATTATATCATACACGAGTATAATGCGTCACACTACTTCAATTTTTACTCATATAACTCATTCGGTTATATAATACCTTGTCTATATGTGGGGTGTAAATAAATGTTTATTATATTTTATTACACTATGCATGTATCTACAATATTTTTTTTATTTCATTCATCTCTTAATGTATTTGGTGAACAACTGTTTTTTTATGAGATATTTGAACCCTTATGTGACTGAAGAAAACTACACCTTGTTAAAAATTGATTTGAAGGTTTTATTACAGAATAAAATTTTCTGAAGTTTGCTGGACCACTTTTTTGACGTAATACATTTCAACTCAGTTCAACACTTGGGGAAGTGGATAGGAATTTCACCCAGTACCATCTTTTCTTGGGGTTTTTAATTCAGTAGGTGATTAAAAATAGTATTAAGGATACAGGTGATGTACTTTAAATACAATAGTACATTCTATTTATCATTTAAAATAAGAAAAAAATCTCAATAAATATGGAAAACCTTGAAATTCCATATAAAACACATGAGGGTACACGGGTACCTTTTTAGTCATCAGAAGGTGTTTATTATACTTAAGCGTTTTCCGCTAACATACCACCCTCCACATATCCAACGGTTTTGTTCAATTGTTTATTTTCCCTATTGCGGAGAAGTCAGGAAGTTTCATCCGGTTAGACTTACTTGAACATTAAAAAAATCTTTGTTTAAAACCGAAAAGGGTACCCGAGTACCCTTTCAGTCTCATAAAGGTTAAATAAATAATTCAAAATTTTCATTCGGTTTCGATTAAATCATCATTCAACACTGTTTAATTCACTAATAGCATGATAATTTGCTTTTCAAACAAACAAAAGGTCAGCACCTCAACCGATAGCCATCTGACCAAATCAATAAACAACCAACACCTTTGTATCGAGTCCCTCCGTCTACCTACAACAATACAAATGGACAAATAATGGCGGTCCAGCAGCGTCTATCTACGCCAGATCGCTTCTCCCGCCGTTATGAAGATATAACTACCTCAAACGGAGGGTTTTGTATTAGTCATATTTATTTTTTGGAATCCAGCCCGTGTTTCCATATCGGCTTGGTCGCCGGTCACAAGGCCCGCCACCCGGGCGGCCACTTCTCGGAATATCATTTAATATACAAATAAATTAAATGAATGACATGAATGTTTTCTTCACGAGACATTCCATTATTTTATCTTACGGGCCGGCTAGTTCTTAAGTGAATACGTCAATTCTTTAATGGATATTTAGGACGGCATTTGCGTCAGGATTGCTTATTAATAAAAATGATTAATTTTATGTTTGTTTAGCCTCGTTGAGTTCCGGGATTTATGGTGTATTTTTGTGTAAACGATGGGGCACGTCGTAGGCTGATATTAATTATTACGTGTTGATGTTCATATCCATAATAATATTACAGTCTATTAATAAAATTGTCAGCATAGACGTCCCCTGCCTCTCTATATAGTATCTATAAAATATAACGTAAGTTTTTTTTAGGTTATACAGGTAGGTTGTCGGCCTCCGTAGTCGAGTGGTAAGACGCTCGACTACGAATCCAAGGGGTTCAAACTCGGCGTTTGCAAATACATTTTATTTTATTAATATGTTTCGTAACACATTTAATTCATATAAAATAATAATATTTGGATAATTTGTATAGCGTGGTTTTTTGTGAAAAATCACCTCAAGGACGCTGTACAAATATCAATTTCTACTTTATTAATTTTAAGTTTATATAAATATATAGCAACATACTTATCTTGCAGGTCATTTCTGGCAGGACAAAATCACCATATCATAATAACTTAAAAATTGGCTAATTCTTACATATATTTAGTATATATAATCATACAGGTAGTATCGCCCTATTGAAATATAATCGTTCAAAATCGAAACGTTACTTGAAATGGCTTTAGCCGAGTTTGGTGACCAGCGCCGTATTCACCATACGTTCAAACTGTGCTAAATATATAAGCGCCATCTCTGAAGGGGCGCCGTGAAAATACAGATCTTATTTAAATTTACCTAAAAATATCCCTAAATCATTTTAAAATTGGCCACATCATGGAATTATTATATTTCCTATTGCACTGGCAACATTACTGTACCCATACATTTAACGACTATCGAAAATTGCTGAAAAATGTTTTTGTTACGGAATTTTTTTACGAATTGCATAATGGTTATTTGGAAGTAAAGTCTGTTTTTCTATGGTGTGTCGTACGTCAAAATCGTTCCAATCCAAAATCAATAACCAATCAGTATTCCCCGTCTTCTTTCCCGCCAGTTGAAATGAACCGCTAGAGATGGTACATATTCCTGTCCCGGTGACATTTTACTGGTGGGGAGCAATCAGCACTTATTGCACAAGGTCCAAAATGTCGTGGAACTGGTCCTGTTGGTCACCAGGTCTGAATAGCTAAGAACTTTCCAACCTTCCTCTTCTCCATCTTCTTCCCCTCCCCACTATTTTAAGTCTCGCAACATACCCTAGTTGGGGATGCTATAGTCTCACTGGCTTCAGACGAATGGGAGCAGTTTGGGACTCTTTCACTATAAAAATAAAATAATATACATTTTTTTAAATAAAAAGTAAATTATAGGTTATTTAAATTATGTACCGTACCTAGCGTTGTGACCGCTCTGAAAGAACTACTTCAAAAAACTAATTCTTTTGGTAGCAGTTCCTACTTCCTTCATTGTTCAT
Source organism: Drusus annulatus (assembly GCA_022651775.1). Lineage (NCBI taxonomy): Eukaryota > Metazoa > Arthropoda > Insecta > Trichoptera > Limnephilidae > Drusus > Drusus annulatus. The sequence continues at coordinate 100,794 of JAGWCC010000504.1, read as the reverse complement.
TGAACAAATACTTCAATTGAAGTTGGTGGTTCATTTTAGCGTTGTGACTGCTCCATGTGAGCTATTTCATTTTGCGGTAGTTTAAACTTCATTCATGTCTTTTCATTGAAAAATAACTTCAATGGAAGACTAGTACTCTTATTTTGGCGAGGAAACAGTTCCAGTTCTTTTCATTTTCAAAACTCTACCGACTATTGCGTGTTTTTTCCGGCGAGGAACCAGTTCCAGTTGTTTTCGTTTTTAAATCTCTACCGACTAGCACTTGTGTTTTGGCGAGGAACTTTTGTCGATTTGCTAGTAGTTCGAAAAAATATCAAGGAACCGGTTCCAAAAAGAACTGAACAAATAACCGGATAAATTCAAATCTCTTTTTTGCGAGTTCGACTTCAATTGAAGTGTTCACTGCGAAGGGTTCATTTTAAAGAACTAGTAATTCGTGAAGCATTTACAAAATATTTAAGTTTTTCCCAACGCTAACCGTACCTTTTTGAAATGGAAATTTTTTCAAAGCAGAATTTTTTTTTGTAGGTTATTAAAAGATTATTCATCATTAGTTTTATGTCTATTAGTGAAGGTTTGGAAATTACGATTATTGATTTCATCTCCAAAAACTTCCAAATATTTGACAGTTTATTAATTTAAGACAGTTTCCAGTTAATTCAATAAAATTATATTATTTACGTTTTTACTATAAGTGGGTACATAAAATTAAATTGTATATAACTAAATTCATATTGGTTTGATCCATTCATTTTTTTTTAATTTTTACCTAGTCTCAGAAAGTTGTTCTCACGCAGTGGCGGCTCGTGACTTTTTAGTGTGCTTGAGTGGTAACATTAAAAAAAACGTCATCATTGATGTCGTTGTAGCCGAAAACATTTTTTTTTTTTCAAATTTCAACTTTTTGTATGAAGATTTTTCATAAATCCGTGCAGTGCACCACCAAAACTGAGAAATCCAGAAAATCTTCGTTCAAAAAATAAAATCTTGAAAAAAAAAAACATTTTCGGCTACAACGACACTAACGTGTCGTGTATTTTTCAATCTTAGCACTCTAGCACACTAAAAACTCACGAGCCGCCACTGGTTCTCAGTATATATCTCTGATATAAGCCTCCATTCGGAATAGTTGATTGAAATGGCTTTTGCTATAATTCTCTTGATCCTTCCTCTTTCGCGTCTCTCCTCCTTCCACTTCTATCAACATGAAAAAGTTTCTAAAATTGAAGATGCCACTGTCCCGCTCGCTCTGGGCAGTAAGCATATTTCAATTCGTCGTATTTCGCTAATGTGTTTCTAGAAGTTCCTTCCACCCTGGACAACGCGAACACAAAGTCAATATTTACGAATATGAATTGCATTAATGATTCTCGGTAAATCAAATTTTCATTTAATTACGTATCCAAGTATTGACGTCAATGAATGTTGCTTAGCCTTGATCATCTTTAGCAATAAAGTTATTTTGATAATTTCGCCATACCTGCACGTCGCGCCCTTCAACCACTTCCCGCGGGTTCTGTGCTTTACCGTGCGTCGAAATAATAAAACTTAAATGCATAAACAAACTAACTTTAAACCTATTACGATGTAAATAGTTTTTACTGTACTATAAACCCGCACAAATAAAATAATGGCATCTTGTCTGATAGTTGGAAGTTGGATATTTCAAAGCGCCATGACTCTTGAATGACGTTGCAAGCTGAAATTATTTGCGTTCACCTAGAAATTCTAGGCAGAACAGGTGTCCACATTTGATGACGCCAGAGCTCACAATATGATTTCTGCATAAGAAAATCAAAACTCTTTACTCATAGCACGTTATATTAGACTGATACAGGCCACGTGAGTGTTTGAGAGCTTCCCGTGCAAGAAAGAGAAAAAAGATATGTGGACGTTTAGCACTAGAAAGTAATGCAAGAACGTAATCTGGGTGAACATAGGTTAGCCGCTTTGCAAATCTTGGTCAATGTACTCCAAGAGCAATTGTTTTCTGTCGTGCTTTAGAATTATTTATTTTTTACATGGGTCACTTAAAATATATATAAATCTAAAAGGGTGACTTAAAATAAAAAATTGAAAATTTGCGCGTTTTGCCTTGATTCCAATATATATATATTTTTTTTTTTGTTTTATGTGAATACTGCGCAAGAGTTCCAACTGTCTAGAGCCAGTGGGACTATGGCATCCCCAATTGGGGTATTTTGTGCGGCTGAAGGGAGTGTAAGGGAAGGGAAGGGAAGAGAAAGGTTGGATTCTGGATATTATGATCTAGTCGCCAAACTTGGCTGAAGCCATTTTAAACAGAGTGGTAGATACTCTTAATATCGCCTTGGTGAAAGGCCACCATTCAGAATCGAAACGTTGCTTGCAATGGCTTTAGCCGTGTGTGGTGACCAGATCTGAATACCCAGGTACTTTCTAACCTTCCTCTTCCCCATCTCCTTCTCCTCCCCACTACCTTCAGCCTCACAATATATCCCAATTGGGGATGCCATAGTCTCACTGGCTCTAGACGGTTGGGAGCAGTTGGGACTCTTACGCGGTATTCACTATAAAAAATAAATTACATTTCAACTGTAAATGGTGGTCTTTCACTAGGACGATACTATGACTCTCTACAAATGTGGAACTTGCCCTAAATATGTTATACATTCATAAAATATTAATTAACAAATTATCAGAATAAGCAAACACTTTGTGGATTGACATGATTAATTAAATAAAAACACGTTGTTGTAAGTCCCGATGAAGATTCCGCAGAATCGAAACTAGTTGACTTATACAAAAATAAAGTGGATTAAAACAACGTGTGTTTTTATTTAATTAATTATTAATTAACACATGAAAAATAAATAAGATTTATTTACGCACGCCGTGATTTGAAGCCGCGACATCTGGATTGGCAGTCGAGGATCTTAACTGCTCGACCACGGAGGTAAGCACTAGGTGATAGGGTGCAGCCCCCTGAGACCAGCGGCAAAGCAGCCCCCTTCAATAAACGAGTCAAAGGCGGCCGTAATCGTCACAAGAAACATATTCTTCGAGTGGATCCTTTTTGAATATTTTTTGCCTCCTTTAGGACCCCCTTTGTCCCTTTGTTCTGCTGTTTGCTCTCCACGCAGCCTCCGGGGCACAACTGCTTGTCCAGTCCACTTGACTTTTAATTTACGAGCTGAAAACGATGCAAAAAACTTTGGAGTTGGCGCAACTCAATTTCAGATCTCTCGCTTAGCGCTGGGTGCACTTATCGCGGCTGTAATATTTTACAAAGAGATTTGCAAACTTTAAAAAACGATTTATTGTTGTAATCTAAACGATATAGTGAAAGATTGCATGTTTTTATTTTTTAAATATATTCTATTCGTGAAAACTTACAGTTGTACAAAAAACACTTTTTTGATTATTCCTACTGTGTTAACCAACCAGTGAAGTTTCTGCTGTATTTAAATATTTGTTTTTTAAAAAAGAAATAGTTTTTTTTTTTTAAACAATTATGTTATTAAAAAGTATTTATTTTTAATTGCCACACTATAAATAAAAATAATTAGGAATGCGAGAAAGGCCAAAGGCCCTAAGCGACACGTTGGTCAAAAATGAGTTGAATATGTAGTTTTGATAAGTTTTTTTTCTGCATCGAAATGCTCTGACTCTCGTTTGATTCTGAAAATATTTGTGGCCCTTCAGTCATCCAAAATATATTTACCATTTTGGAGAAGGTTTGACTCAAGCGACTCAAGTTTGGGACTTTCTTAGCTTTTTGCCGCAGTCATTTTTTTTTCAAAATCCTACCAGGTACCGAAGGCTTGCAAATTTTATATTTAAAAAAATAAATAAAGTGCTCTGGCATAAATCTCCTAAAATGCCACTTAAGCCCTTTTTCCTTTCCAATGACGTTATAAGTATGTTAATTTTGTTTAGTGTGTTATTTAAATTTAAAATAGAAGAATGTAAAATATGAGAAATCATGAAATAATGTAAGGAAAATGAGATAAGAAAAACAAAGTGATAAATTAATTAGTAAATTGAATAAATTCCATGACACTCCATAGGAGTGGGGAGACTATAGTTAATTTTGTATAGATATATACTTACATAGAGTGGTATCAATCCAAGACAGTGTAGTCAGTTTTTGATGATTTTTACCTGACTCGGCGGACCTGGGCGTGGCTAAGACCAAGGCTAGGATATTTATACATCCATTCATAGCACATGTCGACATAATGTTTTTGTTTATTCGTACGATCACTTTTTCACAGTATTGTTATCAACAAAAATATAGCATATAACCTAAAAACCGTTTAGTTGTGTCAAATTTAGTGGCATAATAAAAAATGTGGGTGGAGTCCCGCGGTAACCCAGGAGCTCAAGATCATTGTGACAGTACGTAGAAGCGGAGTATTACATTTGTTGTCTCTTTCTCTCCCATGGTGTACGACGTAAAAACCCGGAGAAAGTGATTTATCGCAAGATTGTGTAGGTTGGGTAAAAATATATGCTCTCTCTCCATACATTGTTTCTCCAAGGATATATATATATATATATATATATATTACTTTTTTTATAAATTTAGTAAATCCTTTACTCGAGGATAAATAAAAATAAAAAATGTGTCTGAAAATATTTTGTATTTCGTGCATGTTCTTCTAAAAAAAACTTCGGGTGAACTTAGTTTTTTAATGTAGGATGCGAAGTAATTGGTTTGAGCGTGTTCTTTTTATGGAATAGTGGAAATGAATATTCTCCAGGAGATGACTGCCAATAACATTGCTGATAATTTTGAAAAGTGGTCTTTGGTCGGATAAAGTTCTAGCACATTTATTACAAGCTCGTTTTATATTAACTCCCAATTACATATTTTGAAATGATTTTAAGCCGACATTCCGTCAAGATCATACTTGCATTCATCAAAGTTAAGCGTTTTATTTATTTTTTTTACCGTAGGCTTGTCGCTCGTGCATTCGGTGTGTTTTTCTGAGTTGAAGAATACGATTAATGGAGTAATTGTCTTTTGACGGCCAAAGTGCAAATCTAGTAAGCAAATAAATTAAGTTTAAATAGACAATACGACGCAACCTTACTTTTCTACCATTTTTTACTATTGCCTTTGCATTATTATTGCATTTTATTCAACGTCTAGACTTAAGAATAATGATAAATGGATAACTTTTATAGCGCCGTTTTCGTGGGAAAATCATTTCAAAGACGCTTTGTGTACTTATATGTAATTTAAAAAATATTATATTATATTGGTGGTCTACTAAAAAATAGTCAACGTCGGCGTTATTTTCAACGGTTATATTTAACAGTTAACAATCGCCAACGATAACGGCGTTAGCGCTTTTAGAATTATAGTTAACGCCCAGTACTAATTTGAAACAAATCAGTGCTTTTCTTTACATCAATTCCTAACTATTTATAGTATGCTTTACAAGAGATTAAGTTTTTTTTTTATATATAGACTTAAGATACTCACGGCCAAAAGTATTATCGTGGTGGATTTTAAGTTATTATACCGTGTTGTACTTTTTTTCCTTTGGTCGATTTTTCGGACATCTTTGCAGCGTCCATCCCATCGCATGGGCAGATGTGGATTGATATTCTAATGATGAATGAATCCATCAAAATAATGTTTTTGTTTTGTTTACTTTCTAAGTCTTCTGCGATTTAAGAAATCTTTTTTTTTCTTGTAAAAATAATAGACATATTTTAATTTTTTTAAAGAAAGACAAACATCTCCGGGTTGGAGGACTTAGCCAGAAGAAGAATTGAACCCACGACGCCCAGCTGGGTATCCGACGCGTTTGTCCACTCAGCTACTGACCGGTTGTACCTACATTTTATTACGGATATAGGAAAGGTTAAGTATCCGAGGGTAGAGTTGCCAGATGTAGAGGGGGAATGTGCGCATGATCACCCTATATTAGCTAATCTGGTAAAATATCTCTAAAGAATCTTTAACAGTGGTATTAGAATCTTACTTATAGCAAATAATACACGACTATGTATTTATAAACTGTCTGTTAATGACGTTACAAATATATAGACACGTTGTAGCGCTCTCAAAGTAGCAAGCAAAAACCACGCTAGTTGGTGTGCTCTGTGTTTAAGCCGATTTAGTACTAAACTGTCACGCGTCGCTTGAGGTCGTTTACTATATCTGATCAAATTACAAAAATAGGTGCCAAATAGCCTTCGTGTGTGATGAGAAAGTGTTTCAATCACACTGCAAAGATTACTAAAAGCCAAGGAATAACATTTGATTTCTAAGTACTCGCAAATTACTTATTATTTTAGACAATACAACTATCTCCATTGTTGACCAACATTATGACGTCTTCGGGTAAGCGAGTGTGCGAAGTGCTATATCATTCTTACCAGAGCATTCAACGCTACTAGCAAGTACGGAACGCAGTCTGATCCTAGATGTGTTTCATTCATACACACATATTCTGTGAATGTCTATCTTTATCATACATGATCGATATTTGAATGATAAATTTACTGGTAACTGTAGTGTGTTTGTTACTTGCCACATTTTGTGTTGATATTCTATGGCTAAAACGTGTATATTTGTCACGTCATTGCTGTCTGCATCATTTAAGTGCATATATAATTTCATAAATACCATTTTGTTATTATTTTCATCACCCAAATTGAGCATTTGATATTCTAATTGACTGTATATTTGTCACGTCATTGCTGTCTGCATCATTTAAGTGCATATATAATTTCATAAATACCATTTTGTTATTATTTTCATCACCCAAATTGAGCATTTGATATTCTAATTGACTGTATATTTGTCACGTCATTGCTGTCTGCATCATTTAAGTGCATATATAATTTCATAAATACCATTTTGTTATTATTTTCATCACCCAAATTGAGCATTTGATATTCTAATTGACTGTATATTTGTCACGTCATTGCTGTCTGCATCATTTAAGTGCATATATAATTTCATAAATACCATTTTGTTATTATTTTCATCACCCAAATTGAGCATTTGATATTCTAATTGACTGTGCTAAGTTTTCATATAGATATCTCTAACTACTCCTTCCATATCCTTGCACTTCATTTATTATTCGTCCATCTCATATAAAGTCTCTCTTATCAATATGACTGTAGAATACAGCAAAATAATAAGTTTTCCAGCAAATAGTCGATATTTGCAACATAATATTCTTGATTGTTGATATTTACATTGTTTGATTTGGTCAAGAGGACGTGTGAAGTATTTCTCATGGGAAGGTTTCATAGGAATTTAAATGCTTACATCGGACAAACAGTGTCCAACCAACTTCCAAGTGTCGGGGGACAAGGAAGGAGTGTGGTTTTAACATATTATGATAAATATGTGTATTTTTATTAACATCATCAGAGATATTACATATTTTATCAACACAGATCTAAACGCTATTTCAATCAATCAGTCATTTTATTTCGTGCATGATTAATATTCCGGAATGTTATTACTACTTCGAAAAAAAAAACATGATAGTAAAAAAAAATTACAGATTTGTTTTGAAGGTGTGTAAAGAAAGAGTCGTGGAGAATGTCCACGAGATACTTTCTGAATTCTAATTCCAAAAATTAGACCTATGACATTTTTTTAATAAAATGTACCACAGTGTTCTCAAACCTCTCACCGCGGACCACCACTGACCAAATAAGATACTCTGTCAGTAGCCATGTCAGCAGTTCGGAAGGCAAATATTTGCCGCGCATTCAACCCAAACTGTGAACATTCCCACCCCCCCCCCCTTCTGCCTCCCCCCCTCCCCCTCCTCCCCCGCCGCACTGAACACCAACACCAAACACCACCTGTGTTTATTTACAAACAACTCCATTCATGCCTTATTGTGAGTCAAACATTTTAAATCATAAGAATTCGAACCCGAAAGCGTAAACCTCAAATTACCAAATAATTTCTCTCAGTTCTTAACTTTTTTGGGATACGACCTACGCATACAGTTTATCGAATAAAGTTCGACGCCTTTCATCCAATAAATTATTAGAGCTGTGCCCTTTTGGCGCTATCTAAATTAAATACTAATAATATTCGGTACATTTTGTAGTGCCACTTTTGAGTTTTTCTCATCGTGAATATTTTAGTACAAAAGCAAAAAAATTCTTCTAATTTCCCTTAAAATACTCAGCTCTTCTTCGTACGAAACTTTGTGTAATTTATGTAAAAAACATTAAAAATTACCGTAACTTCAATAAAGCGTGATATTATGATTAGTGTATTATACTCTACGGTTCTGTAGTTTCGGTTTTCTCTTTGCGTGTATCCTTGTAACTCAATGTCCTTACTGTCTACTGAAAACCTTATACTCATCATCGTGACATTTTCTTTTTCTTTTGTAACTTTTTAATAATAATAATATTTTTTTATTAAATAAAAGCAGAATAATCATATAAAATACATAGGGTGTATAAAGGTGTAGGTACATTTATATATTTTAACAAGAGATCAATCCATTGTAAACAGTACATATTTATATACATATATATATATTACAGAAATATTCATTAAATAGAAATATAGACCATTATCCGTATTTGCTTAATACATAAAACTTAGTTTTTGTATATTTGTATACTGTTATTACTTTTGTTTTCTCGTAATCTGCCTCACTAGGCAAGCCTGTGTTGAGGCAGTAAATATATTTATATTCACACTGTTTGCATTTTTGGAATCGTTAACTTATAATACTAGTAATAGATATATAAAGTATCAATACGTTAATTAATTTCAATATTATTCCCCTTTCTTTGCTTTAACAAATTTTACATTATTTGTGCATCCTTTTTATCTGGATTTTTACACCCTTAGCAATCTAGTAAATTATTTTTCGATCTGTTGATGTACACATGCACCGTTATACCCATTTCTAAACTTTTTATCTCATGATTTATGATAGCGATCATGTTTTTATATAGTTTTGATTAGTATACATTTTTTTAAAATTTAATATAAGTTTTTTTACAATAATATTTAAGGTAATTGTTACAATTTTTCCACAGTGTATTTCAAAATAATCATAAAAGCTGTCATTGTATTATATTTCATATTATTATTTTTGGATATTTTCTCCTTGTTTTATTGGGTTAGTTCATTTAGTGTAAAGCGCACTTGAGGAGAACTATCATATAAAAATATATACATATAAAAAAAATACTTATCATTATCTAATGAAGTAATTAATTTAAAATTTTAAAATAACATTAGTAATCTAAAACACAAATATGAAACAGAAAAAGGCAAGAAACTAAAAAGAACAATGGTCATGACCGCTTTTTTCTGTTTCGTATTTGTGTTTTAGATTATTAATATTATTTAAATATTTAATAATATATAAAAATGAATTCCAATTTTAATTCATTAGTTATTGTCCAAATTTAAGTCATTGGTTACTTATCGACTGTGTTTATGTCAAAGGCATTATTCCACATGTTTTTGCACAAAAATTTAGGCCTAGTGAATTGATGATTAGCGCCATTATGATTTTTTTACCAATTCTCGGCCCGTTTCGGCATTTGATCAAATTATGATCAGGTGTCAAGCATAACAACATGACCGATACGGTACCACTAAGGATGTAAATTATGGGATATAAGGTAGGTAACTACCTACCAAACTACCGAAATATGTTTTTTGATGTTACGTTTTTTTTTTTTTACATGTATACCGCACAAAAGTCTCAACTGCTCCCAACCGTCTAGAGCCAGTGAGACTATGGCATCCCCAAATAGGGTATGTTGTGAGGCTGAAGGTAGTGGGAAGGGGACGGAGATCGGTAAGAGGAAGGTTGGGAAGTACCTGGCTATTCAGATCTGGTCACCAAACACGGTTAAAGCCTTTTTAAGCAACGTTTCGATTCTGAATTGTGGTCTTTCACCAAGGGGATACTTAGAGTATCCACCACTCTGGAATGTGCCGCAAATATATTTTTTATTTTTTATATGAATTAAATGTGTTATGACACATATTAATTAAATAAAAGTTATTGGTGCACGCCGGGTTTGAACCCGCGACCTTTGGATTCGTTGTCGAGCGTCTTACCACTCGACCATGGAGGCCTTCAGTAAAAATAACAGCATTTTTGTAAAATTAACTGGCTATTCAGATCTGGTCACCAAACACGGTTAAAGCCTTTTTAAGCAACGTTTCGATTCTGAATTGTGGTCTTTCACCAAGGGGATACTTAGAGTATCTACCACTCTGGAATGTGCCTCAAATATATTTTTTATTTTTTTTTATATGAATTAAATGTGTTATGACACATATTAATTAAATAAAAGTTATTGGTGCACGCCGGGTTTGAACCCGCGACCTTTTGATTCGTTGTCGAGCGTCTTACCACTCGACCATGGAGGCCTTCAGTAAAAATAACAGCATTTTTGTAAAATTAACAGCATTTTTGTTCTTCTCCGTTCTTATCCTCATGACTCGTGACTTATCAATGAGAGAAAATCCGCACCTACACACACACACGCGGTTAACTCGATTGCACTTTCAGAGAAATGTCCGCAATAAGGAAAATCATGAGTTCGAAGGAATCACTTATCTTCCCATCGCCACCAAAGACATAATTAGGGTGACTCATTGGAAGGTCGGCTGATGACCCGGCCTTGATTTAGAGGTGTTTTTAGCAAGAAATATAACGCCAAAATGAACATCACCATTTTTAACTAACTATCTATAATAATAATAATATTTGGATAATTTGTATAGTGCCGTTTTTGTGAAAAATCACCTCAAGGGCGCTGTACAGATATTATTTTCTATCGTTACACATTGATAGGGTGAATGCAGGAAACTCCATTAATGGAGGACTGAACGCTGTTGGCGCAAATAAGAAATTGACCAAAGAAGCGAAGCTAGCAGTCCACAATGGAGTGCTTATATCAACCCTGATGTATGGCAGTGAGGCATAGAAAGGATGAAAGTAGACTGAATGCTGTGGAAATGAGATCTTTGAGACGTATGTGCGGTAAAACCATGTACGACCGTATTATAAATGTGGATATCCGGAAAGAATGCAAGGCAGATGTGAGCGTAATGAATAGGATCAAGAAAGGGACGCTTAGATGGTTTGAGCATGTAGAGCGAATGAACGAAGAAAAGAGTGTGAAAAGAATATATGATGCGAAAGTGAATGGAAGAAGAAGTCAAGGACGCTCGAGAAAGACATGGCACGATCAAGTAAATCAAATACTTGAATCGGGTCATGTGAAGAGTCAGAATAACAGAAGAGTATGTATGAGACGATGTATGAATGTAAATGAAGCAAGAAGTGTATGCCAAGACAGAGTTATATGGCAGTCTGTCCCCTCTGCCTACCCCTGCAGTGAAACGGCGTGATGGTTAGTAAGTTAGTTAATTTCTAGTTTAAATAAGAAAACATACAGGAACATACTTACCTGGCAGGTCCCATCAGATAGACACACTTATTAACTTAAAATTTTAATTTTGATTCTTTTTTTTATGAGGGCATGGAAGCGAAATTAAAAGATTTACTTTTTGAATTAGTCGTACAGTTAAAATTTGTAAGGATATGAGAGTCTGAAAAGGTAAGTTTTCAGTTTAGACCGAAATTCTGTTGTGCTCGTTATAGATTTTAGTTTTCTACTCTATCTATCTAACTAACCAATACGCCGTTTCTCCGCAAGGGTAGATAGAAAAGATAGACCACCATACCACAACTTTGTATTGGCACACACTCCTTACTTCATTTACATTCATACATACTCTTCTGTTATTCCGACTCTTCTGTTATTCCGACTCTTCACATGCCCCGACTCAAGTATTTACGAGACTTCTTCTTCCATTCACTTTCGCGTCGTATATTTCTTTCACACTCGTTTCTTTGTTCATCCACTCTATGCACAAACCATCTAAGCGTCCTTTTCTTCATCCTATTCATTAAGCCTACCATATTTTTTTCCGATATCCACATTTTTAACACGGTCATCCATGGTTATACCGCACATGTATGACCGTGATCGACGAAGACGGTCGACTACGAATCCCGAGGTCGCGGGTTCAGACCCGACGTGCGTAAAACAAATTTTATTTAATTAATATGTATCATGGCACATTTTAATTAATATAAAATAATATATAGTATATTTGCGGCATGTTCCAGAGTTGTAAATACCCTAAGTATCGCCCTGGTTTAAGACATTGAAACGCTGCTTGAAATGGCTTTAGCCTTGTTTGGTGACCAGATCCGAATTGCCAGGTACTTTCCAACCTTCCTCTTCCTCATCTCCTTTTTCTCCCCACTACCTTCAACCTCACAACATACCCCAATTGGGAATGCCACAGTCCCATTAACTTCTGGCGGCTAGTGGTCGTAAGGACTATTGTATTTTTTGAGGCTGAAAGTAGTAGGGAGGTGAAGGTGGTGAAGAGGAAGGTTGAAAATTAATTGGCTATTCAGATCTGGTCACCAAACACGGCCACAGCCATTTCAACTAAAGTTTCGATTCGGAATGGTAGTCTTTCACCAGGGTGATACTGAGAGTATCTACCACTCTGGAACGTGCTGCCAATATGCTATATACTATTTTTGATGAATCAATTGTGAAAAAACACTAATTAATTAAATAAATTTATTTGCGAACGCTAGAATTTGAGCCCGCGTTCTCTGGATTCTTAAAATTTCTGTAAATTCAAAGCTTAAAGCTCCACAATGCATCACGCCACAATGTCTACTTTAAATGTATGAATTATGAGCCGCGGTATGGTCCACACAGAGTCGATTACATTTACACTGTGTGTTTTGGTATTCCGATGTCGTGAAGGCCCGTATTCCCACAATTCGTAACCCTCTTAGCGGGCGGCCTTCGCCCATCTCCTCTGCCTTCCCATTAGAGAAAAATAAACTCTCAGGTCTTTGACGGTGGCCAACCTGTCACTTAGAACATCGTAAAAAAATCTCTAATTATACATCTACGATCTCTGCTTCTATGAGTAAAGAGCCGGTCCACTGAGATGCTGCGCGTTTTCACCGGCGCTTGAGCACATTAGGCCTCAATCATTTGTAAATCGGTTTATTCTCGAGTATTTAACAAGGTGGAATAATGATAAAAATCCCTTTCGATTAGTTATTAAATTTATTTCTGGGAAACAAATTTTGGTGGTTCATACGAATAGAGAACCTTGTCGTTTATAAATTAGTACAAAGATGTATAAGTGTGACATTATTAGAGGTCATTACTATTTTATGTGGTTATAAATAATATTAATGTTCTTTACCTAAATCTTCTTTTCATTGATGTTTTATACGTTAATATTTCTGTTGGATCTAAAGCTGCGATAAAACACCGAATGGGTTATCAGTTTCAGATGAATTTTAAAAATAGTGGAATCTAAAACGATAAACTATACTGCTTGATGGAAGTGTTTAATTATGATGTAGAATAATTATTTAGAATAAAGGGAAAATATGAAACCATTCACTCACCGATATAGTTGAAGTGGAAGTTCTTGATTCTTCTTACACACGATGAATCACAACAAAACACAATACTTAATATTATATTACTTAAAGAACAAAAACAAACTGACGACCAAGCGAGACACCAACGAACGACGAAACACGTTTTTTCACACAAATCTCTTCTGTTTCGATTGTCAATTGTTTTCGAACACAGTGTTGTTGAATACGAAAATCGAATAACAAAATGGCGGAAAGGTAGAATCTAGATGAAAAACATGAAAGTAAGAACCTAAAAAATTAACATTTTCAAATTCAACATCATCTAAGAGACAACTAAAATATAATTGTACTTAAAAATACTATAATGCCTGTAGTTTTTTTATTTCATTTTTTATAGAGAATACCGCACAAGAGTCCCAACTGCTCTCAACCGTCTAGAGACTATGGCATCCGTAATCAGGGTATGTTGTGAAGCTGAAGGTATTGGCGAGGGGAAGGAGATGAGGAAAAAGGAAGTTGAAAAGTACCTGGCTTTTCAAATCTGGTCACAAACACAGTTAAAATCATTTCGATCAAGCAACTTTTGATTCCGAATAGTGGTCTTTCACCAGGGCGATACTTAGAGTACCTACCACTCTGGAACGTGCCGCAAATATACTATATAAAATTTTATTAAATTAAATGTGTGGCATTTAATGTATCAATAGCGTGATGTCTGATTTAATGACAATTGTAAAAAAATAGTTATGTTCTCAATCATAAAATACCATCCAAAAAAAAATAGCAAGCAGAGCAGTACTGGTACGAATTCCCACCCTTCTTCTTTAAAACAAGACTAAAATGGCGGCCATACGTATATTTTTCACCGAGTTATTGAAGTTTAAAATTACTTCGACAAAAACTGTCGCTCATTTCGGGAGCGTTTTTCTCACCACATCCGGAATCAATTTATTAAAGACGCCACTCTTTAAATCCGTGATGTTAGGTTTACTCTCATTTTTGTTCGACCCACATTAACATTGACATGGAGGTCAAGGCAGCTTTCGATCAATCTAGCTTTTGAAGCACACGAAGCCTGACACAAATGCCTACTTTTTCAATATATTTTAGGTTATTTTGTTTTTATTGGAATTGTTTCCCTTAATTAAGTTAAAACACCCAAACTTCTCGACTAATTATCGCATCAAGTAAATATATATTAAGGTTCCACAAAAAAATGACCGACTTTACACCCCTCAACAAAACAAATTAAGACACCCAACCATAACTCCAGAAAGTCTGAGTTAATTCAACAAATAATTTGCTGATGGTTAACTTTTGCACCACTCTACAAAATAAGGCACCCACACATCTCGACTAATCACCAAATCAAGGAAATACAGCTGCCGTCATAAAACAAATAAAAGTTCCTTTACGGCCGAATGGTTAAAGTCCTCGGCTTTGGATTGAAAGACCGCGGGCTCATATCCAATTGTTATGTTATGTCACGTATAAATAACATAAAGTAATTAATAAAAAAATTTCTGCATGTTCTAGAGTGGTAGATACTCTCAGTGTCACCCTGGTGAAAGACCATGATTCAGAGTCGAAACGTTGCTTGAAATGCCTTTAGCCGTATTTGGTGACAAGATCTGAATAGCCAGGTACATCCCAACCTTTCTTTTCCCCATCTCCTTCCCCTCCCCACTACCTTCGACTCAAAACAAACGTCAATTGGGGATGCCATAGTCTCGCTGGCTCTAGGCGGTTGAGAATAGTTGTGACTCTTGTGCGGTATTCACTATAAAAAAAAATTAAAAAATTCTTTTACAACCTCCGCGGCCGAAAGGTAGAGATCCTCTACTTTGGATCTAGAGGTCGAGGGCTCACATCCTGGCGTGCGCAAATAATTTTATTTTATTTAATAATTTATTTTTTTTAAACTGCACGTTTTAGAGTGGTAGATCAGACTGGAAACTCTCAGTATCCCCATGAATAAAGACCACAATTCAGAATCGAAACGTTGCTCGAAATGGCGTCAGCTGTACTTGGTGACCAGAACTCTTCAACCTTCCTCTTTTCCATTTCCTTCTGCCACCTACTCCCTCTAACCTAACTACATTACTACTTTGCAATGGCTTAGGGAAGTTGAGATTCTTGTGGTATGTACATATATGAATACTTGTATTGATTTAGTCGCCAAAAAACTAAAACTGCTTGTAATAGGAACAAATAATAATAATATTTGGATAATTAGTATACCGCCGTTATTGTGAAAAATCACTTCAAGGGCACTGTACAAATCTTAATTTCTAATTAATATTAATTCCTAGTTTATATAAATATACGGCAACATACTTACCTGGCAGGTCACTTCTGGTGGGACATAATCACTATGTCATAATGACTTAAAATTTAGCTGATTTAAATATATATATATATATATATATTTAAAATATTAATATTAGTGCATGAGCAAATTAAAAAAAAAAAAAAAAAAAAAAAAAGTAAAAATACTTATTTTTCAAATAAAATTTTATGTAGCCCACCTTTTGAAAAAATGTTTCTTAATAGTTAAGCAATCTCGACAGTTTTCATAATTTACAGATTTTTAATTAATTTCGCTTTTCTGTAAAATAAAATAATATAGTAAAATGTCAGTTTTGAAAAAAAAAATTTTTTTGCACTTGGCGCCTTAATTAATACAAGTTTTAATAAATATTTGTAGAATTTGCCGATAACGAAGATCGTCTACTCCCCGCCTCCAGCCTCCCAGAACGTCGCGGGTCCATCACGCCGCACCGCATCCGGTCGGCGGGTGAAATAAAGAACCCGACGCAATATAATTAATCAATCCCCAAACGGAGCGAGAGGAAAACCCGCCAAAAGATTTGCCGCCGGTGGCCATTTTGCCATTTCGGCCACCTCGGCTCACCTACTCTATACCAGAACTGGGCGTTGATCACAATTTGAAAAAACTTCAACGCCGTTAACGTTGCCAAGCCCAACCATTGATAATAACGTTTGAAAAATAGCCGTTGAAGATAAATAACTACCCAATATGATTTAATATTTTTCGTACATTCGAAATATTTCTAACTGACAATGCGCAAAAAATGATAATATTTGCTCAAACCCAAAAACGCCTGCAACTCAAATATGTAAGATGCATTTCTTGACGTTAGTGTCTATATCATCGCTGGAAAGTCAAAGAGGCTTAAACGACATTTTGGTCAAAAATGAATTAAATATGCAGTTTTGACCAGTTTTTTTTTTTTGCATCGAATGTTTTGACTATTGTTTGATTCTGCAAACTTTTGTGGCCCTTCAGCCATTTAAAATATATTTATCATTTGGGAGAAGGCTTGACTCAAGCGACATAAGCTTGGGACTTTTCAACTTTTTATCGCTTCGGGTAACACAGTGAGAGCATTGAGTTATTTTTTTAACCAGGTACTTATGACTTATGAATTTTATTGTAAAACAAAAAAAAAATTAAAGTGCTCTGGTGTAAACTTCCTAAAAAATGGCGCTTCAGCGTTCAATATTAACTAGTCTAAAGGAAAGCGACAAGAACATGTCTCACATCGCGCGACTGCCCAAACAATAAATATTACGTTAACATTTCTTGAAGCTAATTCAACTTTTTTATTGTAATAATTAACATTAACACAATTAGCAGCCGTTAACGGAAATATTTTTATCTGCGTTGAGCGTTGACCCCAATTAACGTTTGTTTCCAACGGCTTTTTATGTTTGGTACAGTACTACTCCCGCCTCATCATGGGCGTAACTCAGCCCTAACCGCACTGGGTGATCCATTCACTGGAAATCAACCTTTAAATTTGCAGAAGAGAATAAAGTGTTGCCAATTTTTTTCCTCTTTCCCGTCGAGTTCCCTCCATCGGTTGCATGGTCGTTTCGGAGTTTTCCGGAGATGCGTTTTCTTCGAAGGCTTTTGCAAATCCCGAACGAAAGGTTTTTTTATGAAATCAGTCTTAAATATATCATGATTCTAATGAAACGATTATGTATATTAGATAGATTTAAAAATTATATCATGAAAAATGTATTTTTAATAATCCTTATGTTATCATAATTAAACCATTTTGTATATTTCACATTTTCAATGTCTGGTTTTTTCAATGTTAGTAAATTTTTCGTATGTACGAGTAATTAACTTAAGAGCAAGAATACACATAGGGAGAGAGCTAAATATTTATACCAAACCTTAACAAATTTACGATAAATCACTTTCTCCGGGTTTTCCTGTCGTAAACCGTGAGAGAGAAAGAGACAAGAGAAGTTGTCACATAATATCGCACCACTTTTAGGTATGTAAGCATGTTTTCCATCTCCTGCGTCTCTGGCGACTCCGCCCACCACGCTTTGTTATGCGACATAAATCAACGGTTTTTTGAGGTTATGTCCTATATTTTTGTTGATAACAATACTGTGAAAATGTGGTTATACAAATAAACAAAACATTGTGTCAACATGTGCTATGAATGGATGTAGAAAAGTCCCGAGTCTGGAAAAAATCAACAATCCTGACTACACTGTTTCGCAAATATATCCCTCCTGATATATTATTGCTCTGAGGAAATAACAGTATTTTTTTCATAAAATCAGATCAGTAGATTGTATAAGTCCGATTGGATTTTTTGACCCCATAACGTATTTTTTCTCGGGAAATCGAACAATTAATTTAAAATGATGATATATTTCTTCCTCGTGCGTTTATTCTGACTTATTGTTAGAATATTACGTAATGAAATGTTAGCGAAGTGTCTCTTTTGAAATCTCTCGATGGGTGAGCTTTGGTATCTTTGGAATTTTAAAATCAACAAAACTCAAATAATGAAGCAGTCGACACTTTTTATTTGACTTGATTACCCGCTCTTTATTCAATCCCATGTGTGTTCCTATATAACCTCTGTTGATTTTTGCCACCCAAATAGATTTACCTTGAGTTAGTATTTTTTTTATTATTGTGTAGTGTTTCGTGTCTATTGCAGCCACAGTTTCTATGGTTTATCACCAGTGACACGCCCCAGTTTCCTTCCCATAGGTGCTCAGAGGTCGGTACAGTTCTCAGAACCGATTCGGCAGATAATTAAACGGAGTAACTATCACTTGTCAAATATCGGACAGCGAAGGCGCCTCTCACAAAGGATGCGGTAATGGAGATTTTACGCGGACTCTAAATCTGAAAGACCGCCGAGCTGGACCACACAAGGGAGATAATGGCCCAATTATACCAATTCTTCACGTCTGTTTTATTTGTTTATAGTGGACCCTACGCCTGACCAGGCGGAACGAGTGTGGATTTTAGACGTATTTGAAAATCGTTAATAAAATTACAAAGAAATCTTCACGTTTTAATTACATTATTCATACTTATGTACACATGTATATATTCACAGTGGTTGGGTATCCTACACCAAATTTTTGATTGCTCGTTGATATACCCATTTGCTTTTACGACAAATTATAAGCAGCGAGCTCGGTATATCATGTTTTAATTTATTTATTTTTTAAGTTTAATTGTTATAGAAATGAAAAAATAACTTTGTATGAGACTGTGGATTTTATTTTATCTTTTATTACCGACCGGTTTCGCTTAGCCTAAGTAACATCAGGGTAAAAAATAAAAATCTAAACAAAAAATACAAAGTGTGCGGTTATATATACATACACCGTCTTACTTATTAGATTTTTACGGACTGGCTCAGCGTTAACTTAGTTTGGCCGGACGTAGGTCATTAAATTAGTCTCATAATCCGTGGTAATAAGTCAAGTTTTTTGCTATTATGAACTTACGCCACGCCTAAAATTTACACCGCGTTTATAAATAAGGGAGACAGAGGGAGAACAAGATATAAAATAAAATAAGAGAACAATGAGAAAACAATAAAATAACATTTAAATTATAAGAAAGGAACAGATAGAAAGAGACAGATAATATGAATTGAAAGAGACAAAAACGTCAATTGAGAAGATGATTAAAGAATAATGATAAATTTTATGAGTTAACAATATTGTACTACTGGACAAATTTACCTGATTATTAAGAATTATTTAATAGTTATACTCAAAGATGTCTCTAACATTAGAACTCCAACTAATACTCACGATATTTTTTGATTGGCACAAATGACGGTCTCCGTGGTTGAGTGGTAAGACGCTCGACTACGAATCCAGAAATCGTGGGTTCAAACCCGGCGTGCTCAAATAAATTTATTAACAAAAAAAAAACAAATATTCCCGGGTTCACCTGAAAATATTTAAAAAAACACCTACTGCCATCAAAAGAATTGGAAGATGTTGCTTTTGCAATGATGGAGGACTTAGCCAGCAGAGGAATTGAACGCACGACGCCCGGGTGGGAATCCGACGCGTTTGTCCACTCAGCTACCGACTGGTCAATTAATTCATATATTTCATAACACATTTAACTCATGTAAAATAGTATATGGAAAAGCAAAACGGCTTAAGCGACACTTTGGTTAAAAATGAGTAAAATATGCAGTTTTGATCAGTTTTTTTCTGCGTCGAATGCTCTGACTCTCGTTTAATTCTGAAAAATTTTGTAGCGCTTCAGCCATCTAAAATATAGTTACCATTTGGGAGGCTTGACTCAAAAAATCATCAACACCGAGAGTGAATTTTGGCTTACAAAAATCACCAGAGCGTAATTTAGTTTGGTACGCAGCAATAAGGATGGCAGCGCAGTTAAGAGATCGAATTTGAATTTTCTTTCGCGTAAAAACGGACTGTATTGAGTTTGTGTGGGAAAACACTTGTCACCTAACACCCATTTTTCTCATTATAAAAGTCACAAATTGACATCGTTTCCAGTTGATATTGAAAACTGACAGCCTGCTATAATAAAACGACAACCTATTAGCAAGGAATACAAGTCCTGCAGAGTTTATTTAAGACCCCCATTGAAGAATCCATTATTTGTATAAACAACCATAACTCCCTCGGAATGTGAAAGTCCTGGCTCTTATAGGTAAATTGTTCTAAGTTGTTCCGCAGGTATGAAATCCCGCAAAACAAAACAACTGAAGATTCAGTAACAACAAAGGAACTAATCGACCGCCTTAAAGGGAGCAACCCAAGATCTTGAGAACAAAGTGGTTCATTGCAAATATTAAAAATTTTGAGTAGTGTTTTTTTGTCCTTTAACGGTAAACACGGAACGCTTCAAATGCGTTTGATTGACATTATTGTAAATTAAAGCTTTACGTATATTGATAGAGAAAACGAAGTTTAAATGTAATAACGCGCGCCTTACATTTGTACACAGTTGACATTCGATATATGAGAATGAGTCGCTTTTACGACTCGTTCTTATGTTCAACAGTTCGGCTGTGGAACGATTTGCCGGCATTTGTGTTTCCTTCCTCTTTTTACATGGTTTCAGGTTCACTCCTTCCTTTCCTCAAAAAAAATTCTCCACACAGCATCCTCAAAGATTGCATAGCCCTGAGGGAAATTATTTCCTTAAGGGTCAGCACCCAAAAATATTCACTTTTTGGCTTCCTAGTACAAACAATACAACCAATAATTCATCTGTTAATTATATACGGGTAGTTAGAAAAATGCGTGAGGTTTCCAGTGAATACAATTTTTTTACAGAAATCTGTAAAATTCTTTATAAAAAACATACTAGAATTTTAGATAAAACGTTCAAAAATGCTTTTTTGGTTTCAAAACCGCACCTTTAACGCTCATTTTACTACGTTTTTCGTAGAATTTTAAGGATTACAGTTGTAACATTGAATTCACTGGAAACCTCAGACATTTTTCAAAAAATATAAATCATTTGCAGTATTGCTTCTATTAGAAAGCTCAAAGTAACGTTTAGCGTCATTTTGAGTGCTGACTCTTAAGGCTCAATTAATGTTATTCTCTACACAGAGAGACTGCTAATTTTTACATTAAATAAAATAAAATTTTGGCTTAGCTTAAATTGAATCTATACTCTTTTGCTTCTTTTTTTCCACACATTTGTAGTTTGATATTTGATGTATTTATAAAATAATTAACTCACGTAAATGTCCCTGTTATCACTTCAAGTTATTTAAAAACCTGTTTCAAATATTTCTCGGCGGATGAGTTATCTGATTCCACCAGCAAACATTATTTGTTTAATACACCGCTATCAATTTCATATAAAAAGAATTCGAAAATTTTGGTAAAAGCAATTTTAAGCAGTGATATTGTGATAAAGTGTGCATTGTTTAAAAAATGTCGCAAAAATGTGGATATCATGTTCTTAAAGATTGGAACTACTGAAGCATTAGGCTCCAGGCCCCGAGGGATGTATTAAAATAAATTATTCAATAGATCAGAGCCTTGGGAATACTGCGTGAAGGGTATTTTTGAGTAAAGAAATGAATGAATCAGAGTCTTGAAGAAAACCATGTGATATTAGGAAGGAAACACAGAAGCCGGAAAATTATTCCACAGCCGAGCTGTTGAACACGAAAACGAATCTTACAAGCGACTCTTTTCGTGTAGCGAATGCCAACTGTGTAAAAATGTTGGGCGAGAGTTTGATGTGTTTCTCAGCTGTGGACCGATGCCGAAGGAATCGATGGTACAAGTTCCTTGGAGCATCTTCCATTGAAATACACGTAGAACAAGGACAGCATTCCCACCTAACGTCTGTACTCAAAAATTGTAATCCGTTTGTTGATAGAGGAATCTATCAAACGGGTCGCCTGTTTTTACAGTGAAGTGTTTTTTTCCTAGCCAACTTGAAGCTGGCTGTTATTTTTAGGTCATCAGCTCATCTGATTCGTAGGCGGCCTTCGCTTTTCCCAACAAAAGATGGCATTTAAATAAATACATTTTAACTCCACACAGAAAAAAAAACACTTTTTACAAGATGACCTTTAGCATCATTGGGAATGCATTGCAAAGGTAATATCTAGGGCGACCGTTGATATTGTAATCCCAACGGTCAGTTTAGGTCTAGTTATTTGATGGCATAGTTTGCAGGTGACAGATACCCAACTACAGAGTGGTCCAAGTAAAATGGCAGCCTCAGATCTGAGATGTTATCTCAGGTATTTATGGCGCAGGCTTGTTAGGAATCTGCCGATGTGTTTTTTGCCGCCCTTAGGACTAGAACCACCACCGGGGGTGGCCGGCGAGGGGAGGAATTTATTTATTTTACCATTGTCTTTTTGAAAAACACCGAAACGTCTTACTTTCGTTCCAGGTATTGATGCTGCTTATCGGAGGCGCATTCCTGCCTGTTTGCAAATAGACGAAACTAATTTGTTTTGTTTGTTGAATTCCTCATATCCTTGTTCAGGTCCGTAATATCTTCCTGCTTTGATTGGTTATAGATTTTGAAATATGGCGTGTTACTGCAGAAACGAAAAATCAAAGGGAGGAGAAAAAGATGGGAAAGTGTGGGGTTGGAAAGTATTATTTGGTAAATATACCGTCTCCCCGCGGAGTGAATACATCGTGAGTGGTTATACGTTAGGGGAAATTTACCACTGTCAAACATTCAAAATATCTTCGCTGGAAAGACTGAAGCGCAATTTTGGGAAGTTCGCGCCAGAGCACTGTGAATTTATATTTTAACTTTAAAATTAAAAGTCTTTAGTATCTGGTTGAATTATGAAAAAAAAAACATTCAATGATCTCACTGAGTTACCTGAAGCGACAAAAAGTTTCAAACTTGTGTCACTTGAGGCAAGTCAGCCTAGGAAGATTTTTAACAGGGCCCAGATAACACATGTCCAGAAAATTATAATAATAGTAATAACTGCCAATATTTATATTACGAAACCAATATTGGCATTAGAGTTTAAAATTAAAATATTTTTAATAAAAAAAAGTCGGTACTAAAAAATCACAATAGTCAAATCATCATAATAGAGAGCATAAATTAATGGAAGGTAAAGGATTAAAAGGCAAAAATCGGTCTAAAAGTGACTGTCGAAACAAAAAATCGGTCTGAAAGTGGAAACTGGTGAACCACATCATATTTGTAGTCGATTTTGAAGTATAACTTCTTTTTTTTTCAAGTAAATCGAGTTTAAAGTTGAATTTGGTTTTCGCAAATTACTTAATAATATTTCAAAAGAAAACAAAATAAGATGTTAAGCATTAGTTTAATAACATATTTAATTTAATTTGAAAAATATTCAGTCGCTAAGAAGTTACTATCAACTGTTTATTGTATGTTTTAATACGTCGAAGCGTTGAGTTGGATCCAATAGTACCTTTACCCTAAAGCTTTCAAACAAAAAAAATTACAAACAGTAAAGTAAAATTGCACACATCAAAAAAATAAATGTTTTCTTCAATTCCAGATTTAATGTGGATTCACCAGTTTTCCGCCTGTACCAAGAGTTTCCAGACACCGAATATTATGAAATTAAAATAAAGATAGACTTATTTGGTTCAATCAACGTTTTGATTTTAAAAGCTGTAAAATTCTTAGAACATCCTTTGAGAGTGTAAAACAAATGTTTAGTAACAAACAACAATAATACTTACCTATAGATAATATGTACTAGATCAGTGATGATTATAGCACACTAGTTAAATTACTTGAAGTAAATTAGAAGAAAAATGGTTTACAATACAAATTGAGCTTATTATAAGGTTGTGCGATGCTCAATGGTACACATCACGGTGTGATCTAGGTCACGAATAAACAGTAATTAATAATAATTTCCAATGACAGAAATGTTATTTAAATCCTTTGTGTTTAACAATCGTCTACAGTGGGTCAAGTTCGCGTGATTTCGTATGTTCATTAGGTTACCTACCTTTGATAGAAGATGATAATATTATCCTTCCCAGGATCGCACTGTGCAAAAAGTGCATCCACCCTAAAATATGCATCTTCCTAGAAACATTTACCCACTTAATACGACGCAGAAATGCATTCCCCCAGGCAAGCAGCCAGATATTATCATTTGATATGCCCTGATTGCTATGAACTGTGTATAAATTATTGCAAAAAAAAACTGATATCATTACTTCTGTCTCACATCTAATCTTTAACGGATTCTTGTCTGAAAGAAATACGTTTAACCTGGTATTCTTATATAGAATCAATGACTACAATATGCGTAAGCTTTCGAGGAAAACTAGATAAAAATGACATAATTTTCACAGGCCATTTATCACTCACTTCCATTAATCTAATAACTTAGGAAATCATTTTTCGGAATATCACTAAGCCCCATCACTCAAAAATTGCGCTAAAAGTAAATTTCTAGATTTATAATTCAAGCAATACTACAAATGATTTAACTTTAAATTTGCTATGGGTAGTTAGGTAAAAGTGTAAGGTTTTTGGTAAATATATATTTTCAACTGCAATATTTAAAATTCTATGAAAAACTTACTAAAATGCCTGTAATATGTGCATTTTGAAAATGTGCGAAAAGTTATTTCGAACGTTTTACCTTTTTTATATGAATACCGCACATGAGTCTCAACTGCTCTCAACCGTCGCCAGTGAGACTATGGCATCCCCAAATAGGGTATGTTGTGAGGTTGAAGGTAGGGGGGAGGGGAAGGAGGTTAAGAAGAGGCAGGTTGGGAAGTACCTGGCTATTCAGATCTGTCACCAAACACGGCTAAAGCCATTTTAAGCAACGTTTCTATTCTGAATGGTGGTGTTACACCAGGGCGATACTTAGAGTATCTACCACTCTGAAATAAAAATATGGATTTAATTGAAATTAAAAGATTACGGTTCAAGAATTTTACTCACTGAAAAAACTTGAACAACTACTCGTATGGAAATATTAGATAAATCGTCTGTAGTATTGCTTGTATTATAATTCTACGAGGTGTATATTTTTGGGTACTAACCCTTAACGTTTATATTTAAAGACTATTATAGAGTCAAGCAGAAAATTACAGAATATCGTAAAAGTTATAACTAATTTTTATCGTGTTTCAAAATAGTAACGGAATATAGTTCTTATTATTATATATTGAGAGGTTTGCTTTCAAAGAGGGTCAATATATAAAATAAAAATATATAACAAAAGGATATTATCAATTTTTAAGAACGGAATAAAAACACAGAAAATAAAAAGATAAGGTTGTGACCAATTCATTAGGCGTCATTTGTATCAATCACGCACGTATTGAAACTGTTAATATTGTTATTTTATCTAGTAGTTTTGGCAACCATCTGAACAAACAAAATATCATCCAATCTATGTCCTGCCGTGTAGTGTATAAATTATTCACTCGATGTCACTCTTTTGACGTCATTTTGTCATTTGACGGCCTGTATGATCAAGTGGTAAGACGCTCGACTACGAATCCAGAGGTTGTGGGCTAAAACCCGGCGTGCGCAATTTTTTATTTAAAAAATAAATATGTGTCCTAACACATTTAATTGATATAAATAAAATATATAGTATATTTGTGACACCTTTTAAAGTAGTAGATACTCTAAGTAACGCCACAGTAAAAGACCACCATTCAGAATTGAAACGTGGCTTTAGCTTTTGGTGACCAGATCTGAATAGGCAGATACTTCCCAACCTGGAGTGAGTATATAAATTATATTAATAAATATTTTATTTCACATTAGCACGTTCCAGAATGGTAGATATTCGAAGTGTCGCCATGTTGAAAGACCACCATTCAGAAATCGAAATGTTGCTTGAAATGGTTTCTAGCCCGTGTTTGGTGACCAGATCTGAATAGGCAGATACTTCCCAACCTTCCTCTTCCCCATTTTCATCCCCTGCCCACTATATTCAGCCTCACAACATACCCTAATTGGAGATGCCATAGTCCCACTGGCTCTAGACGGTTGAGAGCAGTTGGAGAGTCTTCTGCGGTATACACTGTTAATAAAAAACACATATCCGTGTTTTTTGGACGATAGTTGTGTGAAATTACGCTACTTGATATTTCCACCATGAGTCAACTGCATCCAATAAACATATTAAAATATTATTCGAAGAGTAATAATTTTAAACTTTTACATCGATAATAACATACGGATTAAATAATGCCAGTGCTTAACTGTTTTCGTACCCATCCAGCGCTAAGTATAATATTATGTAGAGTGGCACTTCTCACGGTGGGTTACAGTGGCTGGTGGGAGTGGGAAGTGGCTCGGGGCGATTTGCGAAGATAATAAAGAAGAACAAAATGCGTCCGAGTTTATGCGCGTACCTGCCTACGCCATTCATTAAAAAAATATATTTTTCCAACGCTTCCAAACTTGAAAAACCCATCAAAGTAAGAACTTATAATATAACTTGGCATCCTATAATTTGATTTGACGGCCTTCGTGGTCGAGTGGTAAGACGCCCGACCATGAATCCAATGGTCGCGGGTTCAAGCCCGGCGTGCGCAAATAACTTTTATTTAATTAATATATGTCTAAACACATTTAATTCATGTAATATATTAGATTATTTTAGGGGGTTGCTTATTTGACCCTCCTGAGCAAAAAGGGCGAACCTGCAACTACCAATAAACAATTAATAAAAAGTATATTTTGCGGCACGTTCTGGAGTGGTAGATGCTCTAAGTATCGCCCTGGTGAACGACCATTATTCATAATCGACACCTTCCTTGAAATGACTTTTAGCCGTGTTCGGTGACTAGATTTGAATAGCCAGATACTTCCCAACCTTCCTCTTTCTAATCTCTTTCTCCTCCCCACTACCATTAACCACACAACATACTCCCTGATTGGGAATGCCATGGTCTCACTCGCTTCAGACGGTTGAGAGCAGTTGGGACTCGTAGGAGTTGTGCGGTATTCACTATGAAAATTAAAAATAATAATTTTAATGAAAACAGATAAAAATTGTTGAACCATTTTATTATTTAATATTGTATCGACCGGTTTCAGAAGCACTCTTCCATCTTCAGGACAATATTAAAATTGAGTTTTAAGATTGTATTATTATTATTATTTAAATAATAAAGCAGTTTTAAACAAATTTTATCTGTGTTCATTATAAATATGGCAAGCCACAACGTTAATGCTTTTTACGAATAAGTAATAATTGTATTTATTATTCATATTACAACTTTATTTTATGTTTTATTAACAATTGTCGAATGTACTGAATTGCACTACTTATGCATACCTTCTGGAATAAAAACTTTAATTATTATCAAAGTAGCAAAAACTATTAAACGGTGCGCCTATGTGTCATAAAAATAACACTTTTTTGTTGTTAAAAATTCTAAATCATCACAATTTTTTTTTTTTATCTCGCAACATATTTTTCAATAAAATCACCTTTATAAATGAGCTATAAATGAATTTTGAGAGCTTTTTAAAACTGATGTATTTTTTTAGCTTACTTATTTTTTCTCATAAAATAACATGAATCACTGCATTGTCTCTTCTAAATTTAATTATTTGTTAAAATTAGCCTTTTAAACAAGGGTGAAGCCAGTTAGTAAATACCGGTACCTACCTATGATTACACTCTCCCAACGGAGATTCTAGTAATTTTACGGACCAAAATTGAACTTGACAGAGACACCGGCAACTTTGACTTAAATATTGTAATTGCAGGTATAAAACATCCTTCACTAAACCCGAAGGAAACGAATCGCAAGTAGTGGATACATAATTTCAATAATCATAGAAATATATGATAATGATTTATATCTATTCCGCTGAATGCCGTATAATAAAATGTTGCAACCAATCTTCAATCCTAATAATCCGACCCCAATTTCGGGAAATATTTTTAAACATTAATTCTTGAGTTATACTTAAACGAAGGCTTTACTTGGTGGGTTTTTGCATTTAGGAACATCCTCTACAGAAGGATTAGTATCATTTTATAAGCAGTTAACATTTCTGGGTAACGATTTAATAAGGACCCAGGTTCTTGGAGTCGCGTCCTCTACCAATTACAGCCCGGGTTCTCATCCCTTCGGAATCGCAATATTTAGTCAATTAAAGGACGAATGGGTTCTCTCACAAGGATCTATGAATGAACCATCACGGAATAAGGATTCTGACTGTCGCTGATCGTAAACCTTTTGTCCAGAAAATGCGTTGTAAATCAGTGACTATGTTTTACATCGATGCATGGCATGTCTTTGTACGTTTCCAAAAATTAAATAAAAAATTTTTGGCAACATAAATAATATTACAAGAAGATAAAAAAATCCTTAAATAAATCCCCAAGCACTGAAACCAAAAAAGAATCACCCTATGACAACATTCGAGAGTGATAGAAACTCTTTAGGTGAAATTATTAAAAATTAGGTGAAAGACCACCATTCAGAATCGAAACATGGCGTGAAATGACTTTAACCGTATGTGGTGACCAGATCTGAATAGCCAGGTACATCCCAATATCTCTCTTCCTCATTTCTTTCTATTCTCCACTACTTTCAGCCTCACAACATACCTCAATTGAGGATTTCATAGTCTCGCTGGCTCTAGACGGTTGGGGATCCAGTTGGGACTCTTGTGCGGTATTAAACTGTAAAAAAACAAATCTTACGTATCAAAATGTAAGGTACTAGTAAAAGTATTTAAACTATTTAGTATTTAAAATTAGATTGTTTTAATGGATCATTGAAATTCATTGCAAAAATGTTTACTATCTCTCACATTCTAAATTCAAGATAGCTCCCAGCATCTACCGGTCGCATTGTTTGTCAATTAAGGTTGCCTCAAAAGGCTTTCTTTCCCCCAAACTAATGTGCGGTGATCAATCAATAAGGCTTGACATTGCCTCTTATTAAAGCAGGGAAAAGTAATTTCCTACGCACCTAATTACACAGTACCAAGTGCATTCTTAGTTTCCACAACTATTAGGGTCCTTAAGGACTTGAAAGTGTTTTTATTAGTTTTATGACTTTGGAATTGTGGTTGCCCGAGGCGAATTCTGCGTTACCTTCCTACGGCGGTTTTTTTTTTTGGTTGAAAGAAGCGGTTTTTTGCTAAGAATTTAGAAAAAAGTCACACAAAAAATACAGCCATTAATTTTTCCCATTGATACGATTTTTGAAATATTTGATTAATTGAGGTATACTTATATTTTTACTTTGTAAGTGAAGCATTTGCTAGCTTACCTATTATGGAATTATAAAAGAGACCATCATTACAACAAAACCAATTTATCAGGATTATCTGTAGGAAACCAACCTACCACAGAATTTTAGCATTCTTCGTTAGTAAAATGATTAGTGTTTTTTTATTTTTTATTTACATTTTTGTTTCAACATTCTATGTTATTTGTCATTTTTTATTAAGAAAGACGAACATTTTTAGTATAAGGTTGACCTGACAAATTTCAGGATGCCAGAGTAACAGTTAGATATTATATTAGTTAAATTTGTAAAAATAAATGGTATGGCGTTTAGAATAATTAAACTATGTAGAAACGTAATGTTAAAAGGAGGAAAGTAGTAAATTTTAATTAAAGTTTGAAAGGACATCGGATTGTTTATGGGAATAGGACAAGCAAAACATCTGCAATCAACGCTTTCATAATCTTGTCTTTAAGCTGTAATATTAATAGAGCAGAAAAATATTACTCTAGTTAAGTTATTTTGGTGGATTTATTTTAATACGTACGCATAAAAAATATATACTGTTTAAAAAACTGAAATAAAAATAAATAAAAAAAACATCACAAATTCCTATCGCATAATTAAAAACATTATTACAATTCTGGTGAATGAACATGGCGTGTTTTTGGTTTAAACAGGTACAATTTTTTTCTCATTATACTTTTATCACGTTCTCAGTTGACGTTTTGCCTCTTTTATATCATATTATCTGTCTCTTTCTTTCTGTTTGTTAGTAACTATTTAAATGTTCATTTGATTTCTTACTGTTTTCTTTTTTTTATTTTATTTTATATTGTATTCTCCCTCTGTATGTATGAGTATATTTAACCACACTCTATGTATTTTTGTTTAGATAAATGTTGTACCCTGATGATGCTTACGCTAAGCAAAACCAGTTGGTCTTAAAAAATTAAGTAAAATCTGTGGTCTATATTATTTTATTTTTATAACGTACAAAATTGATTATAAAATTGTTGAGAATGTACTTTGTTTATTTAACAATTGCATTAGATGACCTCCGAGTTGTTAACATCTTCAGCTACAAATACAGAGGTTACGCGTTCGAGGCTTGGAGTGAGCATATAAATTATATTAATAAATATGTTATTTCACTTAATATATTAGCACGCTCCAGAGTGGTAGATATTCGAAGTGTCGCCATGTTGAAAGACCACCATTCAGAAATCGAAACGTTGCTTGAAATGGCTTTTAGCCGTGTTTGGTGACCAGATCTGAATAGGCAGATACTTCCCAACCTTCCTCTTCCTCATTTCCTTCCCCTGCCCACTATATGCAGCCTCACAACATACCCCAATTGGAGATGCCATAGTCTCACTGGCTCTAGACGGTTGGGAGCAGTTGGGACTCTTGTGCGGTATTCACTATAAAAAATAAAATAAAAATACTCAAGCATTTTTCGTTCAATGTATTCAAACAGTGGATTTCGTGAAAACTCCCGAAATGCAGCGAAAAGTTTCAACGCTCGGTTAAGATAAGAACCTGAGAAAAATCGACCAAAAAATGTCCGAGTCATCAATTATCAATTGCTGTGTTATATAAACGAATGAACGTTTTATTTTTTCCAAAAAAATATTTTTGTACTTCAAAATTCTCCCCGTGAAAAATCACGGGATCTAACCTGACTTGCTAAGAAAAAATATCACTTGCTCTCATCTGTGTCTGCTAAAATACACGATAGGTAGGTACTTTATTGGGTGGGTAAGGGATTAGAAATGATTTTTTTTTCCTTCAATAATTTCAACTAACAGTTCTAAATATAAAATGTTAAGACTCATACAAATACACGTTACTCATAAATTAATTATTTATTATAAGTGTTTTAATACATTCAATAGATATGTAAATTTAACTGCTACTGTATTTTATGGTTAGTAAAATATATTCAACTTCTCATAGCGACGTATTTTTTACTAAAAACATTTTTATTCAAATTTTATACGCAATAAATACAGTTCTTAAACAAAGTAGGTATATTGCGAAGATATTCAGTTTTTATTTACAAAATTTAAAAAAATTAAAACTACCCTTTTCTGTTGTACCTTATTCAAACAATTTTTATTCCTGAAATAAAATTCACAAATTTCGCGAGCAATAAAATAATGAGATAAAATGAGAGATGGGGCGGAAACGGCCCCCGCCGTGGGGTGGGCCAGGAGCGCGCTGATTGGCTGCCGACACAGGCCCCGCCCCCCGCGGCCCCTCCCACTCGGCCATGCTTTTCTCGGAGGCTGCGAGATGGACCGCAAGGGAAAATCTTAATCCTTTTTTTTCGAAATAATCTAATAGTTAAATTACTGGTAAATCTTATCAAAACCTAACTGAATTTAGATTGCCAGGATATACTTACGAGTATTTGTAAATTGTACTCGGTTAACTTAAGTCGCCGTAGTCAAGTGGTTAAGATCCTAAACTATGGATTCAGAGGTTGCGGGTTCAACTCCCAGCGTGCATAAACAAATTAATTTAATTTATTTGTAAAAATGAAAAACGGTTTTGAATGAGACCGGATATTATTTTTATTTTTTATGACTGACCGGTTTTTGTCTTGTCTAAGCATCATCAGGATACAAAACTAAATTGAACAAAAAATACAAAGTGTTCGGTTTAGATATATACGGGGGAGAATAAAAAATTAAATAAAATAACAGAACAATGAGAAAATAATAACATGTCTTTTACAAATAGATGTTTTCATCTCTTTAAATATGTCAAATCACAAAGTGGTTTCTATGAAAATGTAAATAATTTGTGTTTTTTTTTTCATTTTGTTAACATTAAATAACATAGAAATAAAATATTTACGGTATATTCGAAAGTGGTACTTAAATTCAGATTAAAAAAGTCACTTGAAATGACTTTAGCAGTATTTAGTAACTAGATCTGAAACTATTTATTAAGCTTACATCAGCCTTGCATTTTGAATCCACCATTGATATCCACATTTTTAACGGTAGTACTATAAAACGGACTACACGCTAAAGAATCCTCGTAATAATTTTCCTTGTAGTTTTACAGCGATCATAACACTGAACAGATAATCTCTAGAAACATGGCTTATCATCAATTTACATAAGACCTCTCGATTCTTAGGCCTGAGATTAGATTCTTAGGCCTCAATGGAATTGATTTTCTGTTCAAGAAAAAAAAATTGCAAAATTTCGGCAGAAGTAAGGAAAAATAAAGCTTACTCCGGGCGCACGTACATACCCACGACACACTTCTATCAGTTTGTTTCTTCAGTGGATCAAACACTCAAACCCGCATCTAATTACAGAGAAAACCTTCTGGAACACAAAACTACAGAGGTCTACGTTTTATACATAAGGCGTTAATTTACGGACCCGCATAATTTAACGCATTTTATTTTTATGTAATCAACTATTAAATATTGTCTGCTTATTAGTTAACGGTTTGTTTAATAATAAAAGCAGTAAATTTACATAGCACAGTTTTGTGATAGCTCACCTCAAATGCGCCTTACACTAAATTACTTCACTTAATATAACAACGAGAAAATATTATATTCATTTATTTATAAACTAACGGACTATTGTAAAATTTAAAAAAAATACACAACACGAAATGGGAAAAAGGGCAACAGAGAAAGAACAGCACATTCATAATATTAAATGAAGCAATGACAAAAATAGGACAAAATATACATAAGAATAAACATTCATATCAAATCCAAGATAAAGTCAAAGTTTTGGTAGAGTCGTAAAGAATGACAACAATCATTTAGACTGGTAACAAAAATTTCAAGACCATGGCTAGAGATAACAAGTCTCAACATTCTAGACAGTGGAGAATGATACCCATAATTTTTAAGACTTGACTTTTACTTTTATTTTTAAAATTGTTAATGGTATTATAGACAGCCCTGATTTACTTGGCTTAATTACCTTCTATGTACCTAACAGATCTACTCGATCCAATATTATTTTTAAATGTAACAATAAGATCAGGACTGAGTCATTTAAATACTCGCTTGTACCTAGATTGCATGCAGTGAGTAATTCTATCGCTGAAATAGTAGATATATTCAACTGCACTGAACTAGTTACAAGAAGGCTATAATAGCATACCTCTTTCAAAAATATTAGTGTTAATTTGCATGATAATATTTCTATTAATTTCATCATGTTTTTGGGTGCTAATCATTGTTATTTTTAATATCACTGTTATTTTATATCTTATGTTATGTAAAAGCCCATGAGGGCGTATATAATTAAATAAATAATTATCAGAGTGATGATTGAGGAACAGCAATTTATTGTTTCTGAGTCTACGGCAAGGAATGATAAGCTAGGCGAGTTGCAACAAAGAAGGTGAATCAATAATAAAATTAATAATTTTGAAAATGCAAATTAAATCAAAGCCTTTCCTACGCTTTTCTAGTGAAGAAATTTTTAATGTTTGTTCAATTTCAACATATGAATAATCGCCTCTTTCTCGCCCTAATCTTTATACAATTCCACGTAAGATGATATAATATAATGTGTATTCAAATTAAAACTATTTAAAATCGTGATTTGCTCTCGTAAATCATAAAAAAATGTTCAGATATGGGTACAACCTTGGGTAAACAATGTATGGAGAAAGAGCTAATTATTTTTACCCAACCGATACAAACTTGTGATAAATCACTTTCTCCGGGTTTTTACGTCGTACACCATGAGAGAGAAAGAGACAACAAATATAATACTCCGCTTCTACGTACTGTCACAATGATCTGGGGCTCCTGGGTCACCGCGGGACTCCGCCCACATTTTTACTATGCCACTAAACTTGACACAACTAAACGGTTTTGAGGTTAGATGGTATATTTTTGTTGATATCAATACTGTGAAAAAGTGGTAATACGAAAAAACAAAAACATTATGTCGATATGTGATATGAATGGATGTATAAATACCCTAGCCTTAGTCTTAGCCACGCCCAGGTCCGCCGAGTTCGGTAAAAATCATCAACTGACTACACTGCCTTGGGTAGATACCACTCTATATACTCTAAGGGTACAACAGTACATGTGTACGTCAACAAGTTTTTAAAAAACACCCAATATTAAACATAAAACATGGAGAATTCGCCTGTTTCCAAACTATTTCACATAGATCCCTGGTGTATTTGTGCATACTGTTCAATTTAAGGACTCCCAACACTCCTTCGTCCTGAAGGTTTATTATGGAGAGACCTCTGTAGTGCCTCTTGACGATATAACCTCTTTGCTACATATCCTTTCAGGAGCCGTTCCAGTTGTATAAATCTTTTATTTAATTTTTCAAACAGACAGCACAGGCATTGTTTACTTGTATGATTAAGTTTGTAACTACAACCAGAAAATTATCATTAAATTAAATTTGAGGCTTTAAGAAGTTAATTTCAACTTAACTTTTTTTTCTTTTCCGTGCCATTTTTTACCACTTTTTATTTATTTTAACTCCATACAATAATTTTGTAACTACAGGCAGAATATTATCTTTGAATTGAATTTGAAGCTCTGAGAAGTTAATTTCAACTTAATTTTTTTTTTCTGTTGTTTTTAACTCCACACAGGAGGAGTGAACCTATTTCCGTCTGTCATCTTTGGGGATGCTGGGTGGATAATTTTTTACGACCAAGAAAGAAGTAAGAACTGGGTTTGAATGAGGTTCTCATGTTGTAGGAGGTCTATAAATATTGATAGGCTGGCAAATTTCACCACAACCACCGGTGACGAAGGGATCAACAACACAAGTTCATCTGAGCACCTTCCATTAAAATACCGGTAGAACAGGGACAGCATCCCCACGTTTGGCATATTTCCCGGGTCTGCACCGGTGATTCCATTAAAACAGGGACAGCATCCCCACTTGACGTCTGAGCTTCAAAGATTTCAATCGGATTATTATTATAGAGGAATCTATCTTACGGACCATCCGTTTCTGCACAGAATCGAGTGGTTTTTTTTTCAGATGTTTTTGAACTCCAGACCAGAGGTGGCTGTCAATTCAACAGTGGGAGTGCACTTGTCATTTATACAGGGTCAGTATTTATGTACTTTTAAACTATCTGCTAACTAACTAATCATCACGCCGGTGATTTTTCACAAAAACGGCGCTATACAAATTATCCAAATATTATTATTATTATTTCTGCGCAGGGGTAAACAAAGTAGGTACATATCTTCGACAGATTGGCAAAAGGGCTGAAGCGCCATTTTGGAAAACTTACACCAGAGCACTTTAAAGTTTTTTTGTTTGACGATAAAATTCACAAGTCTTTAAAAAAAGTTAACTCAGGTAACCCAATGCTCTCACTGAGTCACCTGTAGCGACAAAAAGTTTTTAAAAAAGTCCCAATCTTATGTCGCTTAGATGGCTCAAGCGTTACAAGTAAAGTGATGTTTTATAATATTTGTTTGGTCTTATTTTAAAATTCACACATAGCACATATCACGATAATATTTGATTTATTTGCATAACCACTGCAAGTTTTTTAATCCAACACAAATATAATAGGAAATAACCTCAAAATCTGCTGACATAAATGATACGACTCGATGATGTGAAGTTAGCGCGGACGTAGAACATTCTTAAAAGTGTTGCATTATTATGTGAAGACTTTTCTTGTCTCTTTCTCTCTCATGGTATACTGACGTGAAAACCCGGATAAGAGTTATTTATCGCAGATTTGTAATGGTTGGGTAAAAACATTTTGCTCTCTCTCTCAGTATCTCGTATCAAGTGAAAAATAAAAAACCCAGTTGAACGTAAAATAAAAATATATATTCATGTAAATAAATAAAGAAGATCATATTTCTACGGCGAACCAATCCCCACCTTTATAACACGCTTGGAATGGATGATCCTCTTTAGCCGTGGCAGGCGTGAAGATTCAATATTTCACGGCTTTTGTTGCGGTGGCCCGCGCCATTGTTGCCCGAACAGTGGAGCACCATAAACAAACATCATAACAATGCCAAGTGATTCCCTCATTGTGATCGTGACTGTATAAAAAACTGGATAAAAAAGGGGTCAGACCTCGGAGCAATAATATGCAGGAGGGAGCGCTTCTGTAGTCAGTATTGGTGGTTTTCGCCTGACTCCGCTACACCTGGGCATGGTTATGCCAGTGGCGGCTCGTGACTTTTTAGTTTGCTAGAGTGGTAAGATTGAAAAAAACGTCATCATTAATGTTGTTGTAACCGAAAACATTTTTTATTTTTTTTCTAAATTTCAATTTTTTGTATGAAGATTTTTCAGAAATCCGTGCAGTGCACCACCAAAACTGAAAAATCATGAAAATCTTCATACAAAAAATAAAATCTTGAAAAAATATAAAAATCATTTTCGGCTACAACAACACTAACAATGTCGTACTTTTCAATATCAGCACTCTAGCACACTAAAAACTCACGAGCCGCCACTGGTTAGGACTAGGGCTAGTGTATTCTTAGAGTATACAAGAGGTAGCCCAAGCCAAAGCCAGTGAAGTCAGTTTTGGACTTGTTTTTGATGATTTTAACATGACTCGGCGCAAATGGGCGTGGCTAAGACTAAGGCTACGGTATTTATACATCCATTCATACTATCGACATAATGTTTTTGTATATTCGTATAGCCACTTTTTTCACAGTATTTTTATCAACAAAATATAGCATCTAACCTAAAAAACCGTTTAGTTGTGTCAAGTTTAGTGGCAAAATAAAAAATGTGGGCGGAGTCCTGCCGTTAACCAGCGAAAATAACCAGCTTAAGAACATTACGACAGTATATAGAAGCCGTCCAAGAAATTTGTTGTCTCTTTCTCTCTCATGGTGTACGATGTAAAAACACGGAAACAGTGATTTATTACAATTTCGGATGGGTTGGGTAAAACAAATTAGCTATCCCTCCATATATTGTTCCTTCAAGAGTGTATTTATACATCCATTCATGGCACATGTCGGCATAATGTTTTTGTTGTTTATTTGTATAACCATTTTCACAGTATTTTTATGAATAAAATAATAGGATATAACCTTAAAGTAACAATCTATGGAGAGAGAGAGCTAATTACTTTTACCCAACCCATACAAACTTGCGATAAATCACTTTCTCCGGGTTTTACATCATACACCATGAGAGAGAAAGAGACAACAAAAATATCACACCTCTTTTATGTACTATAAGGATGATCTTGGTCTCCCGCGTCTCTGGGGACTCCACCCACATGTTTTGATTTGCGACTAAACTGGACACAACCAAACTGTTTTTTAGGTTATATGCTATATTTTTGTTGATACAATACTGTGAAAAAGTGCTTATACGAATAAACAGAAATGTTATGTCGACATGTGGAATGAATGGATGTATAAATACCGTAGCCCTAGTCCTAGCCACGCCCAGGTCTGCCGAGTCCGGCGAAAATCATCAAAAACTGAACACACTGCCTTAGATAGGTACCACTCTACGTACTCTAAGGATAAAACCTAAAAAACCGTTGAGTTGTGTCCAGTTATGTCGCATATCAAAACGTAGTGGTTGGAGTCGCCGGAGACGCGGGAGACGAAAAACATGCTTACATACCGAGTGGTGGTGCTATATTATGTGAGAACTTGTTTTGTCTCTTTCTCTCACAGGTTACGACTTAAAAACCCGGAGAAAGAGATTTTTCGAAAATTTCTCCCTACATATATTCTTGCTCTGAGGGTCAGACTCTTGGAGAAACAACGTATGGAGAGAGAGCTAATTATTTTTACCCAACCGATACAAACTTGCGATAAATCACTTACTTCCGGGTTTTTACGTCGTACACCATGAGAGAGAAAGAGACAGCAAATATAATACTCCGCTTCTACGTACTGTCACAATG
The DNA here is from genome assembly GCA_022651775.1 of Drusus annulatus. Taxonomy (NCBI): domain Eukaryota; kingdom Metazoa; phylum Arthropoda; class Insecta; order Trichoptera; family Limnephilidae; genus Drusus; species Drusus annulatus. Next base: position 62,422 of record JAGWCC010000504.1, on the reverse strand, counting down.
ATCTTGGGCTCTGGGTCACCGCGGGACTCCGCCCTCATTTTTTAACATGCCACTAAACTTGACACAACTAAACGGTTTTTTAGGTTATATGCCATATTTTTGTTGATATCAATACTGTGAAAAAGTGGTTATACGAATAAACAAAAACATTATGTTGATATGTGATATGAATGGATGTATAAATATCCTAGTCTTGGTCTTAGCCACGCCCAGGTCCGCCGAGTCAGGTAAAAATCATCAAAAACTGACTACACTGCCTTGGATTGATACCACTCTATATGCTCTAAGGTCAGACCTAATATAGGTACGTTTATACGAGTGTTTTTATTTTTGAAGTCCATATTATAAAGGGTGTTTTATGAGGTATCGGTTGAGTTGAGTGTGTTGCTCCATTGGATTTTATTATGTGTTCTTATTGGTACGCAACATTTTGTGACGGCCCCCGTGGTCAAGTAGTTAAGACGCTTGACTCAAATTTCAACGTAAACCAATTAATATATAATTGATATAGGTTACTTTACGCTTAACTCATATAAAATATGATACAGTATAAAAAAATTGACGTGTTGTCTCTTTAAATTCATATTATTTGTCTCTTTTTCTCTGTTCCTTTGTTATAATTTAAATGTTACTCTATTGTTTTCTCATTGTTTCGTTATTTTATTTTAGATTTTTTTTTCTTCCTCTGTATGTATATATAACCGCACACTTTGAATTTTTTGTTTAGTTCAATTTTGTACCCTTATGATGCTTGGGCTAAGCGAAACCGGTCGGTCATAAAAATTAAAATGATATTTGTGGTCGTATAAAAGGTTATTTTTTCATTTCCTTAAATATGTCAAACCACAAAGTGATTTCTTTCTACGAAAACATATAATATATAGTAGGTATATTTGCGGCACGTTTCAGAGTAATAGATACTTATAGTATCGCCCTGGTGAAAGACCACCATTCAGAATCGAAACGTTGCTTGAAATGGCTTTAGCCGTGTTTGGTGACCAGATCTGAATAACCAGGTATTTATTAACCTTCCTCTTACCTCATCTCCTCCCCCTTTCCACTACTTTTAGCCACTCAAAATACCCAAATTGGGGATGCCATAGTCAAATGTGTTATGACACATACTAATTAAATAAAATTTAATGGCGCACGTCGGGTTTGAACCCGCGACCTTTGGATACGTAGTCGAGCGTCTTACCACTCGACATTCGAAGTTATTTGATACCTATCCACTGAAAAATAAAATACATGAAATCTCAGAGCGGCGTTTGCCTCGCCTACCCCACTACGCGGCGAAGCCTTCCATAAAGAACGGTCCATTGTTCTAAAAGCCGGGATAATTATTGGTGCCCCAACTGGGGGCAGCTCCGGCCGCCGCGAGATGGCGAGTCATTCACAGTCCGTGGATTCGAGATTCGAAATTAGATATTCGAGAGTCGAAACATCTCGCGAGTCGCCACACCCCTCCGGCCTCAAAGCCAGATTACCAGATACAAATTGGCGTGGGAACACGTGATCCATCTTCCGAATATCATTCGAATGTGGTATTTTTATATTCATTCTGACTACTTTGCCTAAGGGATGACGGTGCAATTTCACGGTGAACTTTTTAATGAAGTCCGAGCTCGTACTTAGACGTAGGTACCTACATATAAAAATAAACGAACCGAGTAAGTATTTCAGTCTAAGAGAGTGTCTAAAAAGTACGAGGCGTGATTAAAAGCACATAACATTTTGGTAAAACTGATATCTGTTTTCTTAAACATCAAAAACCCTTCATCGATCCGTTCAACGAGCTCTGGTTTCATGAAATGTACACAACATCTTCAGTCTGGAAGTCACCTTTTCTGTCTATCATGGGCTTTGAAAATTAATTTGAAAAAAGAGTCGGAAATATAAATTGTGTGGACTTTTTTCTTGTAAACAAAACAAATCAATGTATTATGGTTTTAGCCATTTGAATAATACAGTTTATACATCATCGCTTCGTCTTGTACACTTACCAATTTGTTTTGCTATTATTTGAATGAAATATTCTTTTATATGACCGGTCGGTAGCTGAGTGGACATTAATTAATGATGATCTTAAAGAATTGAAAGTACAATTGAAAAAAATACAATGAAAGCTTAAATAAAAAACCGTTACGACATTTTCTTAGTTACTAAATAAATAACACCCCCATTTCTTATACACAAACACAGCTTTTATATGTAGATATAAAAATTATACATTAGTGTAACACTTCTATACAATATTATGTACTATCTCTGTTTAATATAAAAATAAATATATATTCCAGTATCTCATATTTCATCACACTTTGTATTTTATTTCGTTCGATATAACTAAAATAACTATAACAACATAAATGGTCCAAAAACCAGTGATACTGAAAAAAATTCACAGATTGAAAGTTTCAATCTGTTCTCTTAAGAAATATCTCAATTCATCGTATTTTGATTAAATTCTACAATAGCAAAGGAAGAGGGACACATATTCCCTGGCACTGTTCAAAAAAATTGCAATACGATATACTCGTATATCATATTTTGACCTTAGACCATGCCATATAACTGTAAATAATTTTCTTTGCGAGTACGTACAACCGCACTTTTCAAATTTAAAAAAGATTCTTTAAAATATATATGATGCGAAAGAATATATGATGCGAAAGTGAATGGAAGAAGATGTCAAGGACGCCCGAGGAAGACATGGCACGATCAAGTAAATCAAATACTTGAATCGGGTCATGTGAAGAGTCAAAATAACAGAAGAGTATATGAGACGATGTATGAATGTGAATGAAGCAAGGAGTGTGTGCCAAGACAGAGTTATATGGCGGTCCGTCCTATCTGCCAACCCCTGCGGGGAAACGGCGTGATGGTTAGTTAGTTTATCTCCAAAATTCTCACCTATCTAAGTACCTGTAATGTATTTTAGCAGACATCATTCTATATTAGAAATGGGTGGATTAAAGAAAGTAATATTTTTTCTTGTCAAGTTAAGTCACATCTCGTGATTTTTCTCGGGTAACACCTAGTTTTTTTTAATATTATATTTGTATATTTATCATGAAAATTGATCAAACAGATTACTACAAAAAATAAATCACAAAAATCTTTCTGTTTGCGAAAGGAAGAACGGTATTAGTAAAAAAAACCTGTTTTGAATTAAGTATGCAGAATTGTTCCTTAGACATATCTTGCAAAGAAAATGATATGATTCAGAAAATAAAATAAAGTGAGATTATCTTTTTAAAAAGGACATATGACATGATTACATGAAAAAATCTAAATTTAAAAAAAAAATGGCTCTCCTGGAAACCTGCGTTTTTTTACTCATTCTGTTCTTTTTTTAACAGAATTAATACCTGCATTTTTATATTCTTTAATTTTAATAAAACACTACTATCCACCACTAGTATTCACATTAACAATATTTACAACTTTATGATCGATTGAAAACACAGTTAAACAATAATACCATCCATGTTTGTTATAAAACGTTCTGTCATTCCTATTTTGTTTCAAGCAAACAATAATCTAAAAGAACAAAAGCTCTCAAATCTTAGCAATCATTGTATTCATAAAATTCTGCATCAAATGCCAATACATCGCCATAGATCTGTTGTTACCTCTCCCTTTTTCTCGGCAACTTCGCGTGTTACAGAGGATTCCAATGGAGCTCTAAGCGGCAGGACCACGTCTCAGACTCCTTGATCTTTGCGGTAATAAATTAAAAATCTAATAATTCATAAAGCATGAGTCGCAAATTCCTCGCAACCCTTCACAACTGAGCCGATAAAAAATTATTAATCGTGTAAATATGCGGCCGGAGATTCGGGGGGCTAAGACAATCGGGCCCGGGTTGGCCCCCCCTGCAGCTCACGGGTGGCGCGCTGTCTGCGAGGCCCGCGGCCCGGAGCGCGGGAGGGGTGCGGGGGAAGGGCAAGGGTTAGAGGAGGGTCAGGTGGGGAGAGCAAAGCAGCCGCCCTGTCTGCCGAAACGCACTCATTCCGTTGTCCGACTTGGATTCAAATAATATGATCATTATATTATTAACACAGGCTATCACCAATAAAATCTAAGCGACGACTCAATTAGGTAAAACCCCAGAACAAGAATACATGTGGAGAGAGAGCCAAATACTTTTACCGAACCTATACAAATTTACGATAAATCACTTTCTCCTGAGTTTTTCGGTCGAAAACCGTGAGGGAGAAAGAGAGACAAGACAAGTTATTTCATAATATCACAACACTTTTAGGTATGTAAGAATGTTTTCCGTCTCCCGCGTCTCCGGCGACTCCGCCCACTACGTTTTGTTATGCGACAAAACAGGACATAACTCAACGGTTTTTTAGGTAATATCCTATATTTTCGTTGATAAACAATACTGTGAAAAAGTAGCTATACAAATAAACAAAAACATAATGTCGACATGTGCCATGAATGGTTGCATAAATAACCTTGCCCTAGCCCTAGCCACGCCTGAGTCAGGAAAAAATCAACAATCCTGACTACACAAGCTATGCCTCTTGGTATATTATTGCTCTGAGGTTAAAACTTCACCCTTAATCATCGAACAGCCCGTAACGGAAGAACTGACCAACCTGAATATTTCAGTGACATTAATAACCTCAGCTTCCACTAGTATCCTGCCTCTTTACCATATTTATCCTTTCCCCACTTCAACCTTATGTCTTTCTTCGAATTTGGGGAACCATGTATTGACTAATGATACTAAGTATCGCCCTGGTGAAAGACCACCATTCGGAATTAGCCGTGTTTGGAGACCAGATCTGAATATCCAGGTACTTTCCAACCTTCCTCTTCCCCATCTATTTCCCCTGACAACATACCCAATTTGGATATGACATAGTCTCACTGGCTCTTGCGCGGTATTCACTTTATTTATTTTTTTGTTTTAGAATGTTGTACAGATCTGCAAATTTTATCAATGCAAGCGGCCAAAAGATGAACTAACGGCCAAATGACATATTTTTAATAACATTGCTTTAACACTTTTAGCACTTGTTGCTCTAATATCTAAATTAGCAACGTTCCCACTGCGCCAGTACTTACGCACTTTCGATCCTTACCTAAAACGAAAAAAAAAAGTAATTTAATTTATTATTTTCGCCCCTTTAATAAAATAATAAGAAATGGGTAACGGAATCACCGTGAAACAGCACTACCACCAACACGCCTCATTTACTCATTTACCGGCTTGTGTGCGTGACGTTTTAAAAATAGATCGCTAGAAGTCGTGGGACGGGAGGGAAGCGAGAAGATGAGAAGGGGGAGGGACGGGAGATAGGTAGATACCCACTTGGGATGATCACCATTAATAAACCCGAGCCCATCGGGTTGCGAGACCTTTCGGCGTTTCCAAGACGAAAACAAATAGAAGAGAGAATAATAATAAAAAATAAAAACAACATGCCCCGGAATCCCTCGCGTTGCATTGTTTTTCGTTACTAAGTAGTCCCTTTGACGGGCAGAGGCCGATTGCGGCCGGCCTGCCTACGTCTCTATCAGATTAACTCTGGCCATTAACATCGGAAATTATTTCATAATTAGTCGTACGAATTTTATCAGTTTTCGGCCGATTGAAATCACGAGTTTCCGTGTTACAGTGCACTATAGAAAATTGAATTATGTTAACAGTTGTACAAAAAATACGATTGCGGAAAATTAACTGATTTTTTGTAAAATGTTTTTTTCTTTAGTACTAATCCTACACTTTGAGAAAAATGAGATGCGTTGAAACGAAAATAATTTTTTCATCAGTACTAATCTTACACTTTGAGAAAAATGAGATGTTTAAATAAATAAAAATATTCATAAGTATTAATTATACAATCTGTGAAAAATGAGATACGTTGAAATAAAAATGTTTTTCATTAGAACTAATCTTAAACTTTGAGAAAAATGAGATGCGTTGAAACAAAAATGTTTTTTTCATTAGTGCTAATGTTACACTTTGAGAAAAAGTAGATGCGTCAAAATAAAAACATGTTTTGTCATTAGTACTAATCTTACACTTTGAGAAAAATTAGATGAGTTGAGAATAAAATTGAAAAGTACTAATTTAAACTTTTGAGAACTAAAATAAAAATTACACTCTGAAAAAAATGAGATGCGTCGGAAGAAAAGCTGCAGGTTTGTTTAAGCTCATTTTGAAGCAGCATAAACTCTCTGTCTGCGAGCTCTATCTTTACAAAATTTGAACAACTTTTCTGTTCGGGTTGTCTAGGTCAACACAATTATTTTTAGCTTGCACGCCATTTTTAAAGATTTGAAAAAATCATAGCGTTTTCAAATATTGAATTGGATCATTTAAATATCCATTTACATACCGGGCGTAGCCGGGTAGTAAATTATGTTAACTATGTAATCATACAAAATTTGTTTAAATGCCTTTGATTACCCAACTTCAATAGTACAGAATGCAGTAGAATTGAGATGTCACGGGTTCAAGCCCGGCGTGCGTAATTAACTTTTATTTAATTAATATGTGTTATAACACATTTAATCAGTATAAAATAATACATAGTATATTTGCGACACGTTCCAGAGTGGTAGAGATACTCTGAGTATCGCCCTGGTGAAAACCGCCATTCAGAATGGAAACGTGGCTTAAAATGGCTTTAGACGGGCTTGGTGACCAGATCTGAATAGCCAGATACTTCCAATCTTCATCTTTCTCATCTCCTTCCCCTCCCCAATACCTTCAGCCTCATAACATAACCCCGATTGAATATGCCATAGTTTCACTGGTTATAGACGATTTGGAGCAGTTGGGACTCTTGTGTGGTATTCACAATATTTTTATTTTTTTTAAAGCTACAGCCAAACTCTAAAAAGCTTTTCGGTTGAAATGCCAACTTTCGTTTGCTCACGCTCCAAAACTCTATCCATTATTTAAAAAAACGTAATAATTTTTCAATTCCATTAATGACTCTCGCTGGATATTTACGTCATTCTAAAAAATTGAATGCAATAATTTTCTAATCCATTACAAAAAAAAACTTTTAAAAAATTATTATTATATTCCACATCAATAAATTGATCATCCCTGGCACAGGTAGGTAATATTGATTCTTGTATAATGTTTAAATTATCCACGAAGACGGTTTCGAGTCCTTTATTTTTTGTTTCAACGTTATTATTTGTTATATTTCACGTCTGTGTGCGTGTATACGCTCATTGCCTACTCCTTCGAGGTGGTGGTGGATGTATTTTGAAACAATTTTAAGTGGCATTATGTGCCGAAGCTGACTGAAGGCGTAATCTCTCGGAGCAACAAAGGATGAACGCCATCCCAATAAATAAAAATGATTAGAGTAGTACTTAACAAGTTGCCAACATCGCGTGTGAACTGGGTTCCGAATCACGACTGAGCATTAGTTGGAATTTTATTTTGAATCTAACTACCTGACATATATTTATTTAAATCACTCTTAAAACGTTAAGGAAATGCGATTGAATCACAGATAAGTTCAAAATGTTTTATGCCTACTTAAGTCACTCAAATAAAAAATTGAAATAATTTTAAAACAGCGTTATTCGTTCATAAAAAAACACATTCTTGTTCTGAACTAGCTCTTATACTATTGTACAACCGTCGCTGGGAAGGCAAAAAGGCTTAAGCCACGCTTTGGTTAGAAAAATAAAAAAAAATAGTTAATTATGCAGTTTTTATCAGTTTGTATTTCTGCATCGAATGCTCTGACTCTGATTTGATTCTGAAGACTTTTGTGGCCATCAGAATTCTAAAATATATTTACCATTTGGGAGAAGGCTTGACTCAAGCGACACAAGTTTGGGACTTTTTAAGCTTTCTGTCGCTCCAGATAACTCAGTGAGAGCACTGAGTTCTTTCATAGTGAGTTTTGCAACTAAACTTTTTGAAGAAGGTAAGCATAATATTTTGTAAAATTCCTAGATGCGCAAAGTGTTTCTTTGTGCGGGCGGCTAGTTTAAAATATTTGCGGGATTGGTCATTATATTTGGGGGGTGCAATACATCTTTACACCTATGGACGAGCCGTCCCCGGCCTTGCCCACGACTAATATACGATAAACGTTTTGTTTCAACTAATCCATTACGAGTACCAACTAGCTTTAAAGTACTCGTATAGAGGGTTGTTTTATTTTACGTTCTGTCATTTTCCCGAGTTCAGCCATGTAACATATCGTCACTGGAAAGGCAAAAGGGCTAAAGCTTTGGGAAGCTTACACCATAGCACAAGTCTTCAGTACCTGGTTGGATTTTGAAAAAAAAATATAACGCAGGTAACTCAATACTCTCACTGAGTTACCTAAAGCGACAGAAAGCTTAAAAAGTCCCAAACTTGTGTCGCTTGAGTCAACCTTTCTCCCAAATGGTAAATATATTTTAGATGGCTGAAGGGTCACAGACATCTTCAGAATCAAACGAGAGTCAGAGCATTCGATGCAGAAATACAAACTGATTAAAACTGCACATTTAACTCATTTTTACCAAAGTGTCGCTTAAGCCCTTTTGCCTTTCCAGCGATGATATTATCAAAGTTTTTTTTCAATTTATGCTTTTTTAATAACATTGAAATTCAGTGAAATCTTTAAATAATGTATGATGAAAGTGTTCAAGCTGTTGATTTCCATTTTGAAACGTTATTAAATGAGTGGAAATTACTTTATTAATACTAATTTGCCTTGCCCCATGAAATCAATCTTTATCGCCCTAGAATAAAAAGTGTCGGAACGCTCAAGCCGGGCCGGGCCGGCCATAACGAGCGGTGAAATTCAACAATATTATAATACAACAAACATCGCTCCTAATCACACGGAACTAGTCAATCAGCGGTGTAATCAGACAGGAATGCCCCAATCTGTCGACTTGTAAACTGGTTCACAATATCCTCAAGTTATTACCAATTAGAAGTGCCGAAAACAAATAGATAGGTGATTACTCGGTGCGGCCGGCCGGGCCTGGTAATTGGTAATAATGAAAGGGTACTGCTTCGGGGTTCGGGCCCGGGACCTTTGCCCACCCAGGGTGGCCCTTGCCCGGCGTGCCCGAGGAGGGCGGGGACATCTCGTAGGGCCGACTGCAGAGATGGCAAATCGAAGGGTTTTTGAGGCTTTTGATGATTTCTAAGGTTATATTTAATATTAACCCTTATCTTGGCAAGGTAAAAAATATAATGTCAGGTTAAAGATAAGACAACAAGCTACAATATTTATTTAAACTGACCATAGGTGTCAGCAATTTACAGGACGATAAAGAAGAGATTTTCTGAAGTGTTGTCATTACTAAAAATGTTAAAATATTTGTTGAAAAAAATAAAATGATAGAAAACTTGGTGTAACATATATGTTACACTACCAAGATAAGGGTCAACCTTCCTCTTTTCCATCCACTTTCCCCCCCCCACTACCTTCAGCTTCACAACATACCCCAATTAGGAATGGCGTAGTCTCACTGGCTCTAGACGGTTGAGAGCAGTTGGGACTCTTGTGCGGTATTTACTATAGAGAAATAAAATAGATAAAAGTGTGCTTTATTTTAATATAGACCAGATTTAAATGGACTGGCAACTTTTGTATCTCACTTAATTCTCCAATTAAGGTAAGTACTTACTGAAATAATCAATTTGTAAAAAAAAATTTTAGTGCAATTTTTTTATGCACCCTACTAATCTTATATTTATTGAGCATTCTTATCTTTAGTCATCCATTTCAATAAAAGCTGTATCGACTGTCCGGCTATTCGGCAGTCTGGATCGAATCAGAATAAATCATAGTTCCATTTTGAAACAATAAAAAGCCCAGCGGACCCCTAAAGAGTTATTTCCAATAAGCCAAAAACAATCCGGTGATGATGCGGGTCTCGGGAATTGATGAAAAACTATAGACGATGTGTTATTTTGAATGGGCACTATGAAACCAGTTAAACTGAATAACAAATGTTTCCGACCGCAAAGGTTAACGAAAATAGATTAAAGTAATATTTTTGAAAGCGGAAAAGAGAAAAATTTGCATATATTTATATTTTCAATCGTATATAGTCAGGCCCGGCCCTGAGCCAAGCGGCGCCTGGCACAGGTAATTTGTTTGGCGCTCCTTGTCAAAACCTAAATCAAAACACTTAAATTTTGTTCAATTTGTCCCCTTTCCACACCCCCTGTGATTTTTTTCTTTAAAAAAAAAGATGGGTACCAACTCGTATCAAGTATAAAACGAGAGGCGCGATTTTTCATCGGGAAATTTACCGGTTCCACTGTCATCCATGGATTTTTTCATTTCATATAATAAGCAGGCGCTGGAAAAAGGCACTGTAATTAGGTACTTTCAGTGCCTTGCCAATGCGCCTGCACAGGATTGGCCTTGTATATAGTTACTGTACAGTGTTTCAATCAGTATTGAATTCTACCTTGGTAGTGTGATATATTAGGTAGTCTCTTATCAAATGTTTATTCAGTCGGTTAAGCAGTATTCTACTTATCGACTCAATGGATTCAAAATCAGTAATGGCGATGTTTTCACATTACTTGCTTTCTCAAAAATATCCTGGACTTGACAGGGACTAATCAAATACTGTTTTTTTTTTTATCATAAAGGGGAATTTATAATTATAATAAAGTTAATTGAGTGCGATATGGATTTTTCGTTGCTGGAGGATCAATTCACAACTTCATACAATTGCGATAAACTTATTTTTCCATAAGCAGTAAAAACTTTCAAATGATAAACTCGGACCTTGTGAAACTTGATCAGCTTTCCTTTCTATGGAATTTCTAAGTCAACGCAACTATTCTCGAACATGGAACTTCCAAATATTCCAGTAACTATAAAATAGTCAAAATAATAATAGTCACCAGTGTTTAAATGTATATTTTGCATGAACCGCTGACAGTAGGTATCTACCTAATAATAATAATAACATTGCATTTATAAAACTCAGTTTTGTGATATTTCACCTCAAGTGCGCTCTAATAGAAAATCTTAAAAATAAATTAAAAAAACTGTGTGACCCCATTTAGGAGTCATGTTCTTAAAATTACTTTAAAATAACGTTACAAATAATCATGCAGCTAAAATATTAATCCTACTCCCATCATCTCACTTATTCTTCGCTCTCAAATGTAAGCGATAATTTTCCATTATTTCTGATGAATTAAACTAGATTTTTAGTCCTTTTCTTCAAACTTTTTTTTGCAAACATTACTATAAATATTTTTTGGCGAGGTGGACTGTATATTTATATATATATATATATATATATATATATATATATATATATATATATATATATATATATATATATATATATATATATATATATATTAACCTTATCAGGAACCGAACTTGAGATTACCGGTCCAGGCGCATGAATTGTAACTAATTCTTATAATTCATATTTAACTTAATTTTTCACATATTCTGCTCTACATTTGTAACATCTAGCGTACCAGGCCGCTCCCTTGTTTTTGGCTGCATTCCATGACTTTTATTGAAATGTTGATGTAAATAATGGGCACCATTAGTATGCGCGTTCCCAGGGCTCACAGGTGGCTGCCCCGCGCCACCCTGCCCTACCCCACCAGTCCCACCCTAACCTGCCCAGTGCCCAGCCTGGGACCTACCTTTATTCATTGGTCGGCGTGCATCTACCCACTTGAGCGGATCTGCTATAGTGAAGTACTTACCTCACTTATATGTTTTGGTAGGTAGGTACCTCTTTAAATTCATTTGCCTTATAATGTTATTAAATTTGGAGGATGTTCTATTTTTTTATTTGTTTTATGCAAAATAAGGATTTTACAATGTGGTGGGTAATTTTTTCGACCGCCATGGAATTTTCTGGGTTATGGCGGAGTTTCGAAGTGAAGAGTATGTTGGTACCTGCTTAACATAGTTCGGTGGTAAATATTAGAATTGGAGGCAGTTCTATTTTTAAAACTAATCGTAGGCTAATAAACGTACATAGTTTGATAAATAGGAAATGTTAAAATTCATTATAAATATGCTCAATCTTTATGTGACTGAAAGGGTACCTGGGTATTCTTTTCGATTTTCAACATGAATTTTTTTAATGTTCCAGTAAGTCTAATCGGTTGAAACTTCCTGACTTCTCCACAATAGTGAAAATGAACAATTGAACATAGCCCATGAAAAGGGTGGTATGTGAGCGGAAAACGCTTAAGTAAAATTTACACCTTCTGATGACTGAAAGGGTACTGGGTACCCTCATATGTTTTATATGGAATTTGAAACTTGTCCATATTTATAAATCATTTTATCTTATTTTAAACGTTAAATATGATGTGCTGTTGTGTTCAAAGTACATCACCTGTATCCTTAATATGTGAAATTCCTATCCACTTCCCCAAGTCTTGAACTGAGTCAAAATGTATTACGCCATAGTGGTCCAGCAAACTTCTTCAGCAAATTATATACCGTAAAAGAAACCTTCATATCAGTTTTAAAAGGGTTTAGTTTTCTTCAATCATATAAGGATTAATAATATTGTTAGTATTGGAGGCAGTCCTGTTTCAAAATGAAAAGTATGAAGGTACCTACTTAATTTACATTGTTTGGTGGGTAAGTACTTTCTTATATTCGTAAAAATATGCATAATGTTATTAAAATTGGAGGTAGTTTTTTTTCAATGTGGAGAGTAGATTTAACTTGACAACGTTACTCTGCGGTCTGACAAAAGACTGACGCCATTTTTGTTTTATAGCTGTCAAATTTTTTTCATTTGGTTTCATTTTGTTTTTATGATATAAAGCGATACAAATGGAAAGACCTTTTATATATTTATGGACGAAGCAATCTTCTTATAATTTTGGTATTCGTTGACTTTTATAACCTGGACAAAGTCCCGACGATTCCAGTATTTAGACGATTTGCCGCCAATTGAAGTTGTGTTACCAGCTTCACGGAAAATAACTATCCTTGAAAAGTATTCATTATTTTTGATTGGTTGCTGTATTTTAATTTGGTTTTTAAATTTACAAAAATTTCACTATAATTATTATTTTTAAAACTCTGAAATAAATTTTAAAATTCAGAAGATAATTAAGTGTTGCAAAAAAAAGTATAGCCTACGTTTAGGGATTATTTTGCATTAGTATCCCAATATTTATGGCGGTAACGCTTCCGACTGTAAAGTTATTCGTGTCTAGTTGTACCCAATCTTCAATGATTTGAATTTATTTCTCCAAAACAACACTCAACATTATTATTTTTTACTTAGTACGTACCTACATAATGTGAGGCAGCAATAAATTCCCCCCCATTTAAATAAATTTTCCATTAACAGGTAATGTGTCATTTTTTTCAAAAGCCTTATCTCTTTTACGGCAACGAGAACAACATGGCGATTGTCCAGGGGTAATAAATTATTTTTTATAACCTGAACCTGAAAAGATATCGTCAAAAATGTTCCCGGCCGAATACATTGTAAATTTAACAGCCCGATGTTTGATATTATTATTTTCTTGACTGCTAAGTACATACTTAAAAGGGGCGCATTTTTTCAAAGAGCTGACTTAAAGACAAAATTAAAAGATAAAAGTGTACGTATATTTTATATAAAAAGGTGTTCAATAAACGTGCATGGTGGAAAAAAAAATATAACCAAGACGCCATCAGAACTCAAAATATTTACTTTGAATCTCAAAGGAAAATGACAAATCTCTTCAATCTAAATCAGTTTCTATTTCGCAAATAAAAACAACAAAGTAAACAATATGGATTCACAAAAAAAGTTGTTTTGTTTAATTTAAGCTCCATAACTCATGGTAGTAATGACTGTGCTAGCTGAAAATAGTTGTGTTGTCCTAAATATTTGAGATTAAAAAGATGTACAAATTTCATGTAACCCGACCGACATTTCATGAAATCCGTTTTTTTTTTTACTTGAGCTCACAGATTTTATGCTTTGTGCCTTACGTAATGTACACGCAACACATTCTAAGACTTTACACTACTAAAAACTGTTTTTCATAAAGACAGAGCTCACCGTGCAAGACTTTTTTGTTGTTTCATCCACAAAGATCTAGTATCTATCTAGATATCCAACAACTGGAAATAATTGGATTATGGGAACGATAAAAGGAAAATTCACGAAAATTTAACATCTCTCATTCTTTTTTAATTTAAAATAGAGATGATGAAACTCTGTCGATCTGATTGTGTGATGTTGCAGTGGTGTGTAATGGTTGTATGCTAAGGTTCTACAGTCAGTGGCTCAGGCGAGCACATATCCCACGTGTTCTGCGCCAGACTCTGCCCTGCGCCTTGCGTCCGAGGAGCCAAAACTCCTGAGTCACGCTACCAAATTATTTCTAGGTTCACGCTATTCGTTTGTTTTGGGCGGCAGCGGACATTCTTCAGTCCTCACGAACTAGCCCTGTTTCTCTGCGTCATCTCACATCCCGCTAACTACCTTCTCGATCTACAGGTACGTGATTTTATCTGCTTATTACTTAGCGGGTTATTAATAAGTGTGCAGGTCGTATTTTAGACAAGTGTTGAATGCAAAACCTTCAAATAAGCAAATATTATCGTATTAGCTTACCGCTGATAGCTCCATTATAACCTCTCCAACGGAGCTCTCAGAGAAAGGACCACACGTGGGTAGATACTTGTTTATTAGGTATATTAATCAACCTAATCTACTAACATTATCACTGACGCAACAAGAATCACAACAGAATTACTCGCTTTGTCTGCTTAGATATTAATCAAACTCTTCGAAATTATCTTTAATAATAATATGATGAAAAAACGGAAAGGCTTCTACACAGGCAGAATACTCTGGAACAGAAGTTCAGAACCAATCTACCACAAAGAAAGCCTTTTCGTGAACAGGGAATGTTCTAATCTTCAACTGCTCGTGTGTAGATATTTACATGATTTTATCTGACACCAATACATATCAAGGTACTTTATATGTTTAAGGTTTCCCAAATCTACGATCTAAGCTTATTCCGAAATATTTGGTCAAATATCTTTCTCTTTTCCTTCCTTACTTGAGAATTTATGTTTGGTAAATTATTCAATAAGAAGGCGGCCTTCATGGTCGAGTGGTAAAACGATCGACTGCGAATCCAAAGGTTTCAGGGAGGTAGATACTCTAAGTATTGCCCTGGTGAAAGACCACCATTCAGAATCGAAACGTTGCTTGATTGAAATGGCTGTAGTCGATTGTGACCAGATCTGAATAGCCAGGTACTTCCCAATCTCCTTCCCCTCTCTATAACCTTTAGCCTCACAAAATACCCCATTTGGGCAGCGCCGGATCCACCATACGTTCAAACTGTGCAAAAAACATAGGCGAAAATCTCTGAAGGGGCGCCGTGAAAAAAAAACCTTATTTAAATTTACTTTAAATATTCTAAATCATATCAAAATTTCCCCATATCATTTTAAAATTACCCACATCATGAGGTGATTATGTTTTTTATTGCGCTGGCAGCATCGCTGTTCATTGAACGACTAGCGAAAATGTATAGTGATTATTTGAACGTAAAGTCTGTTTTTCTATGGAGTGTTTTACGTCAAAGTTATGAGCAGCAATGTCTACAACCAATCACGGTGCCCGTCACTTTCATTCAAAAGTGAAAATAAACCGTTAGAGATGGTACATATTTTTGTCACGGTGACATTGTATTGGTGACTTTCCGCTTATTTGGTTTTTCAGAATTCGTTTCGTATAACAGTAAAAAAAAATTAAGTTTATTTTTGAATCATGTGATTTTTGAGTAATATAAAAAAAATATGAATGAAATCCCGCACCTCCGCTATCGATTTTTTTCTATAGCTATTAATAACTGGTTCCAAGAGTAGTGACAGCCAATTTTAGATGTAACATCCCTAAGACGCAGCTGTTCTGTTGTATGAGGAAAATCTTGTTATACGAAAATAAACTCTAAAGATAGTTACTTTACAGTTCATTCTCGTATGAATTTATAAAGTTGGATCTGTCCACTGTTTATTCGGGGAATTTTCTTGATGACATTTGACAGCTGTGAATTTCGATGCATAATACTTTACCACTGTGTGCCTTTAGATGTTTTGGATTATATTAGTGTCTAAAAATTAATTTGTGTTAGTTACAGTTTTAGTTACAGCGCCCTTGAGGTGATTTTGTTGACCCTGAACTAATATTGGCCAAAATTATGTCAAAATACAAATAATACGAGAAGAAATACATAGGTCTTACTTTACGTACATATGTAGGTTAGACTTTAGTAGATTTTTGTTTTTGTTGGAAATTATTTTCTATATCTTTAGTAAATAGTGCTTTTGCTAGTTCAGGATTGTGATTGGAATCATTTGTTACAAAACTTAAATTCGCAAAGCAATTTGGAAATGTTTGATTATTTGTGTCAAATAAAAAAGGATTACGGAGAGGGGGAGGGTTCGGGGGCGCACTAGTACTGACTGCACAAGGCGCTAGATGTCGTAGAACTGGCCCTGCATTTGGGGATGCCACAGTTTCAATGGCTTTAGAAGGTAGGAAGCAATTGGAACACTTGTGCGGTATTCACTATAAAAAATAGAATAGTGCCCTATTAAATAAAAGTCGCTTTTACACTCCCAAAATACAGTGCATAACAATTTACCTAGTAATAATTGCTGTGGGTATTTCGTGTATATTTAGAAAACTACATCAGGAGTTGTATTTCCATTTTAGAATTATATTTTTCACTATTCATTTCTATTATTATTATTCATTTCCCTGTCTTTTCAAAAAACTGCATTTCTATTTAGATAAAGCATAAACGCAATTAAAAATCTTTGATAAAGTATTAGAAACTTTTAAAATTCCTCAAGAGTCCAATAAAAATATTTACATTGCCACCCACTCTTCCGCTCCGAGAACATACAAATGATTACTCACAATATTTTATTACCTATCTTAACCCCTAGATACCCGTAACATTAATATTATTTAAAGGTTATAATTTTGACCAATTATACGACTACCATCAAGATAAAAGTTGAAATCCAGTCCTGTCGTTGGAGCAAGTTGAACGGACAAATTGTCTCGAACGTCCCTGTCCATTAAGGCACAATATTATACGAATTAGGGTACCACACGCCATAAAGTAGAGTGCAAAACCGTGCACGGCCCATATAAGTGTCGTTCCTTTTGTTTCAAGCCGCCATATAGACAAAAAAAGATCGCTCTCTTACGGGTAAATATTTTTGTGACATCTTGTGTCATTGGAAATCTCTTTGTAGTTGAATGGTTTACAGTCGGTATCCAATGTATCCATTCACTCCCCGTTATTAGGGTGCAAGCCTTATCGATGCTTTTATCTTAACGTTCTCCCAAAACCGCCGATTTCTCGTGAACAAACCTTTTGTGTGAAAATTTTCCCTGAATGCATTCCGGCCAGCGGCCAGCCTATCTGACATTCCTAGCGGCGTTAAAACCCTGGTAATGAAGAATAGAGGCAGGGAAATTTCCAGCTACATAGGTGGGAGTAGTGGAGAAGAGATAGCCCCCCAAACAGTTTCTCGTTAAGTGACGGCTGATTAGGCCGGATCGCGCTGAGAAGAGGACAATGGGGTTTGTCACTTGTTTCAGGAATGCGTATAACTTTTCGGCATTCCTTTTCAAATAAATTTGGGGTTTGGTTTTTTTTTCGAAGAATTTATTATTATTATCTTATCAGTTAGGAATTATTTCAATGAAATAGTTTTGGTATAATACAGTCGCACGATTATTTTTTTAAATTTGTAAGCTGCTGGGTGAGTAATGGGTATGGATATATAAGTTTTTCAATATTATAGTCTTGTCACTGATAGCCCGTTGAAACCTTTCTTCCTATTACATTCGTCGTTCATAAAAGAGGAAGAGAGAGAAATTACATTGAATGTATCACCAACACGCCTACGGGATAATAAATAGTTGATTTTTGATGTACGCCAAAAATAAAATAAATGTTGCGCAAAGAAAACTTATTTTTATTAAGTGTAAAATTTATCGAAACCACATTGATGATTAGATAATTACAAGACTTATTTTTATCAATTCAAAATCTTACACACCAGTTATATAATATAATAATATTATAAAATTTCCAAAAATGTTCTTAATTTTGAACCTACCTAGCAGCTTTTTATAATCGATTTATTCTGAATGGCTTTATTTGTTGGCAACTCACTAGCCACAGATAAAAACAAGACAATTTTTTTATGGTGAATGTCATTTTTAAATACAATACGACACGATATTCGTCGAAAAGTTCCAAATGTTTGTAAACATAACATAACAGTTTATATGTAGTTACGCAATCAATTCCAAATATGTATATGAATCTAAAAAAATGGTAAGCAATTTACCTAAACATTTTTAACCTATAATTGACTATAACAAATTGTTGATTTTTGTTGGTCGTGAATTTTATATTTCAGGGTCGGATGTGTTTGGTGCAGACATCTCAGCACTGCGGAAGTGTCAACCGCTCTCAGGCCTTTCTATTTTTCAGTCCATCCAGATTTATTTGGAAAGTTTCCAGATGAAAGGGTACACAACACAAATTTCACTACAATTATTATACCCAATTCAAATATTTGATTAAGCAATCAACATTTTCTCTATGTTCTCAGTATGTTCACGTACTTAAATTAATTCTAGGCTGTCAATGAAAATTCCCTGAAACAACTCAGTGCCGTTCTAGAGGCACAGCAAGCAAAGACGAGATTACCGATAACTCCTCTTTCATTCTACCTTCGTGGAAAGAATCAGAACAAAGGTAATATACATATCAAACCTAAATTATTCTTAATAATAAGGGCCATATTTAAATACTGTCCTATTATGTACTGTCAACAAACCAATGGCTGGTAATTTAAACAATCTTTTAGGTAGCAAGCGATCAACTAAATTGGACTGATATTTCGTTGGAAAGAAAAAGTAACACAATCTCTTTCCTTTTGGTTTGATCTTGATTAACAATTCATTAATACAGTTATAGTAGTTGTGCATTAATACTGGTTTAATGATGCCTCTTTATAACCTATGTATTTTTTTTAAATATTTTGTTTAATTCACTTTTCTAAATAATTTTTCAATACATAATATTCATTATAAATGGTTTTAATTTGCTCATTTTATCTCTATGTCCTGTGAGTTAACGCAAAAATGCTCAGTCATAGATAAAATTGTACATTTTGAAGCAGATAGGAGCAAAGCCAATCTTGAAAATCAAGCATTTGGGGGATATTTAAAAAATATATATTAAGCTTTTGCCCCTAAGTGAAGATGCTAAAAATAACTAAGTTTATTTGCCATATCACCGCTGATAATTTGATAACATTTTTTATATTGATCACGCATGGCTAAGCATCCTTCCTATCTTATTTCTATTTATATAAGTGTTTTTTTGAACTTATCTTTTTCATCAGACGAGATATTAGTGTACTTGTATGTTTCACTCCTTACCACAATAAGAATCTGAGTTCCGCGGCTCTCCTACCTGACCTCATAAAAATTCAACATGTGTTTAACACAGTCATTAACTAGATAACATTATTTGAAAAAACATATTCATGGTGCATATACTCTTTTTGGGGCAGCTATCTATCTCATAATAACATTATTTATTACTTTCAGAAAATCTCAAATTGGTTAAAATTACTCTATCTGGGAATGATGTCAGGAATTCCGTCCTGTTAATATTGAGTGCTTGCAAAATATCCACTGAATATGTCGATAAGATTTCAAAAAAGCCTTCTACAAATGATTTCAATAAAAGGTGAATATTACGGCATTTTGCAATCATGTATACAACACTAAAGTTTTGCCCGCACATCTCTTGTCTTTTGTAGGGGTTTGTGCCTGAATCAGTTATAGCAACGTATACCTGATTGATACCATTTTAAAAGTTGCATAACTGGTACACACGCAAACCGTAATTTATTAGAGAATATGTGTGGGCAGAGCTTAATCCATAATTAAAAATCACCTTCCATTTCATGTAGCACAGGTTAATATGTATTTATTTATTATATGTTTCAGGCCATTTAGCTACGGCAGTGGGTTTGATGAAAATGATCCCATGTACACCAGTTTTATAATGAGGGAACAAGTCAATACGGCGAAGCAATTCGATTCTTTAAAGTGAGTAGGTACGGTTCGATCTAATTCATTTTTCACGTAGATAGTCAAATTCTTACGTAATTATTTCAGCAATTTATTTCGACAACACATATAATGTCTAAGGTCTAACTCACATCATTGAAGCAGCAGATTTGCAGAGGTCATAAACATTTACTTCGGGTCATCGTGGTCGATACTTAGGGCACGTTTTGCGTAAAGGTTTTTAAGGTGCAACTAAAAATGCTTATTTTCTTGTATAACCATTTTAATTCCTAAGTGATCATTCACACTGACTAGCTGGCGATGAATGCGCGCGCAAGTTTAAACATAAGAAGTCATAAATAAATTCCTATGTGAACCTCTGTAGTAAAAGTAGTATTTTATATAGTTTTGGGGATTATGTGTTTAAATTTTTGTTTACAGAACTTGGGTTAGAAACAATCATACCAAAACCAGAAACCAGCATGAAGCCACCAAGGCCACCAGACACCACATCAGTGAACTCATTAAAGAGCTCTGCCAAGAATATGGTTTGCAAAAGGTAGATCCTGGCTACCATAAAACACCCTTAATTGAAAAGCGAGGGAACAAAATAAATATGTCAGAACCTTCCATTGAGTGGTGAATATGTTTCAGATAAAATGGGAGTCTGGCTATAATGTGAGCCACGTGAGAGGTGGTCTGCAGAGCTTTAAGGCTTTGGCCTCGCAACATTCAGATAAGATGAGCACCCTCAAAGGTAGGTCCTTTAAAATTGAAACAGACCGCTCCTCAAATATCTATAGAAAAATGTCCCGTGCTGTACTACACACTGCTTTACCTTTTTTACTTCTCTAAACCAGATTATTATCTAAAAATTTGTAAATCTTTCAGGACGCACATTAGTCTTAGGACAATTCACTGGAGTTAGTCTGGACGGAGATGTATTCTTGGGCAATACAGAAGTCAGACATAACTGGTTAGATGTAAGTCCCTTTATTTATGTAATAATTCAGTATTATTCCCTGATTGATTAAAATATTTGTAAGCAAACTATGTATTATTAATTTTACTGTTTCAGCTTATTAAAAATGTGAATAATCATGATCACGCGCTATCGAGAATTCCGAACTTTGAGAAAACCCTCTCTACTGTGCTGAGAGATATTCGCATTAAACGCAGGTATGATGTTCACCCTTTTTACTGTTGTAACCTCTCCCTCCTTTGAGAGGTCTCAACGGAGTTCTCTAAAAGATTATTTGCAGTTCAAATAATGTATTTTTACTTAATTTATTTGTGGAAATATTGAAAGGCATAATTTCTGATGTAAATTTGTTTTTGGGACAGAAAGTTCATGCCCAAGGTGATGGCGGCAGAGTACTGCAACCAGCTACGTCGCCTGACCACCTCACTGGGGGACAGCCATGTTGGTGGGGGATACTTTCCGGACTCTGTTCCTGAATCTCTACAAGCCTATGAAATCGTTGTTGAACCGTAAGTTAAACCTAGGTTGTTACTACATATCGATACAAAAACCTTGACAATTATTACATTTTTCTTTAATAAAATTTTACCCAAACTGTTACACATTTATTAGTTTCAATTTTAATCCATCACTTGTCAACTTTATCAATTATTTTTGCAATTGTACAAATTTTTCTGCATCTTTATCTGAAAATTGGTCCAAAGATCAATCAGCAAATCTTTGATTAAAACCACGATAACTGAGCATGAGTTTATCATTTCTCCTGTCAATAGTATTTGTATCTAAATGCTACCCACTGACTTTGAAGAAGTCAAAAATGGATTTCTTAAGACTTGTAATATTGTATATCAATCGGTTGTAATATGTGTATCGTACGTTTCCACATTATTTGGTTTTGAACCTGAAAATTTCTACCATTATGATAACTGTCATCAAGATTATGACCATTTATAAAGTTAATGTTAAATGTACTAAATATTGAAGCTTATTTGCCAACTAACTTAACCCAACGCTCTTACTTATTAAATCATCTTAATTTGCAGAGAAGCAGGCCCTCTTATGATTTCTCCAACAGGACAAATCATCACACCCTCTTCTTGTCCCGGCGATCAACTAGTCAGCTTTATTGCCAAGAACCTTGATGAAGCTATGGAAGGACTTACCCGATATAAAATGTAACATCAATTCAATATTTTATTTTCACTTTGTATTAATCCACAGGAAACAAATGAACACAAACGAAGTCTTATTTCAACTCACTCGAAATTCAAATTTGTTGCCGTGCTTAAAAATGTTGCCATGATTGTAAATTCCTTTTTTTTAAGTGCCATTTACATTGGTTTGAAAATAATTATAGTATCTAAGGTAAACACTTATCATCTCAATCCCCATTAAAAGAGGTGTTTATAATAAGCATGATTATGTGAATATATAATGTGCGTTTATTCCAGAAATAAACACACGGAGCGCTCACTGCACACAGAGTGTCTATCACGACTGAGGCTATTGGAGTTAATGAAGGATGATTGTGTGACACCGGACCGAATGATTCAGTGTTGCCAACAACTCCTGCAGCATGCGGAGGAATTGCACGATGTAAGTACTAATTACAGGCTACCAAAAACCATATATAGCCCTTATTTACCCCTTTTACCCATCCAGCCCTACAAATTGTCTTTGAATGACCCTTAAATATATACATATTTATTTTTTTAATTGCAGGAATTACATGGCTTAACTCTTTGGGTAACCAGCTATTACTCTGTACTATCAGATGGAGTTATGTGCATTCCATGGGACTGGAAATGGTAATCTAGCGACATCTTGTGATAATAATTATACTGTTCAATTAATTCTTAATATTAAGCCGATATTACTTCCAGTAAGCATATAAATAGTTAAGTTCAACAACACTGTAACCATCATCTATGCAAGTCTCATGTGGAAAACATTTTGAATGTACAGTAAAATAGGATAACCCGGTTACCATGTGGGTTTTATGTACTCAATCCTTTGCACTTATGCTAGGTATTGAATGAAATAGAGGACTCATATATTTAAAATTATGTTTAAAAGTATACACGCAATTAGGTAGCAACATTTTGATTTCAGCATTCAATTCTGAAAAGATAGTCATAGAATTAAATTTCAATAAACAGTGTTTGTTTCTATTGTAAAAGATGTGACAGACGTATAGAATATATAAAAAATATTTTATCATTGTGTATTTTTTTAAAGATAATTCTAGTCTTTTCAATATGAACTATGTGTACTCATAGGTTATGAAATTTACTATTTATCTACAGCCAAAGTGATACCTCATCAAATAAATAATATTGTCAGTTTTTATTATTAGGGCAACTGTTTGTACGAAATAATAATAATATAGAATTATATTTTTGTGAAAATTAAAACTTGAAAAAGAACAATATTTTTTTAATGACTCACCTTGTGACAAAATTGTAATTTATGCCTTGTATTCCCATGGATGCGGTTGAAGTAAATGAAGAAATAATTTTTCAAAACAAGGCCGAATTAATATAATGTATGTATATATTTTTGATATGTTCTGAAAATACAACATTGTTTTAATAAACATTATTTTAAAAGATGGATAAAAAATATTCCTAAAATGTTTGATTATTTAAATATATAATTTCTGTCAAGCATCTTGTTAGAAAAATGAGGATTGTTATGCACTGTGTTTCAGTATGGTACCGCAAAACTCTAAGGAAAAATGTTGTCTTTGCTTACTACGGTAATATGTAACCGATCCTTCATAATAAAGATTATTCCGCCCAATACAGTCGATAATCTACCGCTATTGGCTCGCTAAATGCGAAATCTGTTTGACCGACTGTAACCTAACAACTGATCAGCCATGCACATACCTACCTATGCAAATAGGCAGAAACTATCTCCCACCATATGTCGAGGCGTTAGCGCCGGCGTAATAAACGATTGATCTATTGTAAAGCTACGACCACAACACAAGTTTTCGACAACTTTCAAACAAAAATTTAAAAGTAGAATTGCTCTCTTTGAAAAACTTTGGTAGGATTTTTTCTTGGAATATCGTGAATAATCGCCTTCTGAAGTTTTGCACTACCACCCTAAAACAATGTATAATATTTGGCTTAAAATATTTTTTTCTGGTGCAACTTTAAAGTAAATTCTGGACTAGGTAGGTACCTATAATACAAAAATAAATGCAGGAAAATATGTAAAACATATTATTTAAACTACGTCAGTACTATTTATATTAAAAAATCAATGATCAAAAAGGTATCAAATTTCATGTTAAAAACATTAAATACGTAAGAAAACTTACAATAAAGAACTTTTCTAAAATCTTTAATAAGTATAAATTTTAAAACCTTAATAATTAATTGGTTGGATTTGTAAGGATTAAAATTTACTACGTAAATCTTCTATAACAACATATTTAAAATACATGGTGGTTGAGTTTCATTCTTATTTAGCCACCGGTAGCCCTGATGATGAAAACTGCAAAGCTGCTGAAATGTTAACTAAAGAAGGACAAGGTTCAATCAACCTAACCATGAACCAAACTCTTAATACAGTGAAACCTGTACCTAAGAAGTTTTCACACTAGAAGTTAAATTTTTAGAATCTTAATACAAGAAAAAATGGACTTTCTTATTATAATGTTTTAAATAACATACGTACATAATTTATTTTTTTTTTATTTGACATCTCACAATCATTTCAGGCAGTGCGTATAAAGCACCCCATCTTATAGTATCCCACCCCATAATTGCGGAGTCGCAGCAGATAAAAATCTGACGTGCACCCCGGGGCTAAAATGCGATTTTTTAGAACAAAAACAATCTTACAGCCTCTATGGACCGCATGCTCCTGCAACGTAGAGCTTGTCACAGTAAATTTTGCAGTCGGTGACATTGCTGGTGTAGATTTCGTGGATACAAAAAGTCAATGGATTTAAATAGTTATTTTTTTTCTTTAGTCATTCCTATGTTTGTCTGCAGAGTTAAATGTGTTGAGTTGTACATGTATTCATAAGTAGAAAAACGTTAACCACTCAACCTTGTTGGTATGTGGTGAGAGATTTTATTGATTTATATCCATGTGGATTTAAGGCAACCTGAAGATGTCAATACATGGCAAGTGAAACCTATCCAGTCAAAAATAACCAAATTGCAAAAGTTATTTAGTGTTTTAAATCACAAGATTTAAGATAGGGTTGTTATTTTCCTATCTTAAATGTTATCTATAAAATAATATTGTGAAGTGTTTTAGTATTTTGTCTTAGGAATGTATGCCTCAACAAATAAAGTAATTTTATCACGTAATTGACAATAATTTGGTTCATCTACTTAAAGATTAACTAAAAAATTTCATACAGTTGTAGATTATCACAAATAACTTTTTCTAATATATTTTATTTTACGTTATCTCGATTAGCAGAGAATTCAATTTTGTAAAGTTCAAAATCTATTTATGTATACAGCATTTTAACTTTACATTCACAACACCTAGACCAAAATGCCTAAATCAACACAGAAATGGCAGAGATTTCCAAATAAGAAAATGCAACCAATCAGCATCGGATCATTTTATTGCATTGTGTAAGATTTTTATGAAAATATTTTCTCTGAAATTCACAACCTTTGGTTACCAATACTTTTAATACTGATTTAAAACACAGTAGCAAGCAGTTAATTTGTAACATGATGCAATAAAGATTTAATTTCAGGCATCTCAGATGTTAGATTCTTCACCATCTCTGAGTAAACTGTCAATTATCGCTACTCATCGAGTAGCATATATTATCTGTTTCACCACCGCTCAGTAACGCTACCCGTCAAGTAAATGTCTGTTTTTACAGCCATGTTAATCCTCTGATTAAAGGTGTTTAACGTGGAGGAATATCCCCTTAGAATAATGAATCTTCAAATACAATATTCCATAGACCCCCCTTCGCTGGAGGAGTCATGAAGCATATGGTTTTCAGTAGACTTCCTATCAAAGGGTCTATGGAAAATGTGGTGCACTACACAATCCCTAACGAAGGATCCAAGAAAATTGGGGTAATCCACAGAATCCCCATTTAAAGATCCATGGAAAAGCGGTATTTTACAGAATTCCTGTTGAAGGACTGTTGCGAAATGTGGTAATCTGCAGAACCCCTTTTGGAAGTTCAATAAAAGCTATGGTATTCCAAGAAGTCCAATGAAAGGAACCATAAAAATGTTATATTCCAAGAATCTCTATTGAAGGAACTATAAAAATGTGATTTTCAACAGAATTCCTTTTGAAAATGTAGAATTCTGACAAATCTCCATTGAAAGAACCACAAATAAAGTGATAATCAAGAGAATTCCTATTGAAGAATCCATGAAAAACATGGTATTCCGAAGAATCAATGTTAAAAGATTCATAGAAGATGTGATATGTCACAGAATCTCTATCGAAGGAACCATGAAAAATGTGATATTCCAAGGAATCAATACTAAAAAATCTATAGAAAATGTGACCTCTAAGTAGCTGCATTTGACCAGTTAGTAGCTGAGTGGACAAATGCGTCGGAATCCCGCCCGTGTGTCGTGGGTTTGATCCTTGCTAGCCAAGTCCTCCATCATTGCTCAAGCAACATTTTCCGCTTATTATGATGGTGGTAGGAGTTTTTCAAATATTGTCAGGTTATTCGTAACCCGGGAATGTTTGTCTTTCTTGAAAAAAATCCACAAACTCCCAGTTAAAGGAACCATGAAAAATCTGGTATTCCGAAAATATCCTTATTCGATCCACACACGTGAAATGTGTATCGTAATCATTTTCCGCAGACTCTCCCCGAATCCATCGAAGAGGCATGAAAGATATAATAATTTACTTATTTGGTTTATCTTCTTGCACGATGACGAGCTTGTTCTTCTGGCGGGTGACCCTGGTGGCCGGGGAGTGGCTGGCCGGCTGCAGCTGTCTCAGGTTCTGACTCGGAATTGCCGTCTAAAATTATATTCAAGCATTATTAGTCATAGTTCAATCGAGTCGTATTATTTATTTTAGTTCAAGTATGTTAAAGGGCTGACAATCAATGAAAACTAAAAAATCTGAAAAATAAATATTATAAATATGTATGTACGAGGGTCATACAGAAAGTAAGGTTACAAGGGCTCCTGAGGCCGGGGGAATTTTTCGTTTCGAAATTAGAGCACCTGGCGTGTAGAGGAGATCCTAATGGTTAGTTTGTTCACAGTAAATTCTTTCCATGGAGATGTATTCGCGCGCTGTATGTATTGTATGCGGAGATGTATTCGTGGAGTCAGACTCCTGCATGACAACGCCAGGCCCTACACCGCGCGAATTTTACAGGAGCTGTTGACATCGCTTGGATGGAATATTGTCACCCACCCCCCCTATTCATCCGACTTTTCGCCTTTGGACTATCACCTTTTCACTAAACTAAAGGAGTTTCTGGGCGGGAAACGTTTTTCCAACAATCAGGAGGTCGAAGAAGTGGCTGAAAGAGCTGGCAGCGGAGGTCTATGACATTGGCATACAAACGCTGGTGCCTCGACTACAGAAATGTCTAGATTTCGAAGGCAATTACGTTGAAAAATATTTTAATATATTTGTGAAGTGTCTTGTGAATTTCAATTAAATACAAGCATTTTCCGATCCTACATAAATGTTGTAACCTTACTTTCTAGATGATCCTTGTACGTTGTTATACATATAAACTATAAATATTTTTGTCCCGCCTCAGTGGAAAGAAGGCTTAGATACCTGCGAAGCCATGTTGTGGAACCAGAAGACATCGCCAAACACTTAATGAAAGCTCTGCTAAACTTTATTAAAGGAACTTGGCTCTTGTCATGGAATAAGGTGGTACATCGGAGACAGCATAACGGATTCATGACCTGAATGTTTACATGCAGACCGTATTCATATCAACAATGTGAAAATGACAGCTTTGACATCGGTCAACTGTTTAAGCATACATCATTTTAATATGAGCATTACAACATGAGTTGTTCTCAGTAATAACGACTATGGAAATAAGTAATATAAAATTACCTGATGATATCTTGCGAGGCGCTGAATCCCATCCAGGAACCTTGCGTTTCCCTCCATAGTATTATCCTTGAGTTTTATCTTGGCCGTGGTGGCTGCAATGCGCCTGTGTTGTGTTGTCAGCACTGTGTCGGCCTCCGAGTCAGTGTTGCCATACCCGTTCCCGGGGGGGAACTCCAGGGAGAGGAGCATGCGGCCGCAGATGTTGTTCCCGTACATGCTGCCGTCGCTCTCGGTGTCGCCGCCTGTCATCTCGCGCATCAGCTGATTCAGCGTGTGGTAATGTCTGAAAAATGTTTCACATGTATATATATTTTTTTATAGTGAATACCGCACAAGAGTCCCAACCGCCTAGAGCCAGTGGGACTATGGCATCCCCAATTGGGGTATGTTGTGAGGCTGAAAGTAGTGAGGGGATGGGGAAGAGGAAAGTTGGGAAGTACCTGGCTATTCAGATCTGGTCAACAAACACGGCTAAAAAACGTTGCTTGAATTGACAAACAAGGTTTCGACTCTGAATTGTGGTCTTTCACCGTTGCGAAGCTTAGAGTATCTACCACTCTGAAATATTTGTATAAATTATAGAATATTATAACAGTATTATCAATTAACAATAAAACTTACTTGTAATGTAATATTTATACACATATTTGAATTGTTTACTATTTTAAAATCTAACATTACCTTAACAGGTACTTCCTACCGGTATGTTTTAAAATCTAATGAACTTTGGAAAAGGGAAAATATGTACAGGCACCTTGCCTTACCGCTTGTTTTCTTTTTAAATCCTCCAGTATTAAAAAGTAGAAGTACGGTCCTGGGAGAGATTATAACGGAGCTTTCAGCAGAATGCCTTTAGCATTGTAATACCATATTCAAAATTATTATCTTACATAAAATAGATCAAAAGGTGCATATGACAAAAACGTCATGCTTGTGGATTATATTCCATCTGCTGAAAAGGTTTTCTTACCTGGCAGTGAGTGTGGTAGTGCGTCTTGCGTGCATGAGGCGGGCGTGATGTAATGCCGCCCAGGCGTCGGCGCAACGTCGTCTCCAGCCCCCCGCTTCGCGTGCTGCTGCCCCAGCCTGCGCCTCCAGGGATACGCCCGTGCCGCGCAGGTCTATCACCTGATGAAGGAAATATTCAATGTTAAATTATAATATTACATAAAACGCATCACTAAGGAAACGAGGCTAGCATTCTACAGCAGAGTTCTCGTACCAGCCCTAATGTTATGCCTTTATATCAAGTTGAAAAATAGTTACTTATGAATTCACTAATAAACGCTGTTCCCAATATTTGACTAGCTGAAGTCAACGATGTATTTGGGATAAATTGGACCATTTTTATATTTTTTCAACTTATCAACTGTTAAAATGGCCAAGTAAAAATGATGATTCATTCCTGTAACAAATGTTTATGACACCACATATAAAAACTTTTTGATTCCAGTGTATCAACTGTTGATACAGTTGTATTCAAAGGGTTGAAGCTCAAACCAAAATATAGAAACCTTTTGGAAGTATTTATAAAGCAGCGTCCTCATCTCGTTGTCAGACAGTTTACTGAGGCGCGCCATCAGCATCTCCTCGCCGCGTTCGCGCTTCTGCCCCACAGCCGTCACGTCGCGCACAGGCCCGCGTGCACAGATAAGCTCGTTCTTGTACTCGATGGCTGTGTCGATGGCTTCTATCGCCTCCTCGCACTCCAGAATTTTCCTTTCCTGAAAACATTAAAAAAATTCTAAATCAACCAATCTAAATCTAGCAAATTAACAAAAATAATAATTTTTCATAGTGAAATAAACAAAACACCACAACAATAACACACACACAACCATTATGACATGCATTTTACTATTACTTCCATGTTAAAAAATATATTTTATAATTTACAGCACTGCTTTTGCTGCCACAAATCCGAACCTAACTAATTATATTAGCTTCCAAAATGCAAACCAAAGCAAATGCCAATGGTCGTTGAACTGTAAAGAAAATTTTGCAAAAGTGTCTCTTAATATAAGTATGTGTACATATTCTATTGTAAGATAAGTTATTTGTAACTGGAAAGCTTTACAAAGTTGCCAATGTGGTTGTGTGCTAATAGACATCAGAGGAAATAAAAGTTCAATCCATCTGGAACTTCTTTGGTATTATAAATTAGCCAAACATGAATGTGATTAATTCACACTCCATTCGTAGTTCAGTGTAATAAAAATATGTACAAATATTTACCTCTGTGTCGGAGAGGGATTTGTGAGTTTTCCGTTTCTGTCCCAGAATACACCGCTGATCAATGAGGCACTCTCTTGTTCTCCGAAGGTTTCTTATTTCCCGTCTCAACATGGACTCCTTGTCATCAGACAGTTGGCATTTCTGCAAGTCTGAAGATTTCTCCTTTAAAATATGGTCCAGATGTGTTATACGAGCACTGACTTGCTTTAGGGTCGGTTGTTTCTTTTCTTTGCTTTTAATCTCAGATCCCTGGTAATTTAAATCTTTTTCATACATCTCGTCTAACTTATTCTTGTCTTTGATCAATTCGAGTTCTAGAGTGCTCTTACGTTTTTCATCTCGCTTAATTTGCTTTTTGACCAGGTCAATTTGTTTTCTATATGCTTTCAATTTGTTTTCATGTTTCTTTATTTCCTTATTGCTGTCACAGTCAACTCGCTTGCTAACTTCTAAATCTTGCACACGCCGCTCGTAGTGATCCACAATGGATTTACATTTACGAACCTGTTGACTGAGTCTTGGATTACCATTACCAACAATATACTTGGCTTGGGCCGCAACCAGATCAGCTTTTGCTTTCTCATATTCGTCTTTGATGTTTGACTGCTTTTCTGTACACTGTTTGGCATTATTCTGTCTCTTAACAATTTTAGATAAATCCTGGATCAGTTGTTCCTTGGCTAAACATAAACTCAATAACTCTTTTAGTTGTCCCTCTCCGTCGTGTATTTCTTTGGACAATTTTGTAACCAAACTTTGTTTGAGAGAATACTTTTGCAGCAAAGTTTTGTATTTCTTACAGTTTTCGCTGGGAACAGGAGAATCTATCATTTTGAGAAGTTCCCTTTGAACTAACTTTGGTTCGGGATCGGCATAGGTCTTATGAGAATCCATGATAATTTGTTGAGATTCTGGGGAAATGGCTTTAGCAGCAGCTCGCCTCAAGAGTTCCAAATCGCTTCCTGACAGGCTTTCACCGGGTTGAATAGTTTTTCGCCTGCCAACGTGAGCCGAAGACTCCGATAAGCATGTGTCGGAATTATCAAGATTCTCATCTGATCCTCCACAGTGTAGGTACTCCTCGCATCTGTCTGAAGCCAATTCGTCAGTTTTCTCCCTGAAGAACTCCATGTACTTACATAGTTTATCAGTGAATAGAAAATCATCATGCTGAACACTCGTGTCCGTATCGGAGTCTCCTTCAAAGTCACTCAGCTCACTGGGCTCTGTATCCTCGGCAATGCGGGGTAAGGGTTGTTTGTTCACTCCGGTATCTTCATGCTCTGGATCTCCATCTGACCCACCGATCCCCACTGCGGGAGTCAAGCATTCGTCACATTCTGCTTTTAAAAACAGCCATTCATTGATTTGTGCAGCTTCAGCCTCCCCGATCATATTGGACTGCAGAAGCTTTTGAAACAGTCCTTCAGCGTTGGATACTAGTTTGATCCACTGCTGAGCTGCAAATTACAAACCAAACATTTGATCCGGAGGTCTATTCAATTCTTTTTCGGGAATAACAGGAGTATTATTATCGGCAAACCCATTCACCGTCACAAAGTTGCGCACTCCACGGCAACACCAGCAGAGTTCCAAGTTCTTGATAGATTCTTCAGAGTGCCTCAAATCTGAGCTCAGACAACAGATAATCCAAGTGAAGGCTCTGCCTCCGAAGGAATCCCTCAACATTGCCGTTAGCAAGGACTGCTCGTAATTTACAGCTTTCTCTTCCATCGGCTGAAGGAGACTCTTAATGATATCTTCTAAGTTATTGAGGCTGGGCTCGGGATATCCAGAGAGCTCGCAGAAGCTAGCGGTCGATAGTCGGTGATGTAGGATTCCACCAGCACCAATCCATTTCTGTTCGATGCTAACTGTGAACACCGTGTGCGAAGGTTCGTAGCATTCATTCATGGAGCCTTTGTTGAGATACTGGAAGGCTTCTGCTACACTGCTGCAGCGCACGAGGCCGCAGCCCAGAAGGTCCACCACCCTACCACTAGTCACCCTCATCCAGGTCAGGTGTATGATGAAGGTACGCTCCGATGCTTGATGTAGTCTCTGAAAGACATCTTGGATGAAACGTGGAATTATTCCACGGTCTTGATCTCCGTAAATAGAATCTGCTCCTAAAATTTTAAATGAACAAGATTAAACTATGTATATTCAAAGGCAATCTTATCATATCATATTACATATTAAATTTGGATAGGTTTTTTTTTAGTCTGCCACTAGACTAGTTTGTAAAATTTGATTTTCAGAGATGTCAATCTACAAATGAATATTTTTATTTTTAAAACAAATTTCGCCCGAATACGGCATACATGTACTCGGAAAACAAAGTCGAAACTTGAAAATGACTTTAGTCAGCCGCTGCGTGGTGCGAACGATTTGTAGAAATTACTAAAGTGCCTCGCCGCGGTGAAAGAGTTTAATCATACTTTGAAGTTAATGCATTTTTATGATTTGAATTTTCACCGACTATACAACGTTACGTGGCGTGAAACTAATAAGTACATATTTTTACAAAAAACATTATTAGAAAGAAATTGAATCACCTGGTCCCAAAAGCGTGTATGTTTTTCCCGTTTTGGATTGTCCAAACATAACGATGGATGTATCACACCCATCGAGGAAGCAATTCACTTGTGTTGCAACAATGGATGAATAAAGGTAATCCTGTGTAGTTTCCAGGGGTAAAGCGTTGTTTACGTGAAATACTTGACCACTGCCAGCCATTACGACCTGGTTTATTGGATCTGTCACGAGCCATGGTGGAGAATCAGGAATGTCTGGCGGACGTAAACGGACAGCAACTTGTATGGGCACTTCCATTTTACTGATATTAATTTTACTGTAATATCATTACTTTCAAGCTCAAAACAACAATGTTTTTTCGAGGACCATAGCCTAATTAATTTAATAAGTAAGAGAAGTGAGTAGAACGTAAGTATAAAACCTTTTGGAGAAAAAATAATTGCTATGTCACAAATCACATTTTAGTGTCTATATAATGTTCATATGGGAGCATACATAGCATTTTTAAACGAGTCTAAGATTAATTCATTCATTCATTCGGACACATACCAAATATGTTCCGAAAAACTGGGTATATTTTATGAAAAATCCCTTAAATAAAAACGTTTCCGACTTTAGTTGGACACTAAACGTCAGATTTTCCATAGATATGTACAAACAAAGAAATGTTTTTTTTTCGGTATATTACTTTTTCTGTGATTCTTCGTGTGCTCTTTTCGATGGTACCCTGCTGTGGTTTATACTAGGGATGGTGATATCGGAAATTGGGTGAACCTGCGGTTCCAGCTACCGGAGTTATACTTTTTAACCCAATGGTGAGGCTTGTTAAGTAATTTTTGAAAATCCAAAGTACTCTTAAATTCTGAAAATTTTCAACAATAGAAAAAACACTAACCAGTTTGTAAAGTTGATTTCTTTCGAATGCGCAAAGAACCTACCTTTTGAAGATACCGTGTCTTGCAGCTTTTCAGCTTGCAACACTGATAATCCAATCAAAATAATTCACTTCGTTGTACTATTAAAAAAACTGCCACACTTTGTTTTAAATAATATCATATTTCTAAAACATACAGAAATCAAACCTTTGTAAATTCAATAAGTATTTAGATAAACTTAGAGTGAAAAAAAAACGTAACAGGATTTCTTTCGTCAAGAAATTCCAACGAAAAACTTCCGGTTACTTCCAAATATTTGTAATTTTTTCTACAATAATAGGAACCGGCTTCAAAATAGCCTGCTCTTCGAAGAAAAATATCGACGGTTCCAGTGACCGACAAGTCACCGATGCAAAGTAACTGGGACCGCAATTTTAAACATCTCTAGTCTTGTTTATGTTCTTATCTATTTATTTTGACGTTTGATTTTCAAAACGCAATATAATTGTCGATAAAAATGGGTTTGGTCGTCAACAATTCATTGGGAAATCGTGTATGAGAAATGTATACTCGACACAGCAATTTTCGTTCAAAACATCTACCTCAAATGTTTGATTTTTCACGTAGTTTAACCCAAGAATTTGTAATATAAGTACTTCAATTCATTCAAATAGAAACCTATTAGAATTCCGACTATCGAAAATCTTAACAATGGATCAACCAACGGTTCCAAATAATATAGAAACATATGACCAAACCTCATTTACAATAGGTTTGACCCTCGCCATATTATCCAGCGTTTTCATAGGGTCTAGCTTTATCATAAAAAAGAGTGGTTTGAAACGTTTGGGCAGTCTTGGATATTTGAGAGCAGGAAATGGAGGTTTCAGATATCTGAAAGACTGGGTTTGGTGGCTGGGACTGACCATGAGTGAGTGTTGTCATCGATACAGTTAATTTAGTATTAGTATCATCTTAATTAGTAGACATGGCCATAACTGATGCCGTCTGCACAAATAATTTTTAACATTAGTTTGCAGACTTTTAGTGGTCGATAAGTTAGATTTTCAATGTTACTTTGAGGTAGAAGGTTAAAACATACAAGCACCGATCTGAACTGTTCAGTACATATGCTTTACGAGAGTGGTATAAAACTAATTTTTTGACGTTCTTCTAGTGGGGGTCGGAGAAGCCTTAAACTTTGTGGCATACGCCTTTGCGCCAGCATCCCTCGTCACTCCTCTTGGGGCCCTGAGTGTGCTCGTAGCTGCCATCTTGTCATCCAAGTTTCTGAAGGAACGGCTCAACTTCTTGGGAAAGGTGAGTTACTATCAAGATAATTAAATTTACAATCAAAAATCTATTTTTACTACCAAACTAGACTGCAGAAACGGGCAGTCTATCTGATAGATTCCCCTGTCTTAACAAATGGATTGCAATCTTTGGAGCACAGACATCAGGTGGGAATGCAGTCCTGGTTCTACCGGTATTTCAATGGAAGATGTTCCGAGAAACTTGCGTCATTGATCTCTTTATCACCGGTGCACAGCCGAGAAACTTGCCAAACAAGCGCTCAACATTTATACAAGGTTGACATTCAACACATGAGAATGGGTCTCTTCTACGACTCGTTCTTTTATTCGACAGCTCGGCTGTGGAATGATTTTCCGGCCTCTGTGCTTACTCTCTCCTACAAAATGGGCCTCTTCAAGACCCAAGTTCACTTCTTCCTTTCCTCAAAAAGTCCCCCACACAGCATCCCCAAAGATGACATAGGCCCGAGGGAAATAATTTCCCACAGGGCCTCTCTCCTGTGTGGAGTAAATGGAAAAAAAATTGGATGAACACAAATAAAAATATTTTTTCTTTTATTTTTCAGTTAGGTTGCTTCCTCTGTTTGATTGGCTCCACCATCATAGTCATCCACGCTCCGAAGGGAGAAGAAATCTACTCCTTGGAAGAGCTGGAAATCAAAATTCTAGAACCGCTCTTCCTAACTTATTTGATGTTTGTCATATTTATATCGGCCGCCCGTTCGTTTTACTTGGGACCGAAGTACGGAAGACAGAACATTCTCGTCTACCTCATATTGTGCTCCGCAGTGGGAAGTTTGACTGTCGTCTTTTGCAAAGGCATTGGTATTTCTTTAAAACAAACCTTTACAAGCGACACAAATGAACTTTACAACTACGGTCTGTGGACTCTCTTAATCGCCACGGTCTTATGTATAATGGTACAAATGAATTATTTAAACAAGTCCTTAGATCTTTTTAACACTAGTTTAGTTACTCCAGTTTATTACGTCATGTTCACCACTTTGGTCCTCGTTGCGTCTTCCATTCTCTTTCAAGAATGGAAGAACATGTTGGCTGTAGACATTCTAGGTGGCTTGTGTGGGTTCTTGACTGTGATCATTGGTATCATACTGCTGAATGCCTTCAAAGACTTAGAAGTTCATTTTAAAGAGGTTTACTCAACATCCAGGAGAGATGTAACCACACCTGAAAATGTTGGCGACCTGGCATCGGATCGTATACTAGATATATCTTATGGAAGTACACGCAACACTAGAGGATAGCCACATTTAAATAGGAACAATTTTGTACATACAATTTTGCCCAGTTAGATCTGTAGATAAAATAGTACACTTTAGAGTAAGTACTGATTGCATTCAAGTGTAGCTACTTATAGATTGTTCAATATACCTGAGAGATTAATAATCAAATAATTGGTTTGTTTGCATGCGTGTATTCTGATACACTAGTCAAACATTCCACACTTGAATGATATATTTGTAACAAAATAGTCATTAAGGTCATAAAATTTATGGTGGAAACTTATGCATTTTTTAATAAAAATAATCATTATTACATTTTTGAGCTGCCAATACCGTGATAAAAATACCTTTAAAAAACGGTATTCCATAATTATTTTATTTCTAATTTTAATTCTTCCACCTGTTTAATTGACGAAAGTACGAGTTTTATTCTAAGAGAGGAATGAAAAAGATTATTTTTAGCTTAGTCGATATTATTTATTCAATGATAACTTGTTTGTATTTGAACCTGTATAATTTATAGATGGTTATTGATAATAATCTGATATTATTTTAAGTATAATACTCAATATTGTTGTCTTACTGCAAAAAGTCACAAACTATTTTTTTTAGTTCCTTTTGAACCAATCAAATTTGATTTTTCATAACATTTTTTTATTACAAAAAGTTGCTGATTTTACTAACTTTGCAACAAAAAATTATCAATTGTACTATATATTTTTGTTTAATACTTAAGATTAGTATGAATGTGTCCAAGTGCCGGGCATGCCGAAGATATTGTTTCATAGTTGATGACATTTTACAGTAAGTCAACGATATATGGCCTTCACCCATATAGTGGACTGATAATGCCTAGTAATTATGATTCTTCCAATAATTTTACTATTAAGTACATGTTTTATGTATGTGTAGGTCTGTTATCTCATTACTTGTTGTGTACTATTAAATAAAAGAGTTATGATTTTATATTTCACAAAATTATACTAGGCTGCGTCACAAGCAGCCATTTTCACAGTCAATATCTGAAAAGAGAAAATAAATATATTTAGACAATTATTATTCTGTTGATCCTATCCGTGTCTAAAAAGTATTTCTGTCGGCGCTTCTTTCAATTTATTGCATTATTTTTTTTATATGAAATTGAAACATTAATATTTCTATTTTAATGATTTGATAAAACAAATTTATTTATTTTTCCACCGTTTGTTGTTAGACTGGACCGGTTTCAACCTGTTATGGTCACCTTCATACATTACCTTAAACTATGGTATTTATACATTTTTGGGTGTCAGGGGTGGATAAAAATGAGTTTATGTAAATTTTGTTGATAAGTATTGCTAGATCATAATTTTATATACTGTAGTTTAAAATATATTTTAATTCTGAAATCGGTCTGGTCTAACAATAAACGGGAAAAAAGATAAAAATTCGGAAGATTAATACCATCATATTAGTCAAGGCACAGATTAATACTTGCCAGCACAACACCTGTATAAGATAAGTTGAACTGTCCATTCAACTTTGAATTTTTATAAAAGTCAATCACAAAGTCTCCATATCGAAAGCCTTTTTGTGATTAGTGTTTATTAGCCTACGTATTTAAACCTGCCTCAGGGCTACGAGCATTGATATATGTTTTCATCTTCATAGAAAATGTATTAGTGTCACAAAAAGGGCCATCTCCATTTACATCAGGAATGCGGTGAAAAGGTTAAGTACAAGGTTTCGTCGGAGGCCCTAGAACCACAGAATCATACCCACTGGAGGGGGACAGTTCACCGAGTATGTGATGATGAAGGGGCTGAAGGTTGCAATATCTCCCGACCGTGGGAAAGGCTGACATTGTGGCACTAATTCAGCACAGTTTCTAAGACTCATCTCTATTTCACCCAGTCTTCCCATAACAATAAAAATATAACCAACAGTAGATAAAGACATATTGTACACTGTTGGGGATTGGACCCTTGCCAACTATTTAAATTTGGTACATCATAGAATAAATATCTACAAACCCCTGTGTTCTGATTGAGAATGGCTCTGACATTCTTTTGGATTATTCTGTAAGGAATAAAAATGTCAAGTATTTGATTGTTTTTGGGCACCTCAACTATAATACGATCTTCTCCAATATCCACATGAACATCTGTCGCAGATATCTGTAAAATAAAACTTATCATTAAACAAATTATTCATTTTCAGACACCTCAGTTTATTTTAGAGGGAATGATAAAAAATTATTACCATTGCGTCAATATTAAATTCTCCTATAAGATACTCTACTTTTCCAGCTAAGGGCTCTCGCCTCAGTTTGTATTTGATTTCAGAAGCTTTGGGTTTTTCCTCTACTGCATTTCTGTTTGATGCAGGATCTGAGTTATCTAAATCCTCAATAGCCTTGTTTTGTACGGCTTTTATTTCCTCAATGAGAGGAGTGTAAGTCTTATCTAGAACCTTCTCCACGTCCCTCTTCTGAATTCTGTGAGTCATGAGGTTGCCCATGGATTTATTATTTTTCAGTACTACATACTTGTTTACCTCCAATTCAAACTGATATTTGTCTTGCAACCCTTCGAATACAACAGCCAAGAAGAAAGAAAGAAAGTATGGTTTTTTCTGGACTTTATCAAAGAATTTGGTGTTGATGGCAACGTCGTAGACGCCAGCGGGTTGCTCACTGCGGTCCCACTCGCTGTGGGCGCCCCCTAAGCTCATGGGAACCCGATAAAGGGATGGTTCATCTGAACTCAGTATTTTAACCAAGTCATCGTCGGATATGTCATCAGGTGCTGGTATTTGATCCGTCTGACAAATGTTAATGAACACTTTTGTTTCTTCATTTTTTATCCAAGTTTTAACACAAAAGCCTGCAAATCAAAATCCTTGTCTTAAGAAATATACTATAAACATGAAGTAAGATTAAGGAATTTATTTATCTACACAAAATGCATGTAACATAGATAAATTATTCCTGCGTGGTTGTGAGGGTTGTTAATTTTTTTGCATTTTCTGTTCGTAATATAAATGGAACTAAGCCTGCTTGCTCGACCGACTGAAAAATAATATGTTGTTTACACTCTTATATGCACATATTAAATATAACTATCGGTGGTGCTTTTACATTTGGTTATGCTAACTTATCAACACACAGAAGACAAAAATAAATAGAATACCTGGCAGTGGTTTGACAAAGCTTGTATTAGGAATCTCAGGGGGACCGAAGTACTTCTTGATATCATCTTCCATACTATTCTCCTGTAATGAAAAAAAATGTTGTTTTCAGGTTCTCATAGCAATGGTTAGGTGAACACATTATTTAGGACAACTCTGATAATATCAAACACTGCGTCGCTGAAGAAAGCCTAATTCCTAATAATCAGCAATGAAGGGTACAGCCACGAACTACTAGAGAATATTCGGTCATAAAAAAGAAATACACAAACCTTCGTTATCATTATATTGTTTTCAATTATGCTGGGATCTACATCGAGTAAAATGGAACCTTTATGACGGGCCATCGTGACTTAATTATTTGAAGTATATCTAAAAAATAAATGTGTACATAAAGCTATTAAAAACCTTTACATAAACCTTGAAATGTATTAAAGAAAATTGTTCTGAACCTACAAGTTTCAACAGAAATCTAGTACTATATTTATTAATTGTTGTCCCTTTTGACAGCTTTTAGTTTGGTTATGTATTTATGTTGACAAAGAAAATTTGTAGTTTACTCGTAGAAGCAAATGTCTCACCATAATGCGTAAGTTCCAGTTAAGTCAAATATCTTAAACATCTCTTTTTTTTTTGCGAATCGTCTTTTGTCAACATTATATTTTTTTGTAGTATTTTTAATTTTCATGCGAAACATTACATTTATTTCGTCTCAATCGGATTTAATCCACCTTCACTGCAATAAGGCATCCTTATTAAATATCCTCAAAGCAATAATATAAGATAAATAGCCTTGATATAAGTAAATAGTCTTGTATTTTTAAGTTGTAAAATTGTTAAAA
The DNA here is from genome assembly GCA_022651775.1 of Drusus annulatus. NCBI lineage: Eukaryota > Metazoa > Arthropoda > Insecta > Trichoptera > Limnephilidae > Drusus > Drusus annulatus. The sequence continues at coordinate 22,066 of JAGWCC010000504.1, read as the reverse complement.
ATTAGAAAAAATATTATTTTTCCGGAAAACATTTTGCACTACTATACAGATATTTAAATACGAGAACCATCAAATTTGTTTTAAATATTTAGCAACGAATGACTAACTTATTTAAAAAACAGATTATTAAAAAAAGGAACACTGACAGATCAACATTGTTTTGCCCTATCCAACTGCAAACTTTGCTTTACAAAAAACCTTTTTTTATAATAATAAATAGTTAAAATAGCATATATTTTAATTCCCCAAAAGGTCCAGAGTAATTTTATGAACCACATTTTTTTTATCTATTTTATATATGGCAAATAAACTTGGCATTTGCCGAAGGCGGTCAATCCATTTAAGCATTGATAGTACTGTTTGCCTATCGCCAACAACAACAAAAAAACACTTCATTTTTCACAATATAATATATACATAACGTAAAACATTATACATTTTTTTTATGATTCATACATACGAGTAATAATATTTTAAGAGTTCTGAAAATATGAATCTTATGCCCAAAATTGGACACGGAACCTTTATCTTCCCCTCCTTTTAGCTTTTCTGAACAAAACTTTATTGTAATATTTAGCGACAACTGTTTTAGTCGGAATAAAACAGTAACTACGTATTTAGTCCCATTTTTGATTGGACGTTTTATGTTTCACATTCAAGACTGAAATGGTAAAATTTTCAGTTCTTATTTGCTTCACGTCTAATATAATAAGAACCAAGGTCTGCCAATATTACAAATATTGGAGATATTCAAATCTTAAATATGATCATGGTTTTTTCCAGTCTTGCAGTCTAAATTCATTATTGGGAAGTTGTTTAAAGATTTTTTTTTTGAGGCTGTTTTGTTAGTGAATATATTTTGATCAATCCACTTCCAAGAATAAAACTCGTACGAATTGTACAAATCTGCCAATCTCGTGTAGTGGGTAGGTACCTATGCCTTTAAGCAGAGGCCTACACTATTTATGTTGTAGCCGAAAACGGTTTTTAATTTTATTTTATCTTAATACAAAAAAATAATAAATAATTGTGTCAATATTTTCAGGGTTCCTTCAGTTGTGTATGGTTAACCCCACATTGCTGAAAAATCTTCAAAAAATTATTTAAAAAAAAACAGTATTTTTCAATCCTAGCTTGCTAGCTCACTGAAAAGTAACGAGCCGCCACTGCCAAAATAATATGTCTATCATGTAAGTATATAATATTCGGCCTGACTCTACCTCATAATGAACTTATCGAAAAAATAATATTTAACTTATGTTTGCCATTTCAATTGCAGCACAAAAACATCAATGGCCATTTCAATATTGTTATTATTATTTTTAGCAAAATAAAATGTCACCTTGAAAACAGCCGTAGTAGCTTTCAAAACCCGTTTTTCGGTTCCAAGTGCGCAAATATTTAACATATTTTTTTGTCTATTACTTATTCTATTCATGTTCCTTCTCAACTATCTACTCACCTATCTATAAATAGATACTGGTGAGCTGAAAGAAAAACGAGTAGGAAAAACAGCAGATTAATTGATAATAAAGAAATGTACCAACAGATGTCACTGATTTTTATTGCATTTATTCTGTAAAAGCACTGCCTAGACCTAAGAGCAATAATATACCAGGGGAGCGCTAGTGTAGTCAGTATTGATGATTTTTGCCTGACTGGGGCGTGACTACGGCTAAGGCTAGGGTATTTATACATCCATTCATAGCACATGTCGACATAATATTTTTGTTTATTTGTAAATATAACCACTTTTCTCACAGTATTATTATAAACAAAAATGTAGGATATAACCTATAAAACCGTTGAGTTCTGTCTTGTAATGTCGCATAACAAAACGTAGTGAGTGGAGTCGCTGGAGACGCGGGAGACGGATAACATGCTTACATACCTAAAAGCAGTGCTATATTGTGTGAAAACCTATTTTATCTCTTTCTCTCTCACGGTTTACGACGTAAAAACTCGGAGAAAGTGATTTATCGTAAATTTGTACAGGTTGGGTAAAAATGTTTAACTCTTTCTCCATAAATATTCTTGCTATGAGGCCTAGACACTAAACAAGATACTAACACAAGACAAACGAGCCACTTGAGCGCGCACACAGCTCACAGCATACATGAATATATATTTGTTGTAGTCTAGTGAACATAAAATAATCTACTCTGACATTGGCAGCGTTTGGGCATATGCAGTTTCTGCTTTTGACACGTTATAGTAGGACGGCCGGTGGGGCGCTCGGGGCGGTGCGACTAACTAAACTTCGCGCGTATTTTTGAAAGTGTAGATTTATTTTTTGCAAATAATTTCATATGATTTAATCCAATATAATTAATATTTTTCTGTAAGTACGCCAGGGTAGGCAGTGCTTATGTGCATATATGGAATGCACGCTTCTGCTGGTGAGGTGTATATAGTACAATAGGGTGTTGTGTTAGCCTTCTTGCTTGTAGCAACAAACATTTTAAATGTAACCACGAGGGTTTAGAGATTTTATTGGATTGTGTAGGTAACTCATTTCATATGATTGATAATGCTTTTCAGAGGTTCCATAATAAAATACTTAATATATATATGTTTTTTTTTTAAGATATTTAAATGTGACGTTTACGTTAGTGTGATTTACCTATTGTAACCGTGTGATGAGTTTCCTATGTAATATTTAATACATGGGTAATATTCATATAGAACTGAGACTTTACTGGTTAATGCAACAGTGTAAAAATTTATTGTGACAAAAAAAATTTCAACAACTTTATGTTTTCTTCAACAAAATGTATTCTTAAAAGCCATGCACACTTAATATATATTAAAATGTAGTTTTATTCATTAACATTTTTCTCGCAATTTCAGCATATGAATAAAAAATGGTAATTTTTAGTAAAACAAATAGTTTAAACTAGCAAGTAAAAAACCCGATAACGTTGTTTTGTTTTTTTTAGTGAATACCGCACAAGAGTCCCAACTGCTCCCAACCGTTTGGAGCCAGTGGGACTATGGCATCCCCAAATTGGAGTATGTTGTGAGGCTGAAGGTAGTGGAGAGGAGAAGGAGATGGGGAAAAGGATGGTTGGGAAGTAGGCTGGTTGGTTGGGCTTTACCCATTTTAGGTATTAGAGACCATTTACAGGGCTTTACCGTATTTATTTATTTATTTAACAAGATCTCATAAAAACAGTTGTTCACCAAATACATTAAGAGATGAATGATATAAAAATATTGTCGATTCTGAATGGTGGTCTTTCACCAAAAATCTACCACTTGTTTAAACATTTATGTACATCTCACATATAGACAAGGTATTATATATCCAAAGGAGTTGTATAAGTACAATCTGAAGTAGTGTGACGCACTATTCGAGTTTATGATATAATAACACAAACAATGTTAGCAATGAAAAACAAAAAAGATAAGATATAAGAGAGGTTCATTCTTATACACATGTTATGAGATTGTATTGGCAAGTATAAAAAAGTGTGTAAAAAAATATTTTAATTAAGATTATGTAGATCGTTATTTACCTAACGGTCACTCTTGTAAGTACATCAAGAGATAGTGACAGAACTCTATATATATGTGCATCTAAATATATCTAAGGTAGATGCAGCTTCATTGAATAGTTCCATCGCTTTATATATTGGCGTGTTTATACGACCAGCAAATGCCATCTGCCAGTGTATTGTGTAGCAACTAGCTCACCACCACGCATTGCTCCGGAGAGGTAGGCAGAGAGAATAAACGACCACACAACTCTGACTTGACACACGCTCCTCGAGTAATAACGTTTAAATAACGTTTAGTTAACGTTTATGCATTGTCTCATACATACACTTCTGTTATTCTGACTGTCAGCATGACCCGACTCAAGTATTTGATTCACCTGATCGTGCCATGTCTTCCTGGGTCCTCCCCGACTTCTTCTACCATACAGTTTCGCGTCATAATATTCTCCTGACGATCATTTCTGCGTTTATCCGCTCCACATGTTCAAACAATCTAAGCGTCCCTTTTTTTTTAATCGTGTTCACCACCCTTACACGGCCTTGCATTCTTTTCGGATCCTCTACATATGTAACACGGTTAGGTATACATGTTTTAATGCACTTACCTAGATCTCATTTCTACAGCATTTAGTCTACTTTCGTGCATCCTTTGCCAGTTGCACGCCTCATTGTTATACATCAGGGTTGGTATTATCACTCTAATGCGGACCATAAATTAGGTAGGTATATGAAAAAAACTTTAAAAAATATTTGCCCGGAATATAGAGCAAGGTTACTTGTCTATTATTAATACAAATGGATATTATTTTGCTCGATTTAAATAGACAAAACGCATAACTTTGATCAGTATTGTTTGCGTTTAATTTTTAAAGTTGGGTATCATTTTTATATAGGACCGGTTAGTAGCTGAGTGGAAAAACGCGTCGGATTCCCACCCGGGCGTCGTGGGTACAATTCCTCTGCTAGCTAACTCCTCCATCATTGCACAAGCAACATCTTCCGCTTATTATGATGGCAGTAGGATTTTTTTCAAATATTGTCAGGTTATTCATAACCCGGGAATGTTTATATTTATTTAAAAAAAAAAACAAAAAAAATAAATAAAACTAGTCTACTATAATTTTTGTGTGCGCAAAGAAGAACGGAATAAGTAAAAAAAAAAGTTTTAAGTTATATGCAGAATTATGTCTATCAAGGAAAAATTAGATGTGTCGGAAAATAAAATAAAGTGCTATTATTTATTGAAAAAGGACGTGTGACATATGACATGTTTACATATAAAGAACGAAATTACTAAATTTTGTTTTGGCTCCCCTGAACATCTGCGTTTATTGATTTGTTCTGAAATCAGTGTTGCCATACTAATGAAAAAATTAAATCCATTCAATGTCTACATTTTCCTAACAAGTTATACTTGGACTTATATATAATTGATTAAATTGAAATGCTTATAAAAAAAACTAGGAACTAAATCTTATGCCTTACTAATAAATTCTTCATTACTCGTTAGGTACATTCATCGGTGTAATGCATTCGAAGCACGAAATCTTGACCAGAATATTAATTTTAAAACTTCGTAAATTCTCGGTATGTGGGTAGGTACTATTTGCGAGTACCGTTGTGTTCTGAACAAACGTAAGATACAGCTAATGAACGATTCTAATACATGTGTGTATGGATAACGAATAATATAAATTATCCTGAGCGAAACGTGCTGGTTTGTAATTGATATGGCGGGATTTTTTTGCTTCATACGAGTATTTCAAGATTTTGTAATTCTTCATTTCTACGCTTTTTTCGGTATTTTTGAAGTGTTTTTTTTTTCCGAAGAGATCGGCTCCACAACTTCGGCGAGACGTATCGCCTAGACATTTGACTTTTTTCTAGGAAATGAATGCTACTGTGATTAGAAGAGGCGTGTACTTAAGGTTTTTTATCCAGTTAAGACCTTTTCCCTAAGAACTCACTAATGTAAACTTAAATTTATTCAATTAAATACAATCATCAGATGGTGATAGTAATAAGGCCTAATGAGCCGTAGTACTAGTTAGATAGACATTATGAGGGGTATTTGAATAAGCCCCAGCTAGTTAGTAGAGGATTACGAAAGAATCCATAAAATATTAAAAAAAAAAAAAACAAAATCAGAGGCGTGTACTCCATAAAGGTACCGCCTACCTTGCGGTACTCGCATAAAACTGTGTATAATATTGGATTAAATAATATGAAATTGAAATTGACGGCCTCCGTGGTTGAGTGGTAAGACGCTCGACTACGAATCTAGAGGTCGCGGGTCCGAACCCGGCTTCGCAAATAAAGTTGTCATAACGCATTTAATTTATATAAAAAAATACATTGTATAATTGCGGCACATTCAGAGTGGAAGATGCCCTAAGTATCTCCCTGGTGAAAGACCACCATTCAGAATCTAAACGTTCCTTGAAATGGCTTTAGCCGTGTTTGATGACCAGATCTGAATAGGCAGGTACTTCCTAACCTTCCTCTTCCTATCCCATTTGCTCTCAAAATAATTTTTTTTTTTGTTATTTGCTTTTTATAATAGATAATATAATATATCTGCAAAAATATATATTATTATTGTGTATATACAAACTGACACCGATAAAAGTTTTTCTCGTAGCTTTCCCGCGTCTGTGTTCCGGCGAGCGTGTCAAAATATTGAACGAGTGGTCAAGACCGCAACTTAGATTATCAACCTAGTTTATTTATTTCAACTAGCGTTGGGAAAAACTTCAATGTTTTGTGAATGCTTCACAAATTACTAGTTCTTTAAAATGAACCTTTCACAGTGAACACTTCAATTGTTGTCGAACTCGCAAAAAAGAGATTTGAATTTATCCGATTATTTGTTCAGTTCTTTTTGGAACCGGTTCCTTGATATTCCTCGCCTAAGGTACTTGAAAACGAAAAGAACTGGAACTGGTTCCTTGTCAAAATAAAAACAAGTACTGGTCTGTAGAGATTTTAAAACGAAAAGAAGAAAAAAATCACGTTCCTTTAGATCGAAGTACTTTGAAGTCGAACTTCAATTGAAGTACTTGAAATGAAGTACGTCTTTATAGGCTTTGTAAGCTTCTGGTAAATTGTTTTTTTTTTTTACCTGTTGATGTACACAGGCACTGTTATACTCTTAGAGTACATAGAGTAGTATCTATCCAAGGTAGTGTAGTCAGTTTTTGATGATTTTTACCGGACTCGGCAGACCTGGGCGTGGCTAAGACTAAGGCTAGGGTATTCATACATCCATTCATATCACATATCGACATAATGTTTTTGTTTATTCGTATAACCACTATTCACAGTATTGTTATCAACAAAAATATAGCATATAACCTAAAAAACCGTTTAGTTGGGTCAAGTTTAGTGGCATTATAAAAAATGTGGGCGGAGTCCCGCGGTGACCTAGCAGATCAAGATCATCGTTACAGTACATAGAAGCGGTGTATTATATTTGTTGTCTCTTTTTCTCTCATGCTGTACGACGTAAAAACCCGGAAAAGTGATTTATCGTAAGTTTGTATAGATTGGGTAAAAATAATTAGCTCTCCCTCCATATATTGTTACTTCAAGGTTATTCCCATATCTGAACCTTTTTTCTCTCGTGATTTATAATAACGATCATGATTTTAGATAGTTTTGATTTGTATACATATTATTTTCTCCTTGTTAGTTAGTCTTATTAGCATAATTAATTTAGTATGAAGCACACTTGAGGCGAAATATCACAAAATTGCGCTGTATAAGTTCACTGTTATTATTATTAAGCTGTACCTATCTTCAAATGTCTATATTTCTACACCAGCTACAAGATTTGTAAATTTTTTTATTGTTATTCGAGAAAGACTTGCGTTTGACATTATTTGCATTGTTTTCGACATCTCTTTCGTGAACATAGCTCGCCCGTACAACGTGTAACCAGGGAGAACTGGAAGTGGACTTGACAGAGTGCGGTCGTTAATTTAACGAGAAATTTCGTGATACTTTTGTGTCGAGATGTTTATTTGCCTTTCGAAATCGATCTTCCAAACGGTACCTAATCTTTTTTGCAGTAATCCGACAAAAGAATACAGAATAATTTATTTCCACGAAATAAGCACTCTCTAATAATGATTTTGCTCGAGAAATACTGCTCTGGTGAAGCTCGAGTTTGTGCGAAACTGGTAGGTTAATCGATTGCTTTTATACTTCAAACCGCTGAGTGATTTGAGCTTTCTACGAAAATAATGTATTTCCACTTTGAAAAACTCGCAAGGTGATAAATGCGTTAAATTTTATGGGTATTCTAAATTTGCTCCACGCGCTGTCATGAAAAATAAAAGACTTCATTAAATTTTTCACCTTATTAATTTCCAGACTAGTTTTCGCCGCTGGACTGCAACCGGTTCGTTCTTGAGATTGAGCAATACTGTGTTAATATTAATACTATCGCAACCACTGATATACTCTTGGAGGACATGGAGCGGTACCTTTGCTAAACAGTGTAGTCAGGACGGTGGACAGCATACTGACTCGATATAAAGAGACAAAGATATATTAAAGGATGTTGGATAGCCTATTAGTTACCGCCCACATGCGATTCGTACATTTTCTTTTTTTGATAAACATATTTTGAACACATTAAACAAAACAATATCAATACACCATTAAAATGATTTATAAAGTCAAAATATCACACAAACACGAATATCAGAAGGTTTTCCTAAATAATGATGGAAGCTTTTTGTTGATTTTATGTATTTATATCATTAAAAAAATGGGTAAAATTCTAAAGTTCGGTCAAAAATATTTAAAACTGTTGAAATACCTCTTAAAAGTGATGTTTTTATAATCTTTGATTGGTCTTATTTAAACATTCACGCATAGCACTTATCACCATCATGTTTGATTTATTTGTATAACCATTGCAAGTTTTTTTTTATAAACACAAAAATAGGAAATAACCTCAAAATCCGTTGACGTAAGTTATGCGACTCGATGTTGCGAATTTAGCGCGGACGGAGAACATCCCTACATACTTAGAAGTGCTGCAATATTATGTGACGACTTTTCTTGACTCTTTCTCTCTCACGGTAAACGACGTAAGAACCGAAACAAAACAGAAAGTGATTTATCGCAAATTTGTATAGGTTGGGTAAAATATTTAGCTTTCTCTCTCCATTAGCATTTAGCATTCTCACTCCAAGTATATACTTTACTAGTAGAATTGAGATTAGTACCTATGTAGCTAAGTATGCATATGTCTTCGGTGTGTTTGGCGAATGCAAGATGATTATTATTATTACTGGCGGTCCTTTCATCCCGGGCAAAATGCGTTTTCCTTGACCCGTCGCAATGTTTATGCAAAACGGAAGAAAGTCGGTTGTCGATCTGGGCAAGAGATCTGGCCAGAAGCGAGAAGGCTGCGGGTGGCCCGGGGCGGCGCTGGGCGCCCGCTAGCCCGCCGTCGCTGTGACAGGCCCGGGCCAGTACCAACTACCAGCACCGCGGTGGAACCAGTAGACAGTAGACAGCAGCCAGCAGAGTATACCGCGGTGATCCATCAGCCGCCTCCAGTACTCGTGAGCCAGTGAAAGCGGACACAGTGCGGTGGCACTAGCAAACGCAAACATGCTCGCCAAAGTGTCGAGCTGTGCATTCGTGCTGTGCGCATTTATTATCATAATAGGTGAGCAATATGACATAACAGTGCATTCCCACTAATTAGGTGTTATGTTAGTCGAGTGTTGTGCGGGAGGATACGTGCAAATCCACACCAGCAGCGGTAAGTGTGCTGTGCAGCATTGGCAACACGTTATCAAGATGGTCAGTGATCCGACGATAAACTGGAAGCGGTGCCTCCAGCGACGACGCTGTTTCTCGATTAGAATAAATGAATATACGACACGTGAAGGAATGCCGGATTGTTTCAATGTTTACTGCCGATATTGGAAAGTCCGGACGCGGTGTGAAGGAAACACCACTATCCCCGCCAAATTATGAAGGTCACGATAAAAGTAATTGAGAAAGAGAGATCTAAGTGTCCGAGTGTTGCACGCGTGCAATTAATAATTTCTCTTTGTTGTCCGGCTACGATTTCGGCCATAAATTTCATTTTCGTCTGCTTCACTAGGTCCGCGGGTAGGTGTCTACTTTCTTCGTAGGTTTATTATATTATGGAGCTGCGGTAATCTTTTTTGTGCGCATTCAATCTCGTGAACTGCGACTGAGGCCACTTGCATAATAGGCTCATCGAACTCAAAAACTTTTATATATTGCGATATCGTTCGGCGGCAGAATGAAATGGAGCCAATCATTAATTTAATTGAAATATTCAAAACTACATTTGCGCGATAAAAAAACTGCACGCCAATTCCGTCTGTGTAATAAACTGCCCCCAGTGTTAGCAGTTAATCAGGAAATAACCGTGAACATTGTGTTATTCTGTATTTGACGGGTGGCAAGCCTTGGGGACAAGGATTTGTTTTAAGATTATTACTTATGCAGCTCTCGATGCAATTTAGTATATTCACAAACAGTCAAGTTCAGTATCTACTAATGTTTTTTTTTTTTTAATTTGATATTTCATTCCCTCCCAGTGATTGAGTACTTGCATACTATCTGGGTAGGTACTGCATAGTGGGTATATTAGTATGTCGAATTTTGCAATACCGCAAAGTGATAAAAAAAATACTCAGAAATTCATAAGAAACGGGCAAGTGGTAGACATAACTCCCAACAATACTTGCCCTACTCGAAACTTTCATTTCTATGTTGTGATTTCTAAATCAGGTGGAAACTACGAGCGACCGCTACACGGAAATATGAATTCGTGCACTTCGCGAAATTAAATGTGAATTATTGATTTTGCTAGACCTTTGTTGGGCGAAACTTTATTGCCAAATCGGCGTGTTCACGCATCCAGCCATTGTAACAGGCGAGCGAATTCGTTACAAACAGAAACTATGGTTGTTTATGTTTAATGTACCAGTAGCGTAACGACAAACTCCCCAGCCTCGGGCAAGCTATAAACCAGCCAGATTTCATATATTATATTACGAGTAATTTCTATTGTGTAATTCCCGGGTAACTTACTTCGAATATACTTACTTATTCATATTGGCTCGAGTTTCAGGACACCATCTTGGTTAACCCAACCCAACGCCATACGACAAAAGAAGACTAAATTCAGCCCAGTTTTTCCAATAGATTTTTTTAATGATTTTGGAGCGCCGTGTTACTCTCCCTCCTCTTTATTTAGCAGACGTTTCGGAAACCTGACATCGTCCATCATTAGGGCTGACCAGCGCCGGATCCACCATACGTTCAAACTGTGCAAAAACATAGGCGCCATCTCTGAAGGGACGCCGTAAAAATAAAGATCTTATTTTAATTTACTTAAAACATTCCCTAAATCATTAAAAAATTACCCACATCATGATGGATAAGTATGTTTTCTATTGCGCTGGCAACATCACTGTGCATTAAACGGCTATCGAAAAGTATGGAAAAAGTTTTTTGTCACGATATTTTTTAAATTACAAAATGGGGGGCGCAATCGGTACGTACTGCACAGGGCGCGAGATGTCGTCGAACCGGTCCTAGGGCTAACTGCATTTTTTTTCGAAACCATAAAAATAAGGGAGAATAGAGCAATACAGCTCAATACCTTAAAAGTTAACGTTAAAAAAGTGTAGGTAAAAATAAGGAATACAATTATGTGTTCGGGTTATACCCGTTCGTCGTGTAGTTAGTAAATTGACTGAAGTGTATAGGTATGGTGGTTTATGACCGCATTTTTAATTTCTCAGTTTTACTGCACGACGTTTTTTTTTTCGAATTTCATCAAATGGCGATTACGAATGTGTGTTTTTTAATGTAAGAGAATCAAATACGAACCTACCCACCAGACTTATGTTTTTTTTATACGGTACTACAACCCAGGGTGCGATTTTGCCTTTTTCCACAAGTGCATTCCATTAGTCCCAAGCCATTTTTATTTCATTCAATCAACCCGCCCTACGTTTCCACAGGATCACCCCTTGGGCATGGCCTTTGGGGTCTTATCATCTGGCATTCTTTCAAAATAAATTATAGAAATTTGATTCTATGTCCCTGATAATTTCACGCGAGGCCGCCAACACAGGCTTCTGTTTCTTCCTCAGATGCAGCACCAACTAACCAATGGTGATACCTCTGGGAAGACTTACTAGTTAAGTGCCTCGCAGGAAATGTGGATATTTTTCATATGACTTATAACAAGTGCATGAACTAGCTGTTAAGTTCTAACTGTACTTCTTAAAACCTCTTTTTTATTTTAAACTATTTTTTTCCCTATTTTACCTTTTATCTTTTTATAATTTAGATTACAATTTTTTATGTTTTTTTTGCAATGTATTGGTGTAAAACTGTTTCTGTAAAAAAAAAAAAATAATAACATTCAAATTCAACACAAATTTCTTAGATATATTAACTATCAACTCAATCTGCCCCTTGAAAACATAAACCAAAACTACTTGACGAAAGAATTAAACTTATTAAAACTTTCAGATCGAAGAATTATTTTGGAATTGTATTTTTTAAATTGTCAATGGTATTATTACCGTGGTTTTCTGAACCCTATTGCCTTTCATATACGAACGAGAACTGCTCGATCCAAAAATTTTATTTAGTTGTAACAATAGTATCAGGACTGAGTCGTCAGTCGTCGAATATCAGACAGTTAGTAAAACATACAATGGCTAATGTATTTAATTGCACGGAATGTAGATACAATAAGGCTATAATATCTTCAATCAATATTCATTTTAAGGTAATCAAACAAATACAATGCACGTAATACTTATGTTTTCTATTCATTCTTACTTTTCGTATGAGCAAATAATTTACACTCGTATTACTGTAAAGTCTACTTTTATAAATGTAAAAGCCCACTTAAGCGTATACAATTAAATAAATAAATAACCAACCCATCGCAATATTTGATACCTAATTAAGCTTACAATCGCAATGATATAATGTTCAATTAAATTATCTAGTACAAGGATAATTTTTATTCTCTAGATTTAATTTTCCAGCGTAGAGGTACATAAAGTCAAAGACTACCTTACATGTCTATGTAATATTGCCCGCCTAAATAAATGTAAGTAAGCAAATGAGTTAGTTGTCATAATTCATTAATTTTCTCTTTGTCAATTCAAGCGAACAATAATAATATAAGTTTAAAGGTATGGTGGCATTTACACAATATTGTAACATTAATATTGCTCTTTGCATCTTGCAACACCCAAATGTTAATTTAGAAACAATAATGAAGGTATCTGAATGTCACGGAATATTTTATAACACGCAATGCTGGGTATGTTCATTAATATATGTAGCAAAAAACGCATTCATGTTGTTTTTTTTTTAATTTGTGGCGGAATCGGTAGGTAATCCTTGAAAATAACCGCTTTCCGTATCAAGTTACCCGGCAAGCTGGCACGGGTAGGTACTGAATTAAGTTCCTACCTAAATTCTTAGAATAATATTACCAATATACTCGGACACGGCAGCCGAGCGGTTAAGATCCTCGGCTATTAATTAGAGGCCCGGGGAGAACACGTATGTTTTTTTATATATATGTTATTCCTCATATTATTTAAATTTAAATAATAGATAGTATATTCCTTTCTCAAATCTTCTATAATAATATAACTATTTGTAATTACATTACGTTGCAATATACTCATACTTTACTTACTAACTTATTTGAATTTTTTCACGCCATGTAATATATACGTATTACGCTATTTTGTAAAATATACTATGTTAATATAACTAATTGTAAAACCTACACTATATTTATATACTTGCGTTTTAAATACTAACTTTTTTTAAACTCTTGCTTTAATGTTATATTCTACCCATTTTATGTAAAAGCCTTTAAGGCGTTAATAAAATAAAAAATAAAATAAATAAACAAATTAGAGGCTAGTTCCAGAGTGGTAGAGTCGTAAAAGTATTGGTAAATGACGAAGAAAGTATGAAATAATATAAAGTATATTTGCGGCACGCTCCAGAGTGGTAGATACTCTAAGTATTGTCCTGCTGAAAGACCACCATTTAGAATCAAACGTTTCTTGAAATGGTAATAGCCGTGTTTAATGATCAGATGTAAATAGTCAGGTACTTCTCCACCTCCATTCTCCTCCAAATCCCACTCAGTTAATAGCAGTTGGGACTCTTATGTGGTAGGTATTCACATTTTTTAAAAGCACTGGCAATTAAATCAAGGCTAGAGTTGAGTAAAATTCATAGTTCCTCGCCCTCTTTATGACCCAAATCGGTTTGGTAGAAATGTAAAACGATTATTATTGATTCACTCGGTCGAATTACCAAATGAAAATGTTTCGCAATAATTTTATCGTCGGGTGGGACACTTTTAATTTTTAATTGACCTCAGGGGGTTGGGGCATAATAAATTACTCTTCATTGCGGGGTGGGAACATGGAAAAAACCGTTTATCAATATGTTAAAAAATTTTCAACAATAATATTTTTTCCAATGACGTTACATATATAGACACGTTATAGCCTTAGAATATTAACACAAATGTGGCAAGCAAAACACGCACGTTACCAGTAAATTCATCATTCAAATATCGGTCATGTATGACAAAGATAGACATTCATAGAATATAATATATGTGTATGAACTAAACATATCCGAAGTTCGGACCGCGTCCCATACTTGCTTGAAACGACCTCAAGCGACGCGTGACCGTTTAGTACTAAATCGGCTTAAACACCGATCACACCAACTAGCGTGATTATTGTTTGCCACTTTGAGAGCACTACAACGTGTCTATATTTATGTTACGTCATTGTTTTTTCACGAAATACCCCGAACACCTACGTATGATACATAAATACATAAATATGTATTATTCCAAATGTTTTTTTATGATGCGGGATCGATGGAGGACTGAACGCTGTTGGCGCAAATAAAATAAAAATGTCCAAAGAAGCGATGATAGCAGTCCACAATGGAGTGCTTATACCGACCCTGATTTATGGCAGTGCGTCATGGAACTGGCAGAGGAAGGATGAAAGTAGACTGAATGCTGTAGAAATGAGATCCCTGAGGCGTATGTGGTAAAACGGTCATACCGTGTTAAAAATGTGGATTTCCGGAAAGAATGCAAGGCCAATGTAAGCATAATGAATAGGATTAAGAAAGGGACGCTTAGATGGTTTGGGCAAAGGAGTGTGAAAATAATATATGACGCGAAAGTGAATGGAAGAAAAAGTCTGGGACGTCCGAGGAAGACATGGCACGATCGAGGGAATCAAATACTTGAGTCGGGCTATGTCAAAAGTCAGAATAACAGAAGAGTAAGTACATATGAGACGATGTATGAATGTGAATGAAGAAAGGAGTGTGTGCCAAGACAGAGTTGTATGGCGGTCCGTCCTCTCTGCCTACCACTGCGGTGAAACGGGGTGATGGTTGCTTAGTTAGTTATCGATGCGGGGTGTCCGCATCCCCAGGTGTTTTTTTTAAACTAATTTTGTGAACGTATATTATAATAGATACAAACCTTAAAACGAACAATAAAATAAGGGAGGTATTTTCTCAGTAGGTATTTTGACAAGAAGCAAAGTTTACGAATAGTATTTGATTTCTTCTAATGACATATTTTTTATCAGTTTCTAGCCAGAGTAATAATGAGTCAAGAAAACAAAAAGCAGAAGACAAAAAAACAGAAGAATTTTTATGTCCTGAAGGAGTCGGAAATGGAAACTTCGCAGATCCAGCTACATGTCGGAAATTTTATCAGGTAATTTTTAAGTCGCTTTTAAATTTTTTACACTTTTTTCCGTCCATCAAAATGTTTGCAAAGTAGGTTTAATTGTGTACCAACATGAAAAATATGTCTCTTGTCTTTATATTATTAAAATATAATAATTACTAAGGTAAATAACAAATTAATGACAAATCACGTAGAGGTTATATTTTTTTTCAGAAGAAGAAATCTATAATGTAATTTAATAATTCCAAAAACTTTGTGAGCAATTATTCAAAGTTTTTGGGTGATAATTTATTTTATTAGTCTGACCTTCGAACCACTTCTTGGAAGAAGAGGAAAAAAGCAACAAACTTTAACCAAATAATGGTGGCACACATAATATGCAAATAACATAGCATGTCCTTCCTCTACAAGTGATTGTTAACTGGTTTCTGTTCATTCAATAATTATTATTACCCACCTGCATGATGCTGCAAAATACATATATTTTCAACAACTACTGTATTTGTAGAAAAACGAGTTCTTTTGTATTATGCACTAAGCTTGCTCGGCAAAAATGAAAAGGTAATTTCCATTAACAAAGCACACATTGTTTGATTTTTTATACAAATTCTAACTAGATTATCAATTCTTACTTGAATATCCATGAACTTGACGAGTATGTTGCCTATATTATTATAATAAGTTAATATTACTGGTATTTGATGCAAAATATTAAAAGATATAACAGAGGAACAAAGGAAAGAAGATTTATATCAATAAAATGTCAATATTTAACAGTTTTGAGATGACAACAAAAAGGATTTGCTTCTTATTGCATATCATTTCATAATGAATCCCGGCTTCTCCTGTCCTAAGGTCATTTTAGTTTATTTTTATTGTTAATTCGGAGACATTATGGATAGCTTCCATAAGCAATCATGCCATAGGATGATTGTTTCACCTTATTCCCTTGACAGTAGCCTAGGCCATTTGATAAAGTTCACCAGAGTTGTCATTTTGTATTTCGTGATATCTCCCGGTTCTAAGACATGCTTCCCCAGCCCAGGTATCTGAGCCTTATTTCCATCAATGCAGGACATTGGCATTATAGCTGAATCCATGTTTTTTTTTTATCATTTTTGCATTTCCAACACCCGTTGGTGCTTTTTACTCCCAACAGCTGCATATACTCGTATTTCCTGAGGTGACAGAGTTCTATTGATATTCCTACTATCTTCCTCAGTGAGTTTCTATATACACTGATTAGTTACCTGGTAAGGTGGTAAGGTACCTAACAGTCGTTTGTGTTAGGACCCGGATTTTTTATCGCAAACAAGGGGCTCACCTGAAAAAATAAAATATTTTTAAATATCAAAAATATATGTTTATATTAGCACACTAATTTTGAGCTGAAGACAAAACCTATAAGAGCTATAATCTTTTTTTATGTTTTGATAAGCTAAGTTAAAAAGTCTGTTATATAAATATAAGGGTTTTTACTTCATTTTTTATTTTAAAAAATCTCGAAGAGACTTACTCTTTCTCAAACATCATGCACTATTTTAAAAATGTGTTTAACCTTTCCGTACCTGAAAGTAAAAACCAAATGTACGATTCGAGGGGGGGTGATTTACTTACCCCATTTTAACTTGCTTATTCAAGTGTTTTCATGACATAATCTTAGGTAACTTGTTTTTGGTAATACTTAGAGATAAGTATATTCATAATATATCAGTTATCTTTATTTAAGATATCGTATAAAACTCTTGTTCGGGGTGACGTTGGAACCCCCTTTTGGAATAGGAGTGTTAATATGAACAGTAAAAAAATTATCAAAATTAAATCATTTATCTCTATTGATTTTCTGGTTTGCGATAACAAATTTGAATCGTAGTTCAGATGTATTTTTAAAATAGTTTTTTCCCTTTTCACCAACTCTGTAATAGTTGAAAATGTATGTACTTTTTCGTATATATCTCCTCTACATCATCCTTAAATATATTGCATTGAGTATTAGAAATATTGAATTGGCACATAATATATTAAATCATTTGTGAAGCACGGTTTGCGATACTCTGTACAAAACTACAAATAAATAATTTTTGAATTTCAGTGTGTTGATGGATATCCCTACATGAATCGCTGCCCCTCTGGTCTTCACTTTGATGACATTAGCAAATATTGCACTTTCAAGAACGAAGCGAGATGTGGGCCCATAGCTTCAAGTAAGATAATGCAATGACAAATACAGACCTGTTGGCCTTACATTACACTCGATCTCACATTCCTGATTAACTTTCTAATAAAATGCAAGTTATTTTCTTCTTCAAACACAACGTGTTTGTGGGAATTCATTATTCGAATAAATACATAGGTACCTACATGTCGTAAGATCTGGGCCTTTTCCAAATAAGTATTAAAATGGGTGAAATTATTCAAATAAAAAACTTCTTTCAATTCAAATCAATCGAGAAATATTTTGCCCCCCCGTAGAAAATTTTCTGCGGGCGCCCATGACCACAACATTTTAGCTTTCTGTGAAAATTAAAAAAACAACTTGGCACAGGAAACTCTTACTTACTTGCCTTCTGGAGTGAGGTGTTTTCAATTTCATAGGAATAGTTATCGTTTAAATTGTTTTATATATGAGTTACAGAGAATTTCCAGGTCAACAGCTATGGAGTTTTGACATATGGTAGGAAAGTCAGTATTTTATAAAATGATATGCTACTATGTGATATTTCAGCTGTTTCCCCCATCACCGAAGCGGCCATAGATTTAGCGAAGAAGTGCGACCCCGCCAACTGTGTTCTTCCCTACTGCTTCTGCTCCAAGGATGGAACCGTCATTCCCGGAGGATTGGAACCAGAAAAGGTGAAGTAATAGGTATCTTTAAACGCCAGCCTTCTTGTAGCATTTCATTTTAAATTATGTACTAGTTTCACACCAACAAAGCTCAGGCCACACATTGTCAATCATTGAAAAGAGAAACCAATGAAATTGTGGTCTAAGTGCCCTAAGTAACCTCAATTTTTCCTACTTCTAGTGAAATTGATCAAAAATGTTAAAAAAAAATTTTTTTTACAATAATCCCACACAGGAGGTCTTGAGGGAAATAATTTCCCTCAAGGCCTATGTCATCTTTGGGGATGCTGTGTGGAGGGTTTTTTTGAGGAAAGTAAAGAGTGAACTTGGGTTTGAAGAGACCCATCTTGAAGGAGGGAGGAAACACAGAGTCCGGCAAATCGTTCCATAGCCGAGCTGTTGAACATAAGAACGAGTCGTAAAAGCGACCCGTTTTAATGTATTGAATGTCAACTGTGTACAAATGTTGGGCGCGCGTTTGGCGAGTTTCCCGACTATACACCGGTGCCAAAGGGATCAATGACGCAAGTTCCTCGGAGCATCTTCCATTGAAATACCTGTAGAACAAGTACAGCATTCCCACCTGACGTCTGTGCTCCAAAGTTTGCTATCCGTTTGTTAAGATAGGAGAATCTATCAAACGGACCGCCCGTTTCTGCACAGAGTCAAGGGTCCTTTTCAGGTATTTAGGGGCTCCAGACCAGAGGTGGCTGTCAAATTCAACAGTGGGGCGTACTTGCGATTTGTACAGGGTCAGCAGTTATGTACTATTGAAGTATCTGCGGGCCCTGTATAACACGCCCAACTTCTGAGAGGCTAACTTTACTCTGGCTTCGATGGAGCCCCGGTGCCTTAACTGGTCACTTAAGGTTTAATATCGAAATTCTTTCTTAAACAGCTTATCAATTTTATTGGGGCCTAGTAGTCAAAAAGTCTTATGTAAACCAGCTACATCAGTTTTCTTTCAAATGTTATTAATGCATAATCAACACTACAACCCCTCTATTCCTGCCAGTTCAGCCCCTCAACATTATGTCTGCCAACGCCCCTACATTCTGCAGGCTCTTTAATGGTCGGCTACCTTCCACAGTTCCATCCTCGCTACATGTCTTGCCCAGCAAAACCGTCCCAAAGTTGAATAGTAGTAACTGATCTAAGTTTCAATTAGCAGACGACCGATATAATGATATGACAATTGACACTGTCCATACTTGATCAAGTTGATTATAGTTACGTTTTGAGTTGAATATTTCTGTTCACGTTCAAAAATTTATTTTAAAAGCTAATTATAACTATAGTAGTAATTCCAAAATCTTATTATTTTCTTTCATTTGTTTCCAGACTCCTCAGATGATAATTTTGACTTTTGATGGTGCAGTGAACCTGAATAACTACGATCTTTACAAGAAAGTGTTCAACGAACGCACAAAGAATCCTAATGGATGTAAAATTAAGGGAACCTTCTTTGTTGCTCATGAATACAGGTAAAATTTGCAAGCATTTCTTTATGGCTCAACTATTTTACAATTTTTCTTTAAATATTCTCAATGATTTTCACTGTTTGACATTTTTAAAACATGTGGTTTCAGTTTTACATGCCTATTGAATGGGTTGCAAGAACGTTTTACTTAATAACACATTAAAATCGATGTACTAATGGTCTTAACCATGGGAAAGGGTATCTTTTTTTTTAAACGACCCATCCAGGCCCCAGTTTAAAATATACTGCATCTTATAGAGTGCTTAAACATTTTATTCAACACCCACAATGACCCATAGGCCCCTTCTACAAGTGTAGCCTGTAGGCCAAAGTTAAACACTGAAAATAAATACAGCACACATTATTTCATATAACTGAGGAGAGGTAAAACAGTGAAATCTAGAAAGAATCTCTTGGCATTGCTTGCATAGCTTTTGGTCCATAATTTTTTTAATTGCGAATAAAATATTTTGATTGAGAATGAAAAAATCTCAGTACCAGACGATAGATTGTCTTGAACAAAAACTTTTAAGCATTAATTTATTTGTACTCACTGATTAATATACTTCCATATTTCTTGTTACAGCAATTATGTCCAAATACAATCACTTGCACATGACGGCCATGAGGTAAGGACAACTCGCATACTTTCATTCAAGTTTTATAAAGGCAAACTGCTGATTAGGTCCGTTGTAAGCTTTTCCTCTTTCTTGTGTTTAAAATACATGTAAGGGAAAAACAAATTAAAACAGCACTATCAGTGGCAGAACCATACTATAATATTAAACATTTTATGAATTTTTATTAGATTCCCGAAAACTTTAAAAAAATTACAACTATCTTATCAGATATTCTTTTAAATACAATATAAAATTATTTTGTTCTACAGATAGCCACTGATACCATTTCATTACAACAAGGGCTCGAAGACAAAGGGTACGAAGAGTGGGTAGGAGAAATGATTGGCATGCGGGAAATCCTGGGAACTTTCTCTAATATTTCCAGAAGTGATGTAGTCGGCATGAGAGCTCCATTCCTCAAACCAGGAAGAAATACTCAATACAAGGTATTTAGAATAATTTTTCCATTATTCATAATTAACATTATCCCGTTAATGATTCAAAATTTTGTGAATGAGTCATGTAAGAAAATATTTTAACCGACTAAATTTTTTTAGATTTTTTTTTTATTGCTTTTGCCATCCCCTTACTGCCCCCAGTAACCCTCTGCTGCCACCAAAGCTGTTACCACCCCTCTAGATTACTTTAGACTCCTCAGAGAGGCAATATTACTCAGTTTGGGAATCACTGCATTACATAAATGAATGAAGTAAATAATTCTGAAGACATTAGTTTGGGTTCGGTTATAACTTTACAGAACCCAAAGACACATACAACACTTTTTATTTATTTTTAAGACAAACATTCCCAGGTTACGAATAACCTGACAATATTTGAAAAACTCCTACTACCATCATAATAAGCGGAAGATGTTGCCTGTGCAATGATGGAGGACTTAACCAGCAGAGGAATTGAACCCATTTATAATATTATAATAATCGACTAATTTCAAGTAACCCTAGCCTAGTATTTCATAAATACAAGATATGTAAGTTTATTTATTTGGATTGCTTTTTAATTATTTTTTTGTAGGTTTTGGAAGACTTTGGTTACATCTACGATAGTTCGATCAGTGTTCCTCCATCACCTGTACCAGTGTGGCCATACACATTAGATTACAAAATCCCTCATGAATGCAAGTCAGGAACTTGCCCAACTAAATCATTCCCAGGTATGACTCGCAAATTTAATCAATACATATAATTAAACACTGATGACAAACTAAGTCCTGCAGTGCAAGAAACTGTTGAGATACTTCAACTATGTAATGAGGGTGATAGATAAATACATTATACTACAAGTAGTTAATGTTGAGATTGTAGATCAGTAAATTTTCACCCGTCTATCTATTTGAATTGTTCATTGAATCTATAAAAATTAAATTTACATAAGTATAATTTTTCAGGAATTTGGGAGGTGCCATTAAATGCTCACTACATAGAAAGCTACGAAGGTGGACATTGCCCATACCTGGATCAATGCGTACTGCACAATCATGACCCCGATGAGGTTTGTATTAAAATTCGTGGAAAAAATGTCTTTTCATCCCTAATTTTTTTACTTGAATGTTTCTTAAGATGAACCTATCATTTCAATAAAGTTGTATGAACTACTCCTAGAAGTTCCAGTGTATCCTTTCACAAGAAAATAATTTGCCCTGAAAGGTGTAAAAATTAAGTTTTATTGTTGTTGTAATATACAGGTCCTTGAATGGCTGCAAGAAGACTTCAGCCGCTACTATGATCAGAATCGCGCCCCATACGTGATGCCCTTCCACACCAACTGGTTCCAGATCAAGGAGTTGGAGAGGGGATTCCACAAGTTCTTGGGA